>VZSZ01011422.1:233132-331986 GCA_013398815.1 Ibidorhyncha struthersii | reverse complement strand
CAAGGCCGGGGCGGGAGGGGGCAGCGGCCGGAGGGGCTGGGGGCTGCGCGGGGCCCTGCACGGAGACACCTGGGGGGGCAGAGCCTGACGGCTTCTCACGGTATTGGTAACACAGACCCCGTTCCACTTGTGCAGTTGAAATTAAAGGACTCAATATTCATTAGTAATTAAGAAAAGCTTAATCAAGCCCTTCGAGGTACGGACTGTCTTTACAGCAGGTGCTGTCTACGCTCCTTGGAACACGTTACATTCTACTCCTGGCACTCAACAGTGTTTGGATAAATATCTAAATATGTAATATCTTCAGGGGATTCTTTAAGGACCTATCTTTCAAAGATACTGGTATAACATTTTCTTCTAGCATTCCCACGCTGATAATGCCACACACACAACACACATTACCTCCGAATTTCCCGACACTTATTTCTACATCTCATACTGAAATATCCATGGAGGAGGCCATAAATCACACATTCCAGTGTATGTGTAAGTTTTTAGTTTGAATTTGTATCTTTAAAATATGCATTATAAAACAAATATAAAAATATGAAAAACTTCCATGTCACTATTTTTATCATAAAATGATGCTACCCTGAAAATGGTTAATGTGGTTGAAAGCGGACGGGATATAGTTTTCCCATGCAAGAACAACAATCAGTGGAAGAGTAAGAAACAGATAGAAAAAGAAGATTGTAGCATTTCCTTACTCAAGTCAAAGTATACACTTACACAGCTGCAGAACCAGCGAGGAAACATGATAGTTCCTGAAAATGCTATAGGAAAACAACTGGCTATAGTTGTAAGGAAAAAAGCCAGAGCAGAAGAGACTCACAGAAAGAATTACAGAGTTCTAGAAGTATTATGAAAAGCAGTGCAAGATATATATATAAATACTTCTGGTAACATCTATGATTTATTTGGAATTTTGGTTTAAAACACAAATTGCCTCCAATGAGCTAATTCAGACTTTCCTGGAGAAGGCTAATCGTCTTGAACCTTTTTTCGTTGTTGGCTACATTCTTGGCTATACATAGACTGACCCTAAATCAGCAAGAAAATAAAATGGCACAGTTCCTCCAGATACAGGTATGTAAGGTACCCCATGTGCTCCTGTACGGACAGGAATAAACAATACAAGTGCAGCACTTTATGTCAGTACAACTGTGTCCACACTAGGGGCTGCAACAGTACAACTGTACTGGTATAAATAAACCGCTCCCTAGCAGGGTGTTACACTAACACAAAAGCTGTGTGTAAAACAGGAGCTACGTCTTGCTAACATTTTGATAAAATTGTTGTATTGCTTTCTGAGATAACATTTGACCTTTTGCTAGCAACTTTCATCTCACAATAAAACAATTTACAGACAATTAATTTTTACAACACACCTGTGAGCTATGACCTTCTGATTCTGCACATTTTAGACATAAATTAGTGTCAGATAAGACAGCTGAGTCACCCAGAGCCAAACAGCCTTTCAGCCACAAGGCCAGGAACAGAACCAGGAGCCCAGCACTCTTTGGTCCCAACCACAGGCCAGCAGTTTGCCATCTGCGATACCCAACCTCTACAGACCGTCTCTAAAGGGATCACAAACAGTAACTACTGAGCCAAAAAGAAAATAGAGATTTTGCTACATGATGGTCCACATTTTACATTGGAGAAGGAAATGAACAAGCTCCCTGTTCAAAATGTAATTTTTCTAGAGCACTGTAAATGGGATTTTCCATTATAAGAAACACCATGACCATTGTGAATTTTCATTAATATAAACTACAAGCAACAAAGATACTAAAACTAGTATTAGTGACGTTAGTATAGCAATCTGAATTTGATTTAACATCACTGGAAAATCTGTCGCAATAGATCGCTCATTTCAACAAAAGGCTATATTCACCTCACAGTGAGTGCATGTAATTTCCATTAATGTTAATGGGAGTTATGCAAGTGCATTAAGAGGATAATATACCCCCTGGTCTGAGACAACCCTGCAAAGTGAAAGGTGCTTCCTCCTGAAGAGAATGGGGTTTCCATCTCATGCATTTCAAAAGAACTTGTTCTGGCACTGTTACAAAACAAGATGGATAACAACTATTATGCATACTTGGTGAATAGTTTCCTAAGTTAAAGCAGTTTAGTGATTTCAGCTAGTTTTCCTATTGCCAAAAATTCAAGGGATATAGACATATTTAAAACACTGTGGTTTATTTGAAGTCTAGGGCTACAAAATCATGTGAAATTACTGGTAAAACAGGAAGGTCTGAAAGCCTACTGGTGCAATGGGGAAGGAACTTTTTAGGTATCTAATTTTTAAATAACACAAACTCTTTTAATTCACTACCTGAAAAAGTATTCCATTGGTATATATGGATCATCAAAATGATCAGGAGTGCAAAAGATAAAGTGAAGAAGCAAGATCATTCCCTTTCACTTCCACAACAGAGCTTTTTCATTGTGCATCGCCAACTAATTTTCCGATCTCTCTCACAGTATACCATTGAACAGCTTGGAGTTATTTTATAACAAGTGTTGCCTATTATCTAAATAAGTTGTCTAAAAAAAATATCCCAAGACATACCTTAGGAATTAGAAAAACACAGATGTGCAGGCATTCCTTGAAATATCATCACACATCTATTTGCATTGTTAGGCACACAAATCCCTCCAAAAATTTAACCTACAGTTTCTCTGCCCACACGAGAAAATTTAGACTACAGTTTCAAGTAGTGCAGCACAGAAAAACTGAACAACACATGTCGGACTGTTAACTAAGCCATGGATTTGCACATAAAGGGGATCCACTTTGATCCAGTTGGCAGATAGTGAGGACCCACACCATTATCTTTTCATCAGTTCTGAGACAACAGCTGAAACTCCAGGGTGTAACACGCACCCCTGGGGAACTGTCCCCCCAGAACAGAGCACAATAAGAAGAACAGCACGTCAGTGATACAGAGAAGCAACTTCTGGGAAATGAGAAGACAGTCAGAGATCATCCAAAGTCATTAAAAAACACCCCCAAAATAGAAAATAGGCAACATGCTGTGTGAGGCATGTCTTTCACTCTTGCCAAATATATTGTGCTTTCAGAGCTCAAATATTGTTCTTTTCTCATGTTACATGAAATAGAAAAGAAAGGCTGGCTTTCACATTTTTTAAATACTTCGTTCAATGCCTTCCAACTCTGCTTCAGACTTGTTAATCTTTATAATTACTCGTCATATGTAAACCTCTCAAACCATTAGTCATTTTGATTTCTCCTCTCTGCTTTCGTATTTTTTCACGTATGCACACGTGCTCTGAGCCATCTTTACAGACCTGGAAATAAAGCCAACAACAGAACACGAGTCTGATCTCGCTTGCTTTTCCTCACTGTAATTTATTACAGTAACCAGTCCAGAGTTATACTAATTACACTGGTCAGAGACCTTATAGCAGTATAGAGTTTAATTTTTTTTACTTCTTTAAATGACTGCATTTCAGTTGCATAAAACGTGTAAATACTGCTTCAACAACAAATCCAAATGCTATCAGGAAGGCATAAACTGCACAACATGCTCCACTCCTTGATCCCTCCCTCACACTGCACGCGTTTTATATCACGGACTCCAGCTCAACATGATTTTGTGGGCAATTGCTCCAGTCTTATCTTTTAAAGTCAAGTTGCACTTTCTATAAATACGCAATCATGTTATGGGGGAAAGAGGTTTCGGGGTACTATGGAAACAGAAAAGGGGAACGCAGCCATGAAAAGCATAAGAGAAGGGAAAAATTCACCTTCCTTGCTTGATCCAAATGCTAAGCAAAGAAATGCATTATACTCTTCAGGGTGATAAGTATAGTATACTGCATGAATTTAGTTACAACTACGAGTTTACAATGTCAAGACAATATAGTTCTAGTTTAAGATTTAAGTTTAAGATTAATCAAATGAATTTTGATCATAACTCAGAACAGTGGATGCAAGTTACTTAGAGAAATAGTGAAGCAGGAAAGACAATGGGGAAGTTGTAAAAGTAACACCTCAATGCACTGATAAAAGTGATAACTTACCCATTTGGACAACAAACTCAAAACAAATCTTTCCTGGAAAGCCAAACAAATTCATAAAACAACACTATTAGAATGATCCTGAAGTTTGCCTACAAAATTAATAAATGTGTTCTGAGCATTAATATTATTAACAAGGCTCAAAAATGTATCTGAAGATCTATACAGAGGATGGAAGTTTAATGAATCATTGTTGGCCACGCAGCCCCTATAAAGAAGAAAAGAGAACAGTAGTGAAAAAAGCAGGCCTCCTTTTTCTCCATTTATAAATAAAATAGCTGCTTGTAAGGCAGTAATAATTTAATAATTTTAATAAAGAATTTTTCTCTTAATAAAGAATTCGGGGGGGTTGGTTTTTTNTTTTTTTCTTTTGGGGGGTTGTTTTTTGTTTTTTTTTTTTTTTTTTTTTTTTTTTTTTTTTTTTTTACATCCTGATCTAATTTTCCCTTGTAGACTTTCAACACATTTTAGTATGGTACTCAGAGTGCCTCCTGTTCTGATATCTGGATATTGAAAACGTATGGATATGGAGCAATGGGACAATAATCAACTGAATGCATTGTTCCACCAATCATAGAATCGTTATGGCTGGAAAAGACCTTTAAGATCATCAAGTCCAACTGTTACCTAACTCTACCAGGCCCACTTCTAAAACATGTCCCTAAGCACCATATCTAGACAGCTTTTAAATACATCCAAGGATGGCGATTCAACCACTTCCCTCGGCAGCCTGTTCCAGTCTTTGATAACCCTTTCAGTGCAGCAGTTTTTCCTAATGTCTAACCCAAACCTCCCCTGGCACAACTTGATGCCATTTTCTCTTGTCCTATCAGTTGTAACTTGGGAGAAGAGACCAAAGCCCACCTCTCTACAACCTACTTTCAGGTAGTTGTAGAGAGCAATAAGGTCTCCCCTCAGCCTCCTTTTCTTTAGCCTAAACAACCCCAAAGTCTCTCAGCTGCTGCTCATAAGACTTATTCTCAAGACTGTTCACCAGCTTCATTGCCCTTCTCTGGACCCTCTCGAGCACTTCGGTGACCTTCTTATACTGTGGTGCCCAAAACTGAACATAGTACTCAAGGTGCGGCCTCACCAATTCCAAGTACAGTGGGACAATCGCTTCTCTAGTCCTGCTAGCTACACTCTTCCTGATGCAGGCCAGGATGCCATTGGCTTTCTTGGCCACCTGGGCACACTGCTGGCTCATGTTCAGCCAGCTGTCAATCAACACTCCCAGGTCCTTTTCTGCCAGGCAGCTTTTCAGCTGCTCCTCCACAAGCCTGTAGTGTTGCATGGGGTTGTTGTGGCCCAAGTGCAGGACCTGGCGCTTGGCCTTATTGAAGCTCATACTATTGGCCTCAGCCCATCGATCCAGCCCACCTAGGTCCCCCTGAGAGCGCTCCTACCCTCAAGCTGATCAACACTCTCAGCTAACTTGGTGTCATCTACAAACTTACTGAGGGTGCTCTCAATCCCCTCATCGAGATCATTTATAAAGATATTAAACAGGAGTTTAATACTGAACAACACTGAATCCCGCGGAATACCACTTGTGACTGGCCACCAACTGGATTTAACTCCATTCACCACCACTCTCTGGGCCCAACCATCTAGCCAATGTTTGATCCAGCAGAGTGTACACCTGTCCAAGCCTTAGGTAGCCAGTTTTTCCACGACAATGCTGTGGGAAACAGTATTGAAGGCTTTACTGAAGTCTAGGTAAATAACACCCACAGCCTTTCCCTTGTCTACCAAGCAGGTCACCTTGTCATAGAATGAGATCAGGTTCATTAAGTAGGACCTGCCCTTCATGAACCCATGTTGACTGGGCCCGATTGTCTGGTCATCCTGTAAATAGTATGTAATGGCATTCGAGATGATCTGCTCCATAAGCTTCCCTGGCACCAAGGCCAGACTGACAGGTCTGTAATTTCCTGGATCCTCTTTCCGGCCCTTCTCATAGATGGGCATCACATCTGCTAATCTCCAGTCCATTGGGACCTCCCCAGTTAGCCAGGACTGCTGATAAATTATGAAGAGTGGTCTAGTGAGCACATCCGCCAACTCCTTCAGCACTCTTGGGTGGAACCCACCTAGCCCCAGAGACTTGTGTAGGTCTAGATGGTGCAGTAGATCACTGACCATTTCCTCTTGGATTATGGAGGCCTCATTCTGGTCCCCATCCCTGTCTTCCAGCTCAAGGGGCTGGGTACCCAACAATCAGCTAGTCCAGCTATTAAAGACTGAGGCAAAGAAGGCATTTAGTACCTCAGCCTTTTCCTCATTCTTAGTCACTGTGTTTCCCCCTGCATCCAATGAAGGAGGAAGGTTCTCCCTAGTCCTCCTTTTGTTGTTAATGTATTTATAGAAACATTTTTTATTGTCTTTTACAGCAATAGCCAGATTGAGTTCTAGTTGGGCTTTGACCCTTCTAATTTTCTCCCTGCATAGCTTCACTGCGTCTTTGTAGTCCTCCAGAGTGGCCTGCCCCCTTTTCCAAAGGTCATAAACTCTCCTTTTGTTCCCAAGTTCCAGCCAAAGCTCTCTGTTCAGCCAGGCCAGTCTTCTACCCCTCCAGCCCATCTTTCAGGACGTGGGGATGGCCTGTTCCCGTGCCTTTAAGACTTCCTTCTTGAGTAGTGCCCAACCTGCCCGGACTCCTTTGCCCTTCAGGACAACCTCCCAAGCGACTCTGCCAGTCAGTCTCCTGAACAGGCCAAAGTCTGCTCTATGGAAGTCCAAGGTCGCAGTTCTGCTGCCCGCCTCCTTACTTCGCTAAGAATCGAAAACTCTTATTATTTCACTATTGCTGTGCCCAAGACAGCCTCCATCCATTACACCTCCTACAAGTCCTTGAGGGCACCCTCTCTAGTTGGCTCCTTCACCAGCTGTGTCAGGAAGTTATCTTCCACACACTCCAGGAACCTCTAGGACTGTTCCCTCTCTGCTGTATTGTATTCCCAGCAAACATCTGGGAAGTTGAAGTCTCCCACAAGAACAAGAGGTAGCAATTGTGAAGCCTCTCCCATCTGCTTAGATTATTTCATCAGCCTCATCTTCCTGACTGGGTGGTCTGTAAAAAACTCCCACCGCGGTATCTGCCTTCTTGGCCTTCCCCAATGATTAGCTGCAATCTCAGCACAAGTTGGTATGCGATGCAAAATGTGAAAGACTATTATATTCACTTTTAGTAAAACTTCTTTTACAGAAGTCAATAGCCGTTGCCCTTACTTAAACACCATTTCCTAAGAAAGTAGTAAAGTATGTAATGATAAAATATTCTGTACCTATCTAAAAACATCTATGCTCTGATTTGAAAGTATTAGAGCAGAAAAATGTATCATCTACTGATAGCAAATGGACAGAACAGGAGGCCTCACCTTAATATAACACTACAATGTCCACTCTTTTCTGTGGCCCACTGTGCATTTAATGTTAGTCAAGCATCTATCTGCGTGACCACACTATCTCCATCTATCTCCAGTAGAGCACTCCTGGCAACCTGAACAGTCACCTTCACGTCCTGCCTCTGAATAGCTCCTAAACTGGAGCAGGTATCCAGTGTATGTTATGGTCCTGGTTTCAGTTAGGATAGAGTTAATTATTTTCTTCCTAGCAGGATTTTGGATTTAGTATGAGAATCATGTTGATAACATACATTGTTTTAGTTTTTGTTAAGTAATGTTTATAGTAAGTCAAGGACTTTTTCAGCTTCTCATAGAAGCTGAGAGGGAGCATAGACAGGACAAGCTGGCCAAAGGAATATTCCATGCCATAGATATCATGCTCAGTATATAAATGGAGGCTGGCAGGGGGGCTGGGCAACCAATCATAGGGTAGTGAGAGCAATGTGTGTTGCATCACTTTATTTTGTATATTTTTTTAACATTATTATTATTATTATTATTATCTTCCCTTATGGTTCTATTTAAGCTGTCTTTATTTCAACCCAGGAGGTTTGTTGGGGCTTTTTCCCCCCTCATTTTTCTCCCTCTTCTCCCTACCTTACTGGGGGGTGTGTGGCAGGGCAAGTGAGTTAATGGCTGCATAGTCCTAGTTGCTGGCTGGGGTTAAACCATGACAGTTATGTACTCTTCACCATATAAATGTTTGGTTTGCGGTTTTTAGGTTCAGGTGGATTTGCTGCACCTCCAGCAGAAGTACCTTCACTTACAAAGACCTGTTCTGTAGGCACAAAGTCCAAAGGGATGCAACTGGACTTCACCTCTATTAGGAAAGCTACAGCTTACTGTTTACTTACTCTGCTTTTCATTACCTCTTCTAATCATTACTGTTTAGCAGTTCTCCTTCTCTACCTCAAAGACTCTTAATAATAATATAGATATCTGGATCTGACTGAATATTTATATATTCTAAGCTGGACTTCAAATGCACAGTTTTAACAAATATTAGGAGAGCAAATTACACAATTGCCAGCATTTCGCACACACAAAGAAGGCTAAGTAATTTTCTTGTTCAGTTGCCTCAATAGCACAAGTGAGGCAAAGCTTATGGTAGGATGCAATACCTGTTATTAGATCAACTGCTACACCTGGGAAGGAACAGATACGCTCTCAGGCATATCAAGCACTTCTTCAGGTCTGAAATAGAAGCAGCAATCTTCAAAGCTAAACTGCTCTGAGTTTAACTAATGTGTTAATCAAGCCATCTGAAAGAAAAGTAGCTCATATCTCTGATACAGGGAGGCTTGCTAATAAAGAAAGAGGAGACACAGTTTGATCTGTTAAAACAAAGTAACTCATCTCCTGAAAAACGCAGACTTATTACTGAGGTGGGGATACAGGAGAAATCAGAAGAGAGGTTAAGAAAATTATAATACCTATGAAACCAGTATCTCTAACACATCTATAATTGTTACCAGTCATAAATTTTAATATTGAGGTTCATTGTTTGAAGGTGCTTTGTAGATGTCCCTTGAGGGTCAAGACTGATTCATCAGAGATAGAGCGGTTACTTTATGAGACGTGTTCACCTGGCATCTCTCACTTATTGTCATTGGCATCTCTCACTTATTGATCATCTGCAAGGACCTCAGGGGTTTCTTAACTCCTGTTCTGTCAGGTCATTTGGTTATGCAGGTTATTTCCTCTGGGGACTACGGAGATATATCAGCAAGTAGATATGCAGTTTTGATAGTGTTATGGAAGCTCCACACAGGTAACATGCAGTCATTTGAAAGACTTAATGCATACATTATGCATTCTTAAATATAAATTATTGTATTTTGAAAAAGTTTATTTTTAATTAGAAATAAAAAATTTCATTTTTTTTCCTAGGTCCCAAGGGAAGAGATTATTTATATAATGTCCAAAGGACACTAAAGCCATCCAAATGCTTTCTACTTCATTCAAGACCAGAGAAATGCTGAAACAGAAACATGTTCCACCCCTGCTAAAGAATGTTTACTTTAATTTCCAGAAAGTTAAAAATAGAGTTGAATCTACATGTGAGCTGTAGCATCACTCCCCTACCTTCCGAGTTTACAATCTCCTGGAAGCAAGTGGCAAGATTCCTGTGTGCAAGAAAACCTAGATCACGACTACAATACTATACTATTAACAGCCACTGACTCAGTGGTGTCTGTAATATACCCTGCAAGCCTGTTTCTTTCTCTTCTCATCTTTTGTGTTAAAATTTTTTAATGCATATGTATAAATAGATCTGATTTTTGTTCATCTTTCAAAAATTTCAGGCTGATTACAGAGTTGTCTAAAGTGCTAAAAATAAGTCTTCAGCTACTGTCTGTGTTCAGTCCTGTGCAATGAGATTCTTCTTTCATATTTTATAACAAGATAAAAGATTCCAATTCTGTAATCTGACTAGCATCCTGGTCTCCTACCTAATTATCTTAGTTTCAACCTTTTATTTTATATCACATAAGTACCTATTTCACGTGATTTATATCTATGTTTTCTTCATGTGTATGGCATATTGCAAGATCCAAGTGAGCCCCTTTGCTATTCAATACCGTCACTTTGAGTTATTATTTGTAATCATAATTTCTTTTTTCATTTGAGAAAAATACTTGGCTCTATGTCATTTTCTCTAGATTCACAAGCAGCATCCTCTCTATTTGCCATTTAAAAAAAAGCCTAACTCATCATCACTGTAGGGGCAAAGCTGGCTGCAGCTATATTTGGCAAAGAACAAATTGAGCCTGATTGGTCCCTCTAAACATCATTTTGATTTTTTATTTTATTTATTTTTAAACATCACAGCTGCCCTTTCTGGCTTCAAATACATATTATTTCTGATTTCAATCATTCCTTGAAAATTACGTCTGCTCCTGAATTCAGAGAGAATTTCATTACTAACTTTAGTAGAAGCACAGTCTATGTTTATCACTGCAAAGCTTCTGCATTACCAGTAAGAAACAATTACAGGTCAGATATCTTACACATAGTAAGTCTCATTTACACACCTAAAATGGAGTGAATTGATTTTCCAGAAGTGGTTAGCACCCACAGGAAACAGTTCTGAAAAATTATGTAGCTTTCCTTATGTCCTGAAATTGCAGCTAAACACTCTTGATGTTTGCCAGTGCAACCTTTTAATTTGTACTTTAGTTAGCTTTACGTTATTTGTATGCCTTATCACTCTCATGGTTGATTACAGTAATAATTCTTGAGAAACTCACTAGTCTCGAAGTATAACAGAGATCAGCTACCTCCCTTGTCAAATAGGAGTGTCTGACATGAGAATATCCGAGTGTATGTCTTCAGAAATTGAAAAGACTATTTTTCAAGACTAGACTGGATGCTCTTAGTTGGAAAAAGTTCTTACCATACACTGAAAAGTTGCTATGTAAACTGTAGATACAGGGCAATTAGTTAGAATGAGATTTTAAACTCAAACACTACTCTTGCAGATTTGGCTCTCAGTTTTTTCCTGAAGAAAACCATGTAGTATCAGCATAAGGCTCCTGGAGGTACCTATCAAGTCACCATGGAGATTTTTAGTAATAACAGCGGTAAAACCAAAGAAATTAACTAGATGGTAAAGCGCCAATCAGTATTTATAGCTCAGTATTAAAATGTTCTGAATTTTGTTTACTAGCAATGAAATAGGTCAGGACAAACTTCAGACTTAATAATTTCCAGCTGAATGGATTTAAAAAAGGCCAAAATCTTTTGTGAAGCAAAGTGGAATGTTTTACCTGAAGAGCTCTGGCTATAGCAGTATGTCATTCCAAGGTAAATTTCCCACTCACCAGCAGATTTTTGTCTTGCATATTTCTAAATGCACAATCACACACCAAATTTTTGACTTGCATCAGCTTAATAAAAAAATAACTGAAATAACTTGGTATATTTTACCAAGAAGAAAGTATTTTGAATGAACAAACCAGTATTTTACCAAAAGCACCATGACACGCTTGCTAAATGAGAATCTGTTCAACACTCCCAGTTTTACGATTAAAACCTCTAAAATGCCTAGGGCAATTTTAATTTTTTAAAAACTATCTTGGGCATAAAATTCTTGCAAAACATGGTGGTTCCAATATCTGAGACACAGAAAAAGGAGAAATATATGCAAATAATATCCCAGTCTCAGGCTCATCAAGTGAAAAATCAAAATGAGTTATATCAGGTAGCACCTGTTTAGAATGTTCGCTTTTAAATGCTGCATGAATTAGTAGATATTTGAAACTTAAAGCAGTGTGTCATCTGCCAGAAGGAAGTTGATAACACTTTGAATGCTAACAACAGTGGAAAACATGTTATTTTTTTATGGGCAGTAATCGCTCTTGAAATAAAAAAAAAAACCTTAATATCTCTTAAAAACCATCTTTACTTGAACCATATTAAAACTGAATGATAAAAAGTTAGAAGTAATATTTAATCTCCTTGTCCAGATCTTTCAAGATACTGTTTATGCCCTACAAAGAGACTGTGAAACACTTTTCACTAACAACTGGGATAAAGTGTTGTCTCAAAAAAAACGACATTTAGTTTTACCTATTTTTAAAAGTAGTCTATTAAAATTCAAAACAGTCAAAAGCAAAAGCACCCAAATAATCTTTCAAAATATGAAAGTACTTCTCTTTAAAAATAATATGCGCAAAGGAAAAAAAATAGCATTTTCAAAGTGTTCTTAGATTTCAGTCAGCAATTTGTCAAAACCAGCCTGAAGAGCATAGAGTTGAATAATATATATTAATTCGATATATTCAGTTGCGATTTTTAAAGGCAAAAATGTTAAGGTTGGAACCTTCTCCTCCCAGCTAACTCCTCCTCCTGCTCCTCCCCCCACCTGACAATTCCCCTTTTTACCCGACTGCTATAGCTATGCCTAAAATAAACCCTTGGATCAGTACTCCGAATAGACAAGGGCCAGAATTTGTAGCTTGCACCTCTTCCTGAAAACCAGCCAATTCCATACATTCCCGCCTCCCCCAAGTTTCCATTTGGAATTCAAATCACTAAGGTTAGTATTGTTCTAGAACTGGTTTGGTTTGGTGGTGGTGTGGTGGGTTTTGCGTTTTTTTTTTCTGCTATGAGGCACGAGTTTTTGATCACAAATTTAAGTTTAGAACAATATTTTTGGGCTGAGCCGCTTTCTTTGTGGCTCAGTGTAAATTCAACCTATACCAGTGTACGAACTGTGCATACCAATCATCCAGAACAAGCCCATGCAGAATTGCCTGGGTGAATCCAGGTACTTTAAAGAAATTCTGCAGAGAGAAATAACAGGAAAGCTATTCCAGAGTTACTATTACAGACTGCCAGATCTAAGTATAAGGTGGAACGGCCAGCCATTTCCCACTGTATTTGATCTTTTGCAAATCCTAAATCTCCTCTTTGGCTGACACTGCGGAACAGTAAAATAACATCTGCATCAGGACACTACATTATCATATGGCAGTGTAGTGCAGATCTGAGGCCATTCTGCAATTAAATTTGACCATCTTTGGCTTTTCTAGATGAAAATATAAAAGTTAATTCTGTTACATTTTTAGCTTGACTGGTTTTGCAAATCTTACATTCTCTAATAGTAACTTTACTTCTTGCCTACTGTTTTTCATAATTAGATCTCACAAGGTTTTACAAATTAGATATGGGATATTTGTTACACTGATTGAGAAACTGAGATGTAGAAAGGTAAAATGACTTACTCAAGGTCAATTCAACAGGTCAGTGATTCATCTAGGAACAGACATCCTGGGCTCCAAAACACTGTTCTATTTGCTAGGTAAGCAGTTTCCTACTTGAAGCCTGTGGACCTCAGGGGCTCCACAGATTAAATCTCTAATGCCACATAATATGGAATCATTTGCTTTGCTTACCATAGTTTCTATACACGCATCAGAACATATTAGCTATCCTGTGCTAACAGCTCTCTTAGATACTCCAGCACATGGAAGGTCTTTCAGATCAGTGTTGCCAACCAAGGTCTCAGACAATTATGCTCTGAACTTTCATCCACTTAGATAATCAGAGCAGTGGTGTAGGGTGACAGGCAATACACACTCAAATAATGCTACTCAGGAGCAAGCATATGAGAACCGCACTGTACTCTGGAGAAGCCTGCAGAGCAAACAAGGTACCAATGTGTGTGCACATGCACCTGTTGAGTGCTAACTAAGGTATGCTCCAGCACTTACTGCAGTGGGCAATATGTTTCTGGGCTGCATGGTGAGGCAGAGGATGGGAGAGAGGGAGAAGGACAAGGGGAATGGCAGGGTACAGCATCTGAGGCAGTAACAACCTTTCTATGCAACACACAAACCTTTAACACCAACTGGTGTTAAAATTAAAATGGAAACTCCTTAACACAACCTTAGTAAAGGAGTTTATACTTTCCATATCTGGTATTCTGGGCTAGCTGAAGTCTCAGGTAGACACATCTGCATTGATGACACAATGCTTAAGTGTTCAATTGCTCAAGACCATGAAGTAAACAGAACAAAGTTTCAAAGAATAAACAAATAACTAGGATTCTGATATAATCGCATAACTTCAGGTACTTACAACTCATCCAAGCCCTGTCCAGTTTGTGAGGAAAATAGCAAGTAGGAAAATACCAATGTACTTATGATGGAAAGTCATGATAGAGGATCTTGCTACAACAGCCAATAGACACTGTTTACCTTGATCCCCTAAGGATCTGTACTTGTTTTGGCTGGGATAGAGTTGATTTTCTTCATAGTAGCTAATATGGTGCAATGTTTCAGATTTCTGATGAAAATAAGTGTTGACAACACACTGATGTTTTAGTTATTGCTGAAGAGTGCTTACACAGTATCAAGACCTTTTCTGCTTCTCACACCACCCCCAGCGAGTAGGCTGGGGGTGCACAAGAAGCTGAGGGGGATGCAGCCAGGACAGCTGATCCCAACTGACCAAAGGGCTATCCCATACCATACGATGTCATGCTCAGCAATAAAAAACTGGGGAAGGAGGAGGAAGAGGGGACATTCAGAGTTATGGTATTTGTCTTCCCAAGTAACTGTTATGTGTGATGGAGTCCTACTTCCCTAGAAATGGCTAAACACCTGCCTGCCAGTGGGAAGTAGCGAATGAATTCCTTATTTTGCTTTACTGGGGCATGCAGCTTTGCTTTACCTATTAAACTGTTTTTACCTTAACCCACAAGTTTTTGCACTTTTACCCTTCTCATTCTCTCCTCCATCCCACTGTGGGGAGTGAGCAAGTGGCTGTGTGGGGCTTATTTGCACACTGGGGTTAACCCACAACAGGATCACAAGCACTGAGCCCAAGAACAAAAAAAAAGAGAAAAAAATTGCAGATGAGTACTTAAGACCCAGAACAAAATACCATGTTCCAACTGAGTCCCTTCCATCAGTCCTTAACTGATGCCTCTGCTGTAAGAGATCTTAAGAGACTAAAATGTTTATTAAAACTTAGGCATAATGCAGATTTGTCTGTTGCAGAGTTGATAATAAGCAATGGTGAGAATTCACAACATTTGCATAGCTTTACTAGTTTGCACTTAACAACAAACTGCCTTGAGGATGCTGACACATATGCCTCGTGCACTCTTCAAATCATTGAGAGACTCCACTGCTGCTAACAGCATCTGAAGTTAGAAAGCACTGCTCATCAGTTTTTACTCTGTGATCAAATTTGAACATCAGAAAAACCTCGAGGGCTTGTTTTGACTTCTGAAAGCACTTCTTTCTTAGACTAGAACCTTTTCCTTCAAGTAGCACATCTTTTCTTTCATTCCCTCCTCAACAATCTCTGCAAGTTCTAATTTTCCACACATATTCCCAGTTGTGAGCATGTCGCTGACAAATCTAGAGGTACAGATCACAAACTAAGCAATGCAAAACTCTGCTGCTGGAACCAAATTAAAAAAAAATCTACTGAATTTTAGGATGGCCTGAATGGATCAAACTAATAACAAAAGGGCTGACTTCAAGCTATTCTGCTAGTTCAGACATGTTTAAAAATGTTGTTGGGTTAACTTCATCCCAAGAGACTTTGTGCCAGATCAGGTATCACTTCTCCTCCCATAGTTCACCAGAATAAATCATGAACTCAGTTCAATCTGGCAAAAAGACAGATCTACATGTAGTTTATACTTCCAGATAATCCAGTAGTGTACAGATCTAATCTTAATGATCACAAATGCAATCTGCAAATGTTATTCTCCTTGCTTTAAAACAGAGCTAGGGAGTAGGAGTGTTAACATTTGCTTATCAGACCTAAACACAAGGCAACGAGATTGAAACTACCTATTTTAATAGGCTGTATTACGAAGCAGGAGCTCCTTAGACCTTTTACAACAATAACCTCAGAGCAAGCCTTCCCAAAAAGTTTATAGCAGATATTTCTCTTCCTTTAGTTTGCAATGTGCTGATCTTATCCTCTCACTGTTAAGTCTGACAAAAATGAATTCAGGGAGAAGTTCCCCAGTGCCTGTAACAGTGACGAACTAAGGTAAGTTAGAAGCTTAAGTTTCTTAGTAGCTTGATCAGTTTAACACAAAGGAAAAATGAAATACTGTGGCAAATAGTTATAGCACATATATAGGTACTGTTAACTTAAGTTGGATTTTTAAACCTTTTGTTGTCTAGCTGATTTTAATTTCACTTAAGATACACATCAGTCCCTGACTGTCCCCTTTCCATGTCAGCTCTGTGATATAAACAATATGCTATCTCAGTGCTTTTCCCCATACCCCTTTTACTGAAACAGACATCATCATATAAATGGTCCAACTACAGTGGTCTGAGGCAGCATACACGAAATCGTAGTTTACGCTTAGCAGCACTATTATGTAAGATTGAAATAACCAACCTCTTTAATTTTCACAAATGTATTGCATTTTAAAACAGTCCTACAGGTCATTCTACATCTGTCTTTATGTGATGATGAATCCTTCTGCAATTTAAGCATTGAAATATTTTGTCTCCATTCTGACACATTATGTAAAGTCTAAGGATTACAGTAAGGATGACTATTCCTAGGGGCATAATATTAGCTGCATATGAGATTGATGTTGGTAACTACAATGAAGCATAATATCACTATCTCTGCTATAACAGAGCATTAGAAGTTCTCTTGCTGACCTACAGCTCTAAAAATAAATGCTGAGTGACTTGAATAGCTTTGCATCAGTTCCTAAGTTAAAAAGATTGAACTACAACAGACAAATTTAATACAGCATTGTGAATTCTTCAAGTACAGTTAAAACGGGTATAATTTGAAGCTTGCATTTTCACATAGTTTCACACATACCAATACTCAGACAATGCTGCAATTCAATATTAAACACACCTAAGAAGCTACAGGACAAACACAGGTAACACTCAGGTCTCACACTATCAATGAAGAAATGGTTTTCAAAAATTTGGACAACACTCCCATGCATTTAGCTACTAATAAATTTTAATAACTCCATAAATCAACAATGATGCATCCTCAAAAGCTTGTAAATACTCTCCAGTCCTTTTAGATTTACAACTTTATTAATACTTCTTTCTACCTTCTCTGAACTAGTAATACACATGGGAACAGTCTTACCACAACAGTCAAGCAGACTATTAAGTAACTAATTCTGGAGAACTGGATGAAGTCTGAGTGGACGCCTCAGTGAGTATCTTCAAGCAGGAAGGTACATGTTTGTTTATTCTGATATGAAATTATTGCTGCAGATGCTTATGACAACAAAAGGCACCTTGGATTCCCAGTGTTTCATGAATTTGTTTAAGATATTCTTCTCACTAGTAACAAGCGATAGGACAAGAGGAAATGGCCTCAAGTTATGCCAGGGTAGGTTTAGGGTAGATATTAGGAAAAAGTTCTTCACTGAAAGGGTTGTTAAGTATTGGAACAGGCTTCCCAGGGAAGCAGTGGAGTCGCCATCCCTGGAGGTATTTAACAAGACAGGTAGACGTGGTGCTGAGGGACATGGTTCAGTGGCAGTTTTGGCAGTATTAGTATTGATGGTTGGACTTGATCTTCAAGGTCCCTTCCAACCTAGACAATTATATGATTCTATTCTACAATTCTATGCAGTCAAAAGTAGAAGAAAGCAACCAGCAAATCTGAGAAACATAACAGTAACACAAAGTAATTTTCAAGGTTGATAGCCACAAGTAATACACAGAATGGATAGGAGTCAAATTGATTTCATCTCCCTCCTTCTAAGCTTCCTTAGAAATTAGACTTAAGCATTTAAGATATTTCATGCCACTATAACGTACACTGCCATTCAGCTCACACTTTACCTCCTTGTCACATCTACTTTCCTGTAATTCAGAAACTCTTTGGGATGCAGTCTGACTATCTGGTATTGGACCCATTCCCTCAGTTGGTCTACAGGCAGTGGGAAAACAGCATGTTCTAACACCAAGGGCAAGCAATTGCAACAAGAAAACTAGGCCAGAAAAAACAGTAAGTATTTCTAGACAGAGCAGTCAACCAGACCTAGATAAGTAAATATTCCTAGAAGGACGAGACAACTAGACCTACAGAAGTAGGTAGAGAAAGTAGTCAGTAGCCTGAGATTCCTCCCTCCAGTTAGCCATCTTCCTTAATTCAGTTAACTGAAATAATATATATGATTAAATATTTCCTGTGATAGGAAGAGGTTAGGAAAATAGACATTATCAAATATACATTCAATGTTTGTAGACTACATAGAATACACTTAAAAGAAGATTAATGCAATATTGAAGTGTCATCTTAGTTTACATCTGCCTATGTTGCTGCCAGTATGTCTTCATACACAACAGAAAACTCTCATAAAATCTTGTCCACCCACCTGATGTGATCTTGCCAATACAACAGTATTACATAGTGGCACCTATTTAGAGACTTACCATGTTCGTCTGTCAGCAAAGTTTTTAAAGAAGCACTACTATAGATTAGAAATTTGTAAGAAAGATTCAGTGTCTTTATCAATAGTTTCAGAGGCAAACAGGAAAAAAAAAAAAAGAGGCAAAAATTTGGAATCTCAAAATTTTAAAGCTCTGGTCCCCGACAAGCCAGTTTAAGGATATACAGAAACATGAGCAGTGGAGACTAACCTGAGGCTTTCAAGTTTCACTGTTTCAAACTCCTTCTCAGAAATTACAGTTTGCTCATTTTCCAGTTAGCTAAGAAACCTAGTTATCAGTTCTGGTATTCTTGTGATTGACCACTCTTACCCTGACTTTTTTCAGTGGCAACCAGTGTAAGAAGGTGGTCATCTGTTCAAAAATCAGTGTGACTCATTAGAAAGCAGCAGGACCCGATCTCTACTTTGAGTAGCTAAGTAACAAGGTGCAAAGTATTTGCATGTAATGCTATCCATCTTATTTTACACACGTACCAACATAAATAATCATACACATGCAGAGCAACAGGGAACAAGGTTCAAGGATACCTGATTCCTCCTGTTTTTGTGACAAAACCTTTCCTTGGTGAAAAAAATTCAAACTTTACCTCCCTTAAGAACAAAGTGCACGTCAAACTTGTTTTTTTATAATAAAAATCTCATCCAATGTATTTTCAAAATCAAAAAAACAAATCTACTGAAACCAAGGATTGCATTGCACATCCACTTATCGATCTAAACTGAGTATGAACAAGAAAATTAACCCAAAGGACAACTGTTACTTATGTGACAGCATACTGCAAGATACTAAGACATTATGCTGATCTGGATGGTAGACAAATCAAACAGGAACTGAATGGTTTCAACACTTCAAAAAAGCCATTCCAAAATTGGAGTCACCTAAGGTCAGCAAACCCGATGGCTACCAGGCTTGCTGTATTCTCGGATATGACAAATGATCTCATCTTTCCAACACACTTGCTCCAGATTTCTAGACAAGTCATAAATTTACAGTACACCCAAAATTGGTGCACTGTCTGTTTGCAGCACAAAGCTCATATCAACTCTACTTCCCTTGATGTTATCTCATCTGTATCTGTCAAAGCGAAGGCCTTATCACAATGCCTTGACAAGCATTTATCCATATTTAGTTAGGTGCTTTCACATTTTCCCTTTATTCTTATTCTTCAGTTCTGTTCTCCTTTTATTGCTCTCCAGCATATCTGGTACGCTGCAAATACTCAGAGTACACTGAATCCATGAACTTTCACCTTAAAAAAAAGATGAAGAAAAAAAACAGTATGCTACACAGAGCCCACATTGTGTAAACTCATTCTTCCAGTCAGACCTTAATTCAAATTACAACATTTTAGGAAACACTAGCTTACAGTTTCTGAATAGTTGATCATCAGTCATCTAATATGAAAAGTTTTTTACCATCCTAAGTACCTTTGCCCTTTTCTTTGCAAATATACATGAATGTAAAACATTTTTTAAATGAACGACATACCTAATTCCTAGAATACAAGGTTTCCCCCTCACTCATGTGCATTATACTTTAAAACTAAGCAAATTTCAAGCCTTTGATACTGCTTGCAGTATTGCTTGAAAAAGGCCCAACCACTTAATTTCCAAACTAAGGAGCACCTGAAAAGCAGAAAACATAATAGAAGGCACTTTTAACATATAACAGAACTCAAGCAGTGAGGCTGTAATTAGTATTTTATTCTGAGCTCTGTAGAGCTTAGCACACAAAGTCTGATCACATGCAGGGATCTGCTTACCTAAACATCTGCCAATAGAGAGAGATGTTAAATGAAAGCCATCCTAGCACTTATGGCAGCAGCATATATCCACCACAGCAACACAGTCTCCTTAGCATGACTTTAGAAACACCAAGTAATGGTTATTGACATTTCTAACAATGAAAACTTTGAAGTTTTATTTCTGTTTACATGTTTTCCACTTACGCACTAAATACAATAGGCTTTACCCATGCACACTCCTTAGACAAACCTAACTGAATAGCATGACTAAGCACATAGGGTTATACTATTACTTTAAATTGTACGAAAAACAACTGGGTTATATGTGGTAAGCAATATACTACTGTGTCCCTTCATTAATGAGTCTCAACTGGATAAGATGCCAGGCATACATTTTTTTGCTGTCACACTAGGAAGCATATCCATTATACATCTGTAGCATTTTTTTTTTTCTGTTTCAGTTACTACTGCTGTTCATTTAGGTCACAAAGTACAACATTGTGTTTTCAGAGCCAAGGTTGTTTCCTTAGGTTGGTGGATAGCCAGATATAAGTAGAGGTTGCAAACGCACTTTCTACTTTAGAAGCAGCTTAATGTGAGTATATATGGGTGTGCGTGTCTGACCTGATGCAAAACTAGGAATTAAAAAAAATCCTCTTGGAATCCTGTACACCTCTTGTGAAATTTAAAAGAAAAAAGTGAATCATAGCTTTTCCTTTGAACCTCTCCAGGAACAAATATCATCACATACTGCATTGTCTGAAAGAAAAATATGGGATCTACCAGACTGTTTTGAGCTTTCAAAGGAAACATGCCCTGACAAGCTCAATAAATGAGCAAAAGTTTATATGCAAGATATTCTGTGAAACTTGAACAATTTTGCTAAAGGATTCATTTCTTCTGTGCTGGAATTTTCCAAGTTAATTTCTAAACCAAATAAATGGAAAAAAGGACAAGAGGGACAAATCACAAAGCAGCCAGATTTATGTATTTAAGAAACAGACAATTAAAAAAAAAGAAGTTTCGGGGGTCATCTTTTTCTTAAACAGTTTAAAGAGGAAAGGTTTTTATTTCAAAGACGCACTGGGTGAGTGCCAATGTTTCTTTAAAGAAATGAGCCTGACATTGCATATTTATCAGGCACTCTAGGGATTTGTACAGGGAATACATGCCAGATATTTTAGAGAAAAGATACTAATCTGTTTATACTCCTGTAAACCATACTGCTGTGAGCAGGCACAACAGCAGGCACAGTACATCCACTGGCCTTGAGGCAACTATGTAGCCCTACAAGATAGACTATTGTCCATATTGTGACTTAGATAGCAAATTCATTTTATGTATTGACTATTTCCTTATTTTCTCAGTACAACTGTAATCAGGAGTCTTGTTAACTTAAAAACAAAAAGAAAACTCAGTGGAAGGCTTCTTAAGGGGCTGACTTGTATAAAAAGCCACCCAGAAAGCAGGTAATTCAACCTATATTGTTTGTCCTCCAGCCTCACACTTATTGTTTGTAATCAAATTAGATGAGAGCAGAGGCTGCATCTTTTTATGCATTTCTGTGGGACTTAGCATCTGCAGCCTTCATTAACATACAGTCTCTTTTGGCTCTTCTGATCTATAAATTCATCATTTAGAAGATAAAATACTACAAAAAAAACTTTAACGGCTGTAAGGTGTAATGGACCTGCAAAGAAAGAAATCCATTTCAAATGCCCTTTGAAATGTAGTGGTATTTGTTAGAGTGGGGTTTGATATGCCAGGCTTGCGTTTTTGCCCATACTTGTCATTTCCAACAGCATTCACTGCTACCCTAAATGAATCAACCCCCTCATTCCTCATCAACGTACACTTTTGTCTGTGAAGTATGAGGCTGTTTTCATGATTTATTTATTTCAAGTCATCTGGTAGTAGCTAGAAAGTCAATAGGTGCATGTTAAAATGATTTTTTTCTTAATTAAGGCTTCAGAAGATTTTTCAAAAAAAAATGAATTGAGCATTTACTAAATAATGCTCAAAGAATAAGAACCTTTACAGTCTGTTTAAAAATAAATAAGGGACCTGACAAGCTAACTTTGAGAATAACCATCAGAATAACTAAGATTCCTAGGAACAGTGTGCCTCTCCTGATACAGTTGCATACTGAGTAAAGCCCATTGACACTGGTGCACTGACACTGACAGATAGGCAACAATGAAGATGCATGGCCACCGTCTTCTAGCCTTCGGCGTTGAAATAATGTCCACTGTATGATTAATGGACACCGCATTTGTGAAAAGGTGCTGTCATCATTAAGGATTTCTGAAAGAATGTCTGTTCCAACATGTTTTTAATGCAGCTGAGGTCAGCACTGAAATATGTCAATGACTTACCAAAATTCAGGATGATGACACGTCACTATGTTAAAGCTTTCAAGCTGGATTCCAAGGGTTGGCTCTTCACTGCTACAAACAGTAGTGAAGATGCAGTTGACGTTCAACAGCAAAAGGCATCTAGCTTGGAACTGTAATTCTCTTCCTGGTATTGAAGGTGCGTGCAAATCAGTAAAACAATATAATGGACTGAAATCAAGTTGGCTTATAAAGAGTACACAAAGTGAGAGTCTTCTAGTAAGATGAAGTAAATAAATTGTTATTGAGTAAATAAAATGTTACTGACCAGGAGGACCGAGCAGCATATACTGATCAAATGCTCATTCTGCTCTACAGAGAAATACATTAATGCAAAACCCTTCTCAATCAGAAGTTCCAGATGAGCTGATCAACAGTGTTTAAAGAATGAGAAAGTCTAACATTTTCTGTTAGAACTTTATCTTGGGTATAGCAATACCATTCATAAAAAACTGAAGTTTAGACTGTTTAGAATGATGCCAGAACTGATCCAGTAGCAACTTCCCCCACAAAAAAAATGCCAGCACAGAAAAACTTTAACTTGCTTTCCAAATCATCAAGTGTCTCATGCTTTTTCCAGGAATGTCACTAGGGGACTTTGAGGAAGAAAATTTGTTTCATACTTTGTAAGAAATTTCCAGGATGTCCTGTATGTCAGCTGCTGAGCTATTTTAATATCTTGCTTGCAGCAATTTTGAGACCATAAGTCATTTTGAGAGGAGCAAGATGAACAGTATATGATTGGCATGGTTACCACATTGTTTGAGATTCCACGTAGCCAAGCCTTCCAGATAAGCAGTAAGGGTTCTAACATGATGTAGAAACTATTTCCCAGTATGCAGAGAAAGAACTTGCCTTGAGGAGACAAAAATCAAGCAACTTTTGCTGCAGACAAAAGACAATATACTTTATATGCACAGAGGAAATAATCAAATTTGACTTTCAAAAAGGTAATGATAATCACAATGTTTGGTATAGTTTATCTAGTACGTTGACTTACCAATACCGGAGACTTGATCGTAAGTGTGTTTGCCCAAGGAACACAAGGAAAAACTATGCCCATGTTTCTAAGATGCTTAATTGTAGATCTGCAATTACTCATGACAGTGAAGGTTAATAGAATCCAATTCTTGCCGCTACTATTTACCATAGCTGCTAGATATCAAGACTGACCTCCCTGTAAAATGGTGTTTCATCACAATGCTCCTCAGTGTGAGCAGAGATCTGCAACACATGATGCTGCCTTTGATAGCTGAGCTCTGCCTGCTTTTTTAGCTAATACTTCCCTGAGTCCCTGTGAATTCAGATGCCTAAAAAGGGGTGGAAGCAGCCTCAGAATAAAGGTGAAGGTCTCTTTCCTTACCAGTGCATAATATCACATAGCAGACACGTGCTCCCACAATACGAAGCTGCTGGCAGGGATGAGCACACTATCCTTTGTAAAGTGTCACACACTCTTTCCAGCTCCCCACACCTGGCATTCAGAGTCAGAGGTTAAAGACAACCTGCGGCCCTGTACTAACAACACAGAAATACCAACACCACAGAGCAGGAATGAGGAATAAAGTCCTCTAACCTGCTCTCCTCCTCTCTGTGTCAACTCTGTAAACTGGTGATTCTTATTTAGTGTCTGTGTGAGAGGGGACAGTTTGTACAGAATCAGCGTGTGATCTCAGGAAAAGAAAATCCATATTTTTCCTGTTTCTCAAACTTGGAAAGTAAAAGGTAATGTTTTTTTTTTATTAAAAGTTTTTTTTTTTAAACTATAAATCTTCATTTAGCTATTGTGAGATCCCTCAAATGGACTTGGAATACGAAATCCTTTCTTTTATAATGCTTGAGGGAAAAGATTCTACATTTTAAGGAGTTCCTTGCAAGGCAGCGACAGCTTTTCCAGAAAGTACTGGGCAGGGGTGTACTGCCTTGTGGCTGCGTGCAGGATTCTCCCTGGCTAGTTTCGGGCAGTATTCTGTTCACCTGAGCCCTGATAAATCAGAGTCACTTTAAAACATAAGAAATGTTTTCCTATTTATATGTCTAATCTCCTGATGATTCATCTGCATAGGGAATGAAGAGTTCATATGCCCTTCATTTGGTCACAGGTTGCCTGAAGCACTCTTTATACTTCAATACAGAGTGAGCCCGTTGAGAGGAAAGACAGACATGTTCCTTTTGCTTGGTCAGACTCCAAGCCCTTGAAGTGAGGGTCTGTGGAGTGCAAGTCAGACTGTTCTGTTAGACCCCAGTATTAGGTTTCACAAGTGGTCCAAGCATTTGTGAAAAGCCTGATTTGTGGCAGAGCCTAATACAGGATACTGAAAGAGCTGCTGTGAGAAGAAATCCACAGAAGCTTTCCTCACAACAGGAAGATAGAGTCTGTTGTCCAGTTTTGATGTCACTTGCTTGGCAGCACTGGTGTGTCTGCAGGGTCCAACGTCACAAGACTTATCCTTGCTTTAGGGAAGTCTTTCTGTGAGAATCTTCACATCCAGGTTAAGCCTCACAGAATAAAACTGCAGCTCTCAGAAGACTTGAGGAATTCCACATGTCCAACTTAAAAGTGTCCATAGCCCTCTGACTTGGCTCCATGCTTTCCCACCTTCTCTGCTGCTGCAGTGAGTTGTAGAGGTTATGTACGAAATGGAATGGGGAGCAAGACTTCTCTAGTCACTCTTCAACTCAAAAGAAAATTGGTGGAAGCTCATATAAGAAGTCGCTATTCACTAAAATGAATAAAGGTTAAAAGACAAAATGATTGAGAGAAGTTCAGCTGGCAATGTATTTCACTGCTGAAGGCAGAAAATTTGATGTCCTGAGCTGCAGCATGGGCCACAGTCCCAGAGCCTCTAGTAAGAACACTGGTCCACCTCCAAATTCCACACCTATGAGGGAAGAGCAATGAGATACGCTATAGTAGGATACACATGTTTTGTTTTCTGAAATTAGAAATCTAAAGTTGGTTTGGTTTTTTTTTTTTTAAAATAACCTTACATCAGAAGTATCCCTGGTGGTAGTTCACTGACTGAGAAAAGGTCAACCCAAGAATGTGTCTGCCAGAACATATTTGTCCCAGCTACATTCCAAACTGGCAGAAAGACAACAATACTTAAAATAGATCAAATAAGTCTAAACTGTCCATATAGACAGTAAATAAATCCATGTGTTTAGATCCCTTCCCCTAAAAGAGCTACAAAAGACAGCAAAAGCCAGAAAAGATGAGAAAGAAGAAATCAGGCAGAGAATGAAAGCCAACAAGAAATAACAGACTGCATGTAATAAAATTTAATACAGTGCAGTTCCCATTCAAATGGACCTAGGCGTTTAATGATGCAGTCTGACTGATCATATCAAACATAAATGAACTGCCCAGGAACATAGATAACACCCTAATCAGCAGGATGAGGAAGCAAATCAGTCACAGCCTTTGTTTGCACTGTCTTCCTGCTCTTTACTGGGAGAACACTGTTTCTGGCAGTGCTTTTTCAAGCTCTTCAAGAAAGCTGCTTTTTATTTCTTACACCGCAGTTCAGTCAAGAATATTAAAGAAGAAGGGGTGGATTAACTACTTGACAGTAATTGGGAAACACCTCAGGATACAAGCTCTGTTCTTCCAAGGAAAAAGGGTTAAAATTAAAATAACTGATTTTAATGGGACTGAAAGATCAATATCAGACCCCACGGCAAATTAATAGTATGTGTAATAAATGAAAAGAGGTTGCTGCCAGACTGATGAAAGGGGTCACTGGGCAAGGGATCTAGGGATCCAAGATGGCTGCAGGCCATTCTGTACCAGCTTCCTGACCTCACTGTGAAAGTGAATTAAATATCAGAACCACTAGATGAAACTAAATGTACCGCATCTCTCGAGTTCTACAGAGCAGTCATGAATCCTCCAGAAGAGAGCTGTATAAGCGGTTTCCATATATTTATGGAAGACATATGTATGTATTAGGTAAGTGGATTCCCCATAAGTACTTGGGGTGAGGAGAGTACAAGAGTAATAGATCAGAGTAGGAAGTTCTCTGAAGAGCTAAGAGGTCATGTGAAACATAAGGAGGGAAGAGATCTCAAGGACTGAGGAGATCTCAGTGTAAGGGTTTTTTATAGGGAAGAAGCAAGGAAGCATACACAAGAGAGACGATGGTGATAATGAAACCCAGAACAGTGATGATGCATCCCATTAAAAAACACAGGATTAATTTAAGCATCTACAATGTAACTGAGTTTTCAGTACCAACTTCCAACAAAGATAATGATGAGTTCTTGAATTCAAAATAGTTGAACTATTCTCAGAAGAATTCTCACACTAGACAGAACAAGTACTAACACCAAGTTGTTGTTTATTCAAAGGTAGAAAGAAAAAGAAGCTTCACCACTGTTCTAAAAGCTCTTCATTTGGTAGGAAAAATAGAAGTCTTCAGTTTGCCAGTAGAGATTTCTTCACCAAAAGACATGGCTCCAGCCCCACATCTATGGAGATGCTGCTCTGTGCCGCACCACACAGTCCGTAGGGACTTCCTGCTATTATGTCTGCCCCAGAAATGATTTCTGCACTTCCCTGAGCCTGTTCACACCCACACACTTCTAGCAATGCAGACATACTTCAGTATGTAAGGATGGCTTGAAGATACTTTAGACATTACTCTTTGCCAGGCTACAAATTTAAAACTCAAAATACAGGATTTCAAGCAAAATCCATAGCACTATTTCCTGCAGGAGCTGGGCTGTTCTGGAAGGTTTTCTCCTCCGGTATAGACTACTTCTAACTCTGAAGCTACAGCTACAAATAGCCAACAAACCTTTTCTAATAATGCAACAGTGACATACTCCCCATTTCTGTATATTTTCATGTTCTTTGTTGAGCAAGGTGAGGAAAGCTGTTCTGTCTCCAGTTAAGTCTTCTCCTTTGTCAATAGCCAAGTGAAGAATTAACTTAGGAACACTAGGCACTGTTCAGCATCTATCATTAAGTTACTCCATAGAAGCTCTGACTTTTAAATTATCACCTTTGCCTTATGTCCTTGAAAAGTTTCTTCACTTTTTAAGCAATATCCCTTTTTCTTCCCATTTTAGTAAGTATAATACTGTCTCAGTCCCATATCACAAAACTCATCTATGTCAGTCAGTTGGTACCATTTAAACATTTGAATATTAGCATCCTTGTACGCACATTCATAGTAATTGATACTGGCTATTTTTTCTTCTCTGCCAAACAGTGTTAAAAGTGTAAACTGTACAAGAAGCACCCAATTTTAACGACAAAAATTCTTCTTTATGCAGCATGTATTCGATACTACAGAATAACTGGACCACAACAGGCAATGATGAGGAGGTAAGATTTCTTTCACTGCATTTTAAACTGGCTGCGGCGGATGCCTTTTTTAGTCCTTGGAAGATTGATGATTCCATTATTTGTAGTACTCAGCAATAAATCTCTGAGTTTAGCCTAAAGTGAGCACTTTTCCCTACTTTGCGTCTTCCATTACACTGTTATTCATCATGTTTAATCATTCATTTACCTCTGACTGCTACTGCACTTGGGGAGGACTGGCACATTATTGATTTTTGACTTTTACCCTTTAGAAGCTGGGTAAAGGGCTTTGCAACTGCTTAATCAAAAGTGACATGACCAGGGCAGGGGAGACTCAGACCTTGGGAAATAGCAGCTAAACAATGTGCCAATTTATGATGAAATCAAATTAAGAGTCAAAGAAAGCAAATTATAATAAACTGAAAATTAAAGTGGATACCCCCAAGAGACCATAGAGTACAAAGCACTCCTCTGCCTAGCAAAACACATTTCTGGGAAAGGGAAGACTAAGATTAAGCAGGAAGATTTACAACTTCCAATTCCTACAAAAAGAAAAATGCCAAGCCATTGTCTGTTACAGAAGTGTCAGATAATGCAGTTTGGCTGAAGTATATTCTCAGTTGCTTATAAGCCTTTTTCCTCTAACAGAGCATCACTTCAGCACCCAACTAGCAAGCATGCAACAAGAATAACACATAATGTAATATTTTGATAGCTGACTTTTCTGCTTACTAGAAAAGCGAGACTTTTAAGAAAGCCAAAAGAACTCCATCATACCTTGAAAAAAAAAAAAGTGCAGATAATCCCTTAACTTCTGCTACGATATCTAGCAAATTATGCAATAAACAATAAATGTAAGCACAGTTATCGACTCTGTATCAACAGCATGGTAATGCTGTTTTCATATTTTAGAAAAGAAGTGAAAAAATAAAAATGCATAAGATAGTGGTAAGATCAACAAGATAATTGTCCAGCTTCTTGTATAACCCAGCTACATATACGTTCTCTCTTTAGAGAGGAGGAATCGGAAGTGAGAGGACTTGTGGACTTACAAATGAAAGAGCTCAAGCTGCTATTGCTCTTTCCTGGAATCCTCAGCATTTTTTTTTTTTGTGGCCCTTGATATCATCATCCTGTTTATCCTAAGTTATGCCACCCCAATTCCACTAACCTCAGTGTAGAATATAGTGCCTTATCAAACCAGCGTGGCTTTTTTTTTTTTTGTTAAATATATATTGATTGCCATTTTGCCTAGATGTTATACGGTCAGAAGAACAACTGTAAATCAAATAAAATTCAAGTAGTAGGTATCTCCTGAACTAGTTCTCTGACACATTTTATCCTCTGCTGCTCTGGATTTTACATATCATCTCAGCAAAGGTATGGAAAGAAACCTCTGCTTGTTACATAGGAGTCACAGTAAGATAAATAAGCAGAGGTCTGTTCATAATAACAGTCCAGTAATGCGAGTCATGCTGGCCTCTCCTGTTAATGGTAAAGCAACATGTTCACATTCTTTCCCTTGAAAGACATTATCCATCACCTACTAATTCCCACGTAAATTTGTATCACCTGTATTAACTTCACATTTTACAATAAGATCCCCAATGATTATCCTGCATTTCAGATATCCACAGTAAATGCAATCACGTTCTGTAAGGTTCATCAAAGACAATTCAGAACTGTGAAAAAGAAGCCATCACTACAAACAGGCCTGAGTCAATGTCTTATTTTACAGATCTTGGCTCAAATGAGATTCCTGAATGGAACTAAGAGTTCTTGACCAAGGTTACTCATGCTCATAGCTCTTCTCTGAGCTGTAGCACACATACATTACCTGGGACAAGAGTTAGCTAACCCTTACTGCACATAGTGGGATCCATGCTCTTATTCTGAGCCACAGTTTCCAAATGTCTTCAATTCAAAAGAATGGGCTTGGGTATTTAAATATTTTCCCTCCTGTGGTAAGCTTTTGAATTTTTGACAACAGGAGCTGATTCTAGGAGGTACTATCACCCACACAAAACATTATAGCGAGATGACCACCATAACATGAATGAGAAAAATTAAACATTTTGGAAGTTGAATAATTTTGTTAATAATAAAGGGACTTTCTATTAGGAGACCTTTGCTTGGAAGCACAGTTTAATTTAATTTTCCACTAATATTAACTTCCTACTGTTGGTTTGGGGTATTAACAGACTGAATTTCAGAAATGCTGAGCACTCCAGCAATCATAATTGAAACCATACATGCTGAGCACTTCTAAAAGTTAGACTAGTGTCTGTCACTCAGATTTTTTTCTGTTATCATCTAAAAGAGAGGTAAGACTACTATTTAATGGATGAATTTTTGGCAGTGCATGGCACATACAAGATATTACCTTAAAACTAAACATTACAACAATAGAGAGAATTCTATTCCCTAGGTCTCTGCCACAGTAGGATCATTACCAAAAGTTAAGGAAGAACAGAGATGTGTGGATGGGAGGAAGAGGAGAGCAGGAAATGGCTAAAGGCATCCCAAAGACCCAGCAGAAAGATATTTAGCTGGAATGAACTGTCATAGTTTCAGTGATGTAATTTAAAACAAAGCTACGATGGCCACAAACACCTGAAGGACTTGCAACATGTCCCTGCTCTTTTATGGCAAAGTGCTGTACCATCTCATTTTATTTTTGAGATATAATGCAATTTGCCATTTTTTTTTCCTCTTTTGTATCTATTTTATTTTGTCTTCTCTCAGTTTTGCATCTGCTCTCTGCTTGGTAAAACAGAGCACAGACTGAGACTCATTCTTCACTGGGTTATGCTAGTTTTAAGCTATGGTGACTAAACTAATGAATACAGAAGTTAGAAAACAAGACAGTCAGTAATACACAGATAAATAGGAAATATTGGAAGGCAATCCATGTTATAAGCCAGAAGTCACTGCCCCACAAGTTTATTAAAAATATTTGAAACAGTCATTAAAATGATCTGATTAACAAAGCACACCTGTTTCCCAAAAAGTTCTTGACAAAATTCCTTCAATTAAAGGTTTTTAAAGTAACTAAGCTGTCATGGGATGAACAGGAGTCCTAGCATATGACTTAAATAGTTGAAACAGGAAATTAAAGGTCAAAACAGATTGTTAGCTTATATGGTGGAGAAGACCTTTGGGGGGACCTGTGGGAATATGTATTGGGACCCAAACCATAAAATATATTAGTAAGTGTCCTAGGAACAGATGAAAAAGTGAGGTGGCGACATGTGTTCACACAACAATTATTCAGGGTAGGTTAAATTTAACAGAAAATTGCAAAAGAGTTTCATAATATTGAGTAATTGGCAATAAAATAACAGATGAAATTCAAAGTCAATAATGTAAAGTAACATATATGGAGAAAAACAAGATTAAGTACACCTGTACTTCAGTGAAATCTAAAGTAGATACCAATTTTGAAAACAGACTTTCAGTTGTGACAGGCACATTGCGAAAAAGTAATCTCAATGCCCAATGCTGAACAACAAAACAGAAAACAACAGGAATGGACTACAGAACAAAACAGAAAGCATAACTATGCCACCATATTGATCCTGAGTTTTCCCACATCTTGAATATTGTACACAGTTCTGTTCTCCTCCCATGTCAAAACACTGTACCACTAGAAAGAGTATAAAGAAAAACAGCAAAAAAGATAACCAAAGATAAGGAGTGTCTTCTGTAGGAGAACATAAACCAAGATTTTGTGAAGATGGGGTAGAAGATATCAAATATAACAGGGTATATGATAAAAAAAAATAAGTCTATGAAAGCATGGAGAAGGTGAGAAGGGAATGATTTTTCACCACTTTTAAGAACCAGAGGAAATGGAATGAAATTATTAAGCAGTACGTTTAAGACATTTTTTCCCCCCATATATAGCATTATTAAAATGTGTAACACAGTAGCAAAAAATATTCTTGAGACCAAAATACCCCGTCAGTAAAACTCCCCTCTTTGCTGAGCACCTCACTAGTTCAGGTCTCACATCTTTTATACCTAATTGCCATAAATCGAGGCAGGGGGAGGTTAAGGGGGTAATGGGACAGTAACCACTGTTAGTACATAGAAGAATGTAAAAAAAACCCAAAACCCTATTCTTAAGGCTAAAAAAAAATATTTCTTGTTACAGGCAAGTAGTGGAAGTCATTGCTTTGCACCCATAAAGTCCCAGTCACGTACCCTACATCCACACCACTTACCTGTCAATAACTGGTTAAGCTAGGGTTAGTCTGCAGGGAGTAGTTCAGGTCACATACCAGTGACAACTCTAGTATCTCCAACTGGTGATTAAAATAATACATTTTGGCAAAGACCACTGCAAACTTTCTAGTATAACTTATTTCGTCACGTGAAATGGTAATATGCAAGGTGTATCATCCCCAGCATGACTTAAATATGTCTCAAAAAACTTGGAAAAAGTAGTTGTGGTATGAAAGGTGGCACTATTGCAGGGGATCTGTTGTTCCCTGGCTATATTAACTGAATGGACATCATCGATAAACTGTCTATGAAAGTGAAGTCGATCTTTTAAAATGTGATAAATGACAGAAGAAGCTCAAAAAAGGAAAGTCAATAGTGATGAATCTTTAAACATTGTACGCATAAGCCTGCATATGTGCAAACAGCATGGGGTAACTTGCCTGGCCAGATTTTCATGTATCTGGCAAAAGATATTCTCAAGAAGAGAGAGTCCTTTGAGAGAAATTTTGAAATTGCGTATTTCAAGACTGTACGATATACACAAATTACTAGTAGATTTTCAAAGCTTGCCCAGTTATACATACAAGTTCTCTGCATTGCTGGTTTCTCACAATCTGCTGCATTAACATGTAACTTTATAACATAGGAAAATAAAATATAATAATTAATATAATCCAGGAACACCAATAAAACTTACAAGCTCTTACATTAAACCCCTTCCAAAAAGAAAAGTAAAACTACAGAGTGAAAGCAATCAAATTTAGGAAATGCTATTTTTCCTACACTGCAATTCACGTATAGCATACTCACTTTAACTGTATGATTAAAAAATATTTTCACATATGCTTCAGCAGAGAGTACAATAACAAAATACAAGGTATGTATTTTTGAGGGTGTTTAGTGTCTTAGCAGATCAGAAAAACAATAGGTGGACAGGCCTTCTGATCCCTACTTTGCTGGGATAAATCATGGTCAGTCAATGTAAGGACAGCACATGCAAAAATGAATTGGTCAGAAAGTAAAAAGAAGAGCAAAACGAAGTTAGAAAATTGACGGGGTTTGTTTCCCCCCTCCAACCCCCAAGAGTGCTGCCAGACATGCAAACCAAAGTACTGATCATGTAATCATTTGTTAATTTTCATGATTCCAGCAAGACTTAATTCAGACTGCTCCCACAACCTTCAAAAAAAAAAAAAAAAAACAAGAGGGAAAAAAAAGAAAAAGACGACAATTTTTTCTTAACTTTTTTTTTCCTAGAAAGCAATTGTATAATTCTCCCCTAAAATTCAACAACATCAAACTGACAGAAAAAGTCCAAAGAGACCTTAACATACTGCAAAGATAGTACCTGTTCCTTCTGCAGCAGGAATGTGTGTTCTATGTTCTGCAGTCTGTCGTCAAGAACTGTAAGACAGTGTCCTATAGTTGTTATCAGAATCGTGCTTTCGAAGAATTTTAAGAAGATACGTTCATGTATAGTACAAAGACTTAATCTGATATCTCTTTTTTCGTATTATCGTTATTTACAGCAATTCTGAGCAGTAGAGCCTCCTGTTTACTCAAACGGACACATGGTGCCACATATCTGCAATAAGCAACCATTCTGACAGGCATCTCAAAAGTTCAGCATTACTTTCCAACCTTACTTCAATCAAGTCATTTCATGAGCTCTCTTAATTTGTCTGGACAGTCAGACTAGCTCATAGCAATGCTGTGACTAACTTCAATACAGGACTTTTGAACAAATGGCAGGGAAGTAACAATTGACTCCACAGCTGTTTGCAACCTGATCAAAAGGATACTGTTCACTGAATACTGACTGAGAAAAAACAAAGTTGTCTGTAATTTTTTCATTATTCCTCCCCCACCCCAAGTTACAAACAAGAATTCGAAGAATATAAGTGTTTCTCACTAATTACTATAGTGCATTTGTAACATCTCTATATTTTGTTTTTAAAGTAAAAATGTCTTCATCTTAATAATCCTATCAATTCATGTTCTGCATGATTTTCAGATCCCCCCCCCAACAGAAAAAACAGTTCTGGAAGTAGACTGAGCCATCGCTTACAATGACTACTTTTCTGATACTCTGTGGCAAAGTACTGCCATTTTATTGCAGTCAGATGTTGTGGAGTACACTATGCTACAGTAATAGAACACAATTATTCCCCTGTTGTATTTAATAATTTGAGTAAACCAAATGAAAATGCTCAGTGCTTACACTGACCAGCAGCAGTAAATCTCAGTAAAACCAGTTTAATCTGGACTGCTGTTTTGTATTAAAAAAAGTGTTATTTTTTAAATACATAAATGGTAAAGCCTTTTGGTTGGTTGTTTTTTTTTGCAGTTGATTTAATTTTACATTGCATTGCAGAAATTCTGAGCCATAGAAGCAGAGTGGGACACAGCTGAGATGAGGGACACATTTTTCCTTTTTCAATGGGTGACTTTATTTTTTCGGTAAGACAAGACCACTGCTATCCCAGTGATATATAGGACAGACATGTGACTCATCAAATACCAATCAAGAACTTCATCTATGCAAAGCTGTTAATAGCTTCCTGAGCACACCCAAGGTTTCTGACAATTGCTTTGTGATTACACTTTCATAACTTGGCTCAGACAACAGAAACTGCCCAGCGTTCATATACTGCTGAACACACTTCATGGTCCCAATACAACACCAAGATTTTCCCAAATTGAGTCACTGTTGCCAACTAGAGGGAATGGTGGTAAACTTACACATAGCAACAGCAACATACTACTTTAAGCAAATAAAAGCAGTTAGGTTTATGGTCTGTTGCTTGCTGTCCTAGGGCAGATAACCTGTCACCACCACTTTTTTACATCATTATCTTTACATTGCCAATCTCTACACAGTGCCTGAACACACAAATAGTGCTTCACCGAGCCTGTGAACGGCTATGCTCCAGAAAAAACTCCGCAGAATTATCTGACTTAATTATTTGCTTCCCTGTTGCTTATCTCCTTAACTTCTTTCATTCAACACCAAAGACTGTTTGAACACAAAAGCCAAACCTATTTGCCTATATGACTTAAAATGAATATTCACCATTCTGGTTCAATTCTGATGATTGACATGATTATAGCTCCCAGCAATGAGTTCCCCACACAGCCTGAAAGCCTGAAAAGAGCAGTAGCAAAATTAATGGAAGCCAGGAATGGAATAATGGAAGCTTGTTAGTTACTTAGACCCCAGGGACCTTGAATTCCACAGTTCCTGGTTGGCATCGTGCACTGAATCATAGAAACATCTAGAGAGAACAAAACCAATGAAGTACACTGCATCATATGATACCTGCTCTGACTACTAAGCAGTTAATTCAAATCAGTCCAGAGTTTTGAGGATGTAACACATAAGCAAAGTATCTAAAGCCAAAATAATAGTGTGCTGGATATAATAAAGCAGACACATTTCAGTGTGATAGTGCTAAATCATTACACTTGGAACAAGTAAACTCTTCTCTTATTCTGAACACAGGGATGACCTCCCAGAGACAGCAGGAGAAAGGCTGTCTTATATGATAGTTTTTAACCATAGCTCGACGAATAAATAGCCAGAGTCACAGCATATCTGGTTCTCAGTGCCAAGAAAGATACTAAATGGTCAAAAACATTTATTTAAGCAAACAGGTATATCCCTAATATAGGCAAACAGAGGGCTCCCTAACTTACTAACGGAACAAGTAACATGTGGGTGGCTGCTCTTAGAGAAGGTGTAGCTGTACATTTGTATTGCTTTTTCAGTGGTTATACATACATGCTTTTCTTGAGTCCAGTTGCATGCTGATGCAGACTCTGGCATGCAGCTTGGAAAAAGAAAAAAGAAAGCTCATTTTGGCAACAGGAGGCCTTCCTGAAAGCATAGTAACTGAACTCTGACACTACTCAGCTTCTCTGAATCAACAGAGGCCATTCAATTTGGCATCTGCACAGCAAAGCTAATCACATTCCGTGTTTAAACCTTGGGGTAGACAGTGAGATGAATTAGAAATCTGAATTCTTAGCAAGTAGAATAGCAAAGCACTGGCAAGTTTTAAAAAGACGAAACTTTCCAAGGACCCCTTAGATGAGAAAAGACTGAGGTGTTTGCTTTGGAGTTTTAACTCTCCACCCAGTAGACATACATTCTTCCATTACTTGTCAAAACAAATACATTGCTGTCCTAACACCTCCAATATTTAAAGTTTACTTCGCTTTGCAAATCAATTATTAAAACTTCTCTCATGGAAGACACTTCATTTTCAGCATGTACTCCTCATTTCTAGTGCTATAAATGAACTGTTTTATAAAACAAGCAGTATTTCCTATAAGGCAAATTAGCTGAGATAGGTAAATCACTGCAACTCACTGACAAGCAGGTTTATGAATAATTAAGTAGCTGATATACAGCTGCATTACCATGAGCCTCTTATTCAGACTGCCATATTTCTCAGCATGACACAGGCAAGACTTTGTTTCTGTAGTATAAAGAGACTCTTAATTAAATCTCCACTCTTCGGTGTACCAAGATTTAGACTTCTTTATATGAGCTCAGATTATTATATTTAATGCTGAAAAATGGTTATTTTCTGCTTAAATTCCCTAGATTGCTGATGGGATTTCCTTACAATTCTTTGTTGTTTCCATCATCTTTATTTTAAAGTGCTACACATTCTTTATGTAGAAATGAATCGCACCACTCCAGTCTTCAAAGTAGTCATCTGAATATTATCAGTCTTGAAAAATTGCCATTTTAACATATTGTTAGTACGCTGGAGTGATCTTAACCCACAGTCATAAAATTCCACGTAATTGCCCATGTCTTAATGACCTCAGGCTTTGAATACAATCATCGGTCTTTGCACACTGCCTGTCACTTTTAGTGCTTGAGTATTGACATGGTATCTCTTTTAGGTTCTTTGCAGCCCTTTAATGACTATACCAATTAATAATGCATCATTCTCTCTCCTCTAGCTAATTTTAATTGCTGTAATTTATGTCCCTAGACAATTCTTGCACTACAGATGTAATCTATACCACCGTGACTGAGTTAGAAGATCACACGCTCAAGGTCCCTAGCAGATAAACACCACAATTTCAAGTTCATAGACATCATCTACAATTGACATCAATTACTGTTCAAGGAAACAAGTCATGACATTACAGGTAACAAACAGCTCATTTTTATGTTCTGGAGCAGAGTGGACTTCACCAGCAGGGCTTTGACAATTACAGCTTCACAGACAGTGCTTTATGGAGATACTCAGATACTTTGAAAGGGAAAAATCCACCTGAAATTAGCAAACATAGATGTTCTGCAGTTCTTCAACACTGCAAGGCCTATACTGCTACACAGGTATTATCGAAATATATAACACCTTTGAGGTAGTATTATATTGTGGCATAAACATGCTAGTTACTCACCTACAGCCTGAGACAATGCATAAGACAAACTTGAGCTTTTATTAAAAAAGTGTTTCCAAAGCTCACGGGTACAAAGAAAATAATGCAGAAAAAAAAAAGTTTGTAACTAATCTCTACTCAGCTCTACAGACAGCCCAAAATGAAGGGTATAACTGAATTGTGTTCATTACATATTAGATTATTCAGTTCATCCCCTTGCCAGTATTACGGATGCTTCACAAGTCATATTCCAGTTTCACTTAGTATAGCTTACTTTGATCCACAGCCCTGTAAAGTTCAGTCTCTGTTTTTACTGTCATCTCTTATTATCTTCAATCCACCTCGTCAAAACCATAAAGCTCTTTGTGCCAGTTGCTTCCACTTCTCTTCCAAACAACACAGAACCACTAAGACAGCCTACACCCTATATCTAGATCCATCTAACTATGCACAGTATAATCCACTCAATTTATTTGGTAGAGTCTCCCACTGTATTAGAATATTTTCTATTCTCAGTGAGTCAAAACCCATTAAAAGTATAATACAAGTGTCAGTTTTAGACAAGATCATATTTACGCCTTTTCAAAGACGAAAAGTTCAACACCAACAGGGTTAGAAATCCATGAAAAGAATGTCAAATGGCTAACTTGCCTGCTATCTCGGTAGCAAACTGTTTACACTAGGTATAACGTATTTGGAGTTCACCGAAACATAATGCTATTGCAAATTCCTTGAAAAGTATTCAACCCTGCCTTGGCTCAGTGTTGTAACTGAATGGGACTAAAGATCCAGGACATAATTTGGCATTTGTGTTATTGATATAAGTACTATTTTTCATAGGGTACAAAAATATTAAAATGATTGCCCTCAAGCACAGCAAGAACCATAATTCTTACCCAACAAATATGCACCCTGTTAAACAATCAAATAAATTTACTTGTAACGCAGACAGTGTAATTTGTCCCAGTCATCTTTAATTGATCCTTTCCCTTTAAACACAGTGTTTACGAGATCACTAAACAAAAGATAGAATGAAAAGCAAAACTTATTGTGGCTTGCAATGCATCTATCATCATTCAACTTCCAAGTGCCTACTAATGAATCTTTGAAATAGTACACATCCTTAACTAGTCTCTAGTGAACTATATTATTATATACTATCCTCAGAACTCATTGAAAATGCTCCATATATTTCCTGGCACAGAGCCAACATGTCACATGTCTTTAACCTGTTTCCTTTCTTCTATTAGAACTGAGGCACTCATTTGCTGTTAATTACTTCTAACAACCAGAAAGGTGAAAGGGTGATAGAAACAGACAGGTAGGGTGGAACAGAGTGGGAGACTCTACCAGATATCAGTCCCTTAACTACACCTGTATACCTCCCTCTGGAACTTGAGAGTAAACCTAGAAGCCCTCAGTTGCCAAAGCCCCCTGTCAGCAAAAAAGCTGTTTAGGCTGCTGGCAAGATGCACCTCAGTGCTTTCACACAGCTGGCTCACATGGAGAGGATAACAAGCTGTTACTACAGCACTTACTCCACTCATCAAGTAGTACACAATGGTATGAACCTGAAGGCTGCCATCACTCTTCTCAGACTGGCCTGCGGTAGTCTTCCACATGACAGCAAAAGCAAACTGAACAGAGGCAAAAAATCTCAAGCAGTAACCAAACAACCCTCCACTACAAAGAGCATGTTTAACTGTAAATGATTACAAATGACTTCTGTTGAATGTCTGAGAAATTACTTAAAGCAAGGCTTTCCACAGTCTATAGCTTAGATTACAACGGCCACCATTTCCTGGGTGTTTAACTGACTATCTCAGAAGCACTGTACATGCTAAATTGCAAATGAAGCCAGAGATGTGCTTATGACAATTACGCTGTAAAACGCTATAAAAATGCAAAGTCATCTAGATAAATCAATCCCCCAAATTCCAAAGAGAATCACTAAATTTTAATCTAAGTTGTGTCACACCTATCTTCCTCTTGTCTGAAAAGGTAGCAGTAATGATACCTGATTTGAAATTATTCTGATAATCACAAAGTAGTTAGATATTATGCTGAGAGTCACTATAAAAAGACCAAAAGTAGTTAATAATTCTGAATTCAGGTTCACTGTTGTATAGTGCCTGATAAGCTAGGCATCAGGACAGTAAAGAGAAACCGCTGCAGGTATCCAGTGCAGTAAGCTCCATCTGCCCTGCATATTGAATGAGGGAAAACAAAACAAACGTTTATGACATGGTCATATACAATGATAACATACTTGTGCAAGAGACAAAACTATAAGAACACTTGAGTGCTCAACTTCACAGGCATAAAATTAACTTTAAAAGGGGGTCAGTGCGTGTCTAAGTATTTAACTACAGCCAAACCTCAGCTGCTAAAACAGTTGTGATGCTCATTCACAATCAGTTCAAATTCAAAATTGTAACTGTCACATAAAGACATTCATATCTGTTTCATCAACCTCTCTTCACTGCCCATCAGTTTTCACTCCCCGACCCCTTTGAGCTTAATTTTCCAGTAAGCAGAGACAAGGTTGCAGCTTTTGAGGACTACGCAGTCAAGGAGCAGACACAAGTATGATGAAACTGAATCTGTGCATGCAAGAGCAGCATATTTCTCCACGAGTAACTCTTGCTAGCAGCATTACTGACTGCAGAAAAATCAAGGATGTGAGCCAAATGTACCACCGCTTTCCATTAAAACTCCCCATTAAAAAGGGAGACAAAGCCATATTCCTAGGACAGTGGAAGAAATAATCATAATAAAGACACAGTTCTACTGAACGCCACACACAATAGCAAGGTCAGCAGAGTGGTGTCTTTCTATGACTTCGAATTAAGCTTATAATAGGTTTCTCTAGTAGCTCACATGTGAACTGCTAAGCAAAATTTTTTCTTCCTCTTTTGCTGTATCATACAGTAATAAGTCTGTCAAGCAAAGAAAATGCCTAACAGCACATTATATAAGAAAAAAAAGCCCCAAAATCTAAAAACCCCCTTAAATCTGCTTTGTTGTATTTTTTAACTCCTGAAGGATTGAGCATAGCCTCTATGTTACTGCCAAAAGCCTGAATTGTAGCAAAGCTAAATCCTACATGCTCCAAATTCCTAAGATTGGAACAGCTATAAAGAAATTTGCAGCCACTACAACTAGCAGCTGCTGGTGTTGTAAATAATTTTATTTTAATTAGAAAGCCTTTGTAGTGTTTCTCATTATCTATATACTTAAGTACAATCAGGCTCAAAGGCTGTGCAATTACTTCCTTGGTCTACAACGTAACAAGCTGTGCAAGATATTCACAGTGAAACACAAAAGTCTTGAAAGGTGACGTTTGCTCATCTTTATTCCACTTCTTGCAGTGAAGAACTTTTTTTTTTTTAAATAGTAGAGAGAGTTGCTCAATTTTTATGACCACATGACAGGGTTTGCTAAAGAGTTTTAATCAACAAACATGCACACAAATCCAACTGCCACCACACTCCACAACTGTTTATATTGAATATTAAGAGATTTGTTATTTATAAAATGTCAAAAAAGACACTCTGCAATAGATTAGCAAGGCATCCTTATTAACACCACATATCCAGTTGAAACAAAATTATAGAATCCTGAAACTGACACAAGCCAAATTAATCAACATTTTAAGCAATTTCTTAGTCATGCCCTAATTGGAAGCATAATACGAAACTTTCTATGCCAAAGTTCCTCTGTACAAGGGATAAAGACACATAGAATGGCAAAAAAGGAGGAATAAAAACCTACCTCGTATTCAAGAAAGTCCAAATTCCCTAATATTGACTGGCTGCATTTCAATTTGGGCATATTTTTTCCTTCATAGTTATATGCTACTATGAAGTGAAATATTAAAAATAAGTAAAAATTAAAACCTATTTTTTAAAAAAATAATTATTGGAATCATTTTGGAAATACTGACCAAAACCTCTTCAGGGTCATTGGACAGAAGGGACAGAAAACCATACTGAGCAGTTCCTCTAGTCACTTCTTAATAAGAAAGCTTCCTCTCCTCCTTCTGTAAGGATTGTCAATCACAGAACACTTCCAGACGTGAAAAAATTGGTGGCCAAATCTTCAGACTGGCAACGGCACCACACTCCAAGACAGTTGCTTCCACCTACTGGTGGTTACTCCCCTCTGCCTCCTTATGTGCATTTACCCTGCACCGTGTTCTTTTAGATTAGCATCACAGTAAAGTACTAGGTCCTTGCTTAAAACTGTGATTGCAAAGTAACAGGGCAAAGGGTGGGAAGCGAGGGGAAAGGGCAGAAAGAGAAAAAATACCAAACTGTATTTTAGAGTATTCAGAAAGCAATGAGAAGGGAGTAAGACAAAAGAGATCTCTCAAAATGCAAGAGTGAGAAATCGAGCAGTACAGAAGAGAGGGAATGTGAACAGCTTGTCTAAACAGAAACATCAGAGGTAATTAGGAAAAAAGCAGCACAGATGTTTGCTTCCCTGCTCCAGTAAAAGGTAAATGAACTGATCTTTAAATAGGACATGCTTTAAAAATCCCAACCTGGCCAAGAGGTCAGCTATATTATTAATTACACTGATCTGTCATCTGAATTTATTGCGAAGACCAGCATTTAGTACCAATGTACTGCAACAATCTTATTCATAATAGTCATTCTTGTAACATCCTTCCATGAGTCAGACATGTAACAGCAAGGCTCACCCAGAGCGAGGTACATGAGAAGAAAAGCATCTAGTGCAAACAGCAAAATCAAAGAAGACAAAGATGGACTGTATTTCCATTACATCATGCTGGTACATTCTACCACACTCTCAGCCTTGGTTTCAGATTTGGACCACAGGTCTTAAACTGAAGAGGGACAGATAATTGTCTGAAAGTACATGAAAAAGACTCACTATTCCACATAGAATACTAGACACAGGGCAGACCTTCTTCAATATAAGGCAAATGTGACATGGTTAAAAAAAATGGTATCTTGGCAACTTAGAACATTGGAACCACAAACCTGACAGTTTCACAGAGTTCAGAGTGTATTTTAGTACTACTTGATTGAGAAGCCACAGTGTCAGTGAACTATACTCAAAATTTTAAATCCCTCCTGCCCACACCAGATCATCAATTGTCACAAATCAATACACCTACTAAGCGTAATATGACTACACTGATTTACAATAATGGTTACTTTTTCCAAGCTTTCTCAGAAGAGCAGCACTTTCTGTAAAGATCAACCATCAGAAAAATACTTGACAACTTTTCAACTGTCAGGAAAATACTTGCTTTCTATTATTTGACACAAGGGATTTCCTGGAAACCAAAATGAAATTATTTTTTGCATAAAAAAAGGAAACTTCGAGCTCTATTCCTCAGGCAAAACTACTCATCAGTAAATAAACTTTGAACATGTCTACAAGTGTCCTCATGGAATATATGAGTGAATTTTAAGCGCCACAGAGACTAGGCAATTAACATAGTACAAGAGGGTTTTACACTCACAAGGTCAGCAATTGGTCTTCTATAGAGGAATACTGAGGTGAGCAATCAAGCTTTCCAGTATCAGCAGCTGTAAAATATTACTATGAACAAATTGGTAAGTGATTCACTAGTATGCACAATTTTTCTTTAATTTACACATATAACTAAAGCAGTCCACTCATTAAAAATCAGACTTTGGGAACACATGGGCAAATACCTTAATCTGAGGCGGCATAACAGCACTGCTATATTCCCCCTTCCAAGGTACTGATTTATTTAGGACATGAAAAACTGTACCCATTAAGCTACGAACAGCACTCTGTTCAACACCTGTGGGAAGGACTTCCATGCAGTTATTAACTAGCATTAAGTACTGATATGACCAATTTCTTTAGACAAAGAATCAGGCAAAGATGAGACCACCACCACCAAAGAAAACATATTGTTTTGCAAAACTATCCATTAGTCTTTTATTTCCTTGTTGTAGAATTAGTTTTGGGAAATGCTGGTCCTAACTTTAGCCTCTCAAGCATTCTTTTCGCCTTCAAAACACAAAAGTGGGGTGTTTTTTTCCTGGTATACAGTACTAGCTAGTTTCTGCCAAGCTTCCCGCACACAACTGTCCTACCAGCATTAAACAAGGACTGATATGCTACTCTGCTCACTTTCAAGTTGTCCTATCACTGATCCTGAACGGGCATTATATTTAGTACTGATGGTACTTAGGGATTCCAAAAAGAATTCAAATCTTGCTGAACTTGTTATTACTAATACAAGCGAGAAAGAAAGATTCTTCACCAGGACAGTCTGCAGTCTCTGTTGTGCATTCTTGCAGACTGCAACTCTGACACGTGACAACAGCACAATTTCTTTGAATCAACAAGTTTGCTCCTAACACATTGACTATTCCCTATTAGGATAACCTCCAGATCTGATATGTGGGTAGAATTTTCAATCTCTATTGTTATAGACAAAAATACAGAGAGTTATGATACTGGTTATAGTGTTGCATGCATAAACCTGCAGAAAGCAGAAACAGGCCCCACTAGGGCACTGCAGCATCAATAGTGCCAGTGGAGCAAACGTATCTGTATACACAGACACTGCCATTTTCACAAATTCTCAGACAGCCTTAATTTTCAGAAGTGCTGAAGACTCAAACCTGCAGACAGTGGAAGTAGAGCTATAAATAGCCAGCACAACAGAAAACCCTGGATCATTAAGAACCTGTTCAAAGAAGCAACTGTGATTCATATTATTCACCTTCTGTGGCTTAGCTTTTAAGTCTAAATCAAGTCACGATAAGAACAGGTTAACTCATGTGAAGAGGAAGATTTATTTTTTTTTTAATAACAAGCACTAAGAAAAGTCTAAAAAGTTACCATTCAGCTAATATTATTAATGCGCACACCAGAAGCAACAGCTTAATGTCAGACAAAACACGCTGCTTGAAGGGACAGAGGCTTAAAAATTGGCACCATGTTAAGAAATCAACGCATAACAACAACAGTTAATTTTTGATACAAATCCCAGCTGTTCAGGTATCTTGAAGCTTGTACCATAAACTTGGGAGTTTTAACCAAAAGTTACTTAATATAAGTCAACAGCTTGATGTCCAAGTGGAAATCAGTGACAAGTAGTGCTCCTCAGGGGTCAGTACTGGGACCACTACTGTTAAACATCTTTGGCAGCAACATTGACAGTGGGATGGAGCACACCCTCAGCAAGTTTGCCAATGACACCAAGCTGTGTGGTGCAGTCAGCACGCTGGAGGGAAGGGATGCCATCCAGAGGGACTTTGACAGGCTTGAGAGGTGGGCCCATGCAAACCTCATTAAGTTCAACCAGGCGAAGTGCAAAGTCCTGCTTGTGGGTCAGGGCAATCCCAAACAAATACAGGTTGGGCAGAGAATAGATTGAGAGCAGCCCCGAGGAGAAGGACTCGAGGGTGCTGGTGGATGAGAAGCTTAACACGAGCCAGCAATGTGCACCCACAGCCTAGAAAGCCAACCGCATCTTGGCCTGCATCAAAAGCAGCGTGCCAGCAGGTCAAGGGAGGCGATTCTGCCCCTCTACTCTACTCTCATGAGACCCCCCACCTCGAGTACTGCATCCAGGTCTGGGACCCTCAACGTAAGAAGGACATGGACCTGTTGGAGTGAGTCCAGAGAAGAATCACAAAGATGATAGAGGGCTGAAACACATCTCCTATGAGGACAGGCTGAGAGTTGGGGTTGTTCAGCCTGGAGAAGAAAAGGCTCCGGACAGACCTTATAGCAGCGCTCCAGTACCTAAAGGGGGCCTACAAGAAAGCTGGAGAGGGACTTCTTACAAGGGCATGTACTGATAGGATGAGGGGTAATGGCTTCAGATTGGAAGAGGGTGGATTTAGGTTACATATTAGGAAGAAATTTTTCACTCTGAGGGTGGTGAGGCACTGGAACAAATTGCCCAGAGAAGTTGTGGCTGCCCCACCCCTGGAGGTGTTCAAGGCCAGGTTGGATGGGGCTTTGAGTAACCTGTTCTACTGGAAGGTGTCCCTGCCCATGGCAGGGGGGTTGGAACTAGATGATCTTCAAGGTCCCTTCCAATCTAAACCATTCTATGATTCTAAAAATGATTTTTTAAGACAAATTTGACTACATAGAAGTCTCTTAATTGTAGTCACTCTAGTGTCTATCACAACAGACATGAAATGTGAACAATGTTTTGTTTCCTGGAAAAAATAGGTGCAACTACAGACAGTAAATACAGTTATTTAACTACTTTCTACTGGAAAGTGATACTTTGCAGTTAAGTCCATTATGCAGGTGTTACGGAGTGTCAAGATCACTTTTTCTGAAAGAGTACTGAAAGCTTTTGCCATGAAAAATGGACATATTTTCAGATACATATTGAATTATTTTATTGAAGACCATAAGTTCTCCTTTAAGCTCCTGGCTAGTGCAAATCTTTTAATATCTTATAAAAAATATTGGAACCAAGCCATAGCAACCTCTTCACACTTCAAGCTGTTCACGTATCCTATTTCATGGCTCATTCAAAAGGAAGATTGGAAGGACTTTTTTCCATTTCATATATTAAATGATTTAATTCACAAGGGATTCATGTCAATGTAAGTATCCAAAAATAGCATCCTTCCTGGATAAATCGTTTGGTTTTTTTTTTTTCCATCCCGATTAAGCCATGTTGCACCTGCAGTCATCCACTGCCACTCTGTTGTTTCAAAGCATAAACCCTACAAGCAGGGAACTACTCAGCCTGAATTTAAACTCAACTCCCGTTTTCTAATAAAATAAGAAATACATGATTAAGTCATTTTATTATGTCATCTTTAATAACGAGTCCACAGAAAGAAAAAAAAACTAAGAAAAATACTAATTCATGAAGAACTTGGATCTTAAAATAACCCAAAGAATTTGCAGTTGTGTTCTTCCAGTAAGGACTGAAATAAATGTCTACCACGTCTTCTGCAAAATGCAACACCAAATATTTTAGTGAAGACTAACAAAAGTTCCAGGGGGAAAAAAAAACCCAAAAAATTTTGTTGAGCTTTGCTGGAATTTGTCCTGTCCTAGTGACAAACACCAGAGGACCCTAAATAAGTAAGATCTGACATCTACTTTGTCTCCCAACAGCAGTTCTTTCTAGAGTGTATGCCCACAGCATTATACTGATAAATTTGTTACCTCTTGTGTCTTAACAAGATCACAAGTTGAACCAGCATAACTGATAACCCTAAATAATGAATGTGCTAAGTAACTTTCCTCAGCAATCAAAGGAAGATGTAGACAGTTTGCAGCCAAATTCCAGTTTCCACACTACTTGTACTCTTGGTTTTATTATGTGTACTCACAGCTTTTTATGAGCAATATGGTAAACTGTACCCAGCTATTTTCTCACAGTATTACAAAATATATAATACATTGATTAGCCCATAAATTCTGTTGACAATTTTTGTCCAGCAGTAATGTATTTCACTATTTACACAGCTGTTACTATAGCAAATCATTGCAGGAGGCAAAACCAAGATACCACATTAGGTTCAGATAGTCCGCTGCTGAATTGTCCCAAAAGAAAAGCAAAGAACAAATCTGTGCTTCCTGAGACTCACCATTCCCTCGTCAGCAAGCATGTGACAAACTTTGTAGCAATATGTGCATTTCATCCTCCTATAGTGCTGGTTCTAATAGAGGATGACAACTTACTAGTTGTAGTCACCTAGGGTCTTTTTGTTGGTTTGTTTTTTTGCTCAACAGCAAAGATGTTTTAGGAGGAGCTAAGTGACATGTCTACTTGGTTGGTACAATGTGCTATGTCTGATTGGGTTGATGTGTTTAGATAGCAATGCAGTGCAGTAATATGCTAGTTTCAGGAATGCAAGCACAATGAGTATGCTAATGCATTGCCAAACACAATTAATAAGCCCTGAATCTGAGCAGGGCTAATTAATCCAACTGCAAACTTCTCACAGCTGATGACTGTGTGCTCGTAATTTTCCCTACGGAGGCAAGGGGAAGGGGAGGATTGAACCGGGACTTCTGAAAAGTTGCTGAGAACTTAGAACTGTTGCTGAAGTGTCTTAGCAGCGGAGAAAAGGCTGCATAGGAGTAAGCTAACTCCAGCTGAGCAGCCTTCCACCTGCCAAAGCAGCAGCAACAAAAATGCACAAAGGATACTTTTGACTTGTATCTTTGTCTCAATTCATCACTTGAAGTACAACTATAACCTTTTCCATTCAAAAAGTGCAACTATAACATTTTCCATTGCACTAGGAAAATTATTAATTCTTGTGAAGTATTAGAGTACTGTGTGATGGGAATGATGAAAAATTTCTACAAAGAAATCTATATTAAGTAACCTGGTCAGACTGTACATAGTAATTTCTATACTGGTACTTCTCAACTCTTCAGTGCTGGATTCTGCAACACTGCAGGTAATTGTTCTAACACATTAGTGGCAAGGCTCACTAAAATAAAACTTTAAGCACTTTGGGGTAGAGTGTGCTAGAAGTCCTATGAATAAAGTAAGAATCTCATTTTTAGCAGTGATGCTGGCAAATAGAACCAATACTGCTTGAAAACATACTCTGCACTGACACTCAGATCATGTTTGCTTTTTGGAACATTGAAAACTCACCAGTTTTAGAAATAAATTTCGTTTATAAATTATGAGGCATGATGTAGGTCACAGTATTTTAAGCATAAACAGTCTGACAAACTGATTTTCCATCATCTTGCCCTATGTCACCTACACCTTTAAATTTCTTGGAGCAAGGAGAAGCTTATGGTCAGTGTTTGTTACATGGAGGAATAACGTGCCCAAGAAAAGAGGGCTGAAAGTTTTACACCTTGACAGTGAAAATACTAGCTGATTAATTTGATAATAAAAGCACAGTTGTATTAATGTCAGAATAGAGTTTAAGTCCAACAGTAAGCACCTATTGCATGATGACAAGGTAAACACCCTAAGCAAGTTATGATCTCTTCCACATCCTGGAAGAACTGGGCTTGGTACAAGCAGCAAATTCTTTTTTAGTCATAAGCAAAGAAGGCCTGACTATCACCTACTTATTTTAAAATGTATGAGGCTTTAGAAACTGGAGTAGCTTTTGCATAGATTCACAAAGCATTTTGAGTTTCTGCACACTTTGCAAATAGGGTTAGCATGAAGTAAATCATATTGCTACAGCTCTGGATTCCAAATTTCAAATCTAAGAGAGATTTAAAAGGTAACATGCAAAACTGTCCAGCAGAAAATAATCCGGTAACAGAGGTCAGCCTCCACCCCTCACAAGATGACATTTTGGAAATAGAGAGGAGCAGACAAGTAAAGAAACCCTCCTGCTTTCTCAGAAATATGATAAAACTGAATGCATTTGTTTACAGTTACTCATAGATTCTCAAACCTGTTGAGCTGCATTTTTATGGGGCAATTATAAATCTTTCATCTTCCGTTCTCCCAGGACATTTCAAGGCTATCATCAGTCCCTCAGCATCAGAAGAAAAGCTAAGATACCTCAGAGGACCAAGACTCTGACTCAGAGTTAAAATGACACAACATTTGTAGTTGTCTCAATGCACAACTATGGTATCATTTCAGCATCAAGAGGGACAGCATTGTAAACTGGCAAGATTAATATAAGGTCCTGCTTCTTACAGATTTCATGGCTCCATTTGCAAAATCCAAGTTTACCAGAAGTTCTCCTTAATTACTCCTGAAATGGAGTATCAGACAGGTCATTTGTATGCTACATTATAAGCTTTGCCATGAGCTTTGCCACTGTTTTCTCAGTTATTATGTGTAGACTCTTCAGCGCAGGGTCAAAAGACTTACTACTCTTATTAGGGAGCTCTGGAGTAGCACCATTAGCACTGAACCATAATGCAGTATCTGAAAGGGTAACGGCAAACAAAATCAGGTGGCTGTGCATATTTTCTTTCTTTCCCCAGGATGCGTATTCTTAACTTATACACGTAACTCATGTCTAAATTCAGGGATAAGCATGGCTTTCCAAGTAGATCTTCCTCCTACAACAGACGTTTTTTCCAAACCTTTCAGTACAGAAACCTAGGTATATGGACATGATATCTGAATTACAGTGTTTAGAACACTTTGTAGGAAGTACAGTTAGTCTTAAGCCTTGAAATTCTATATTCCCTATAACTGTACACATAATGAGAATTAGAAAACAAAAGATGTACAAATTTCACATCAGGAGAAACTCACTTAAGGAATGAAGAATAAGTATTTTGTGTGGAATTTCAGAATTACTATAAATTATCAAATCCATGTCCAAATCACCCTGAGGAATACAGTGCATAACATGCACACATCCTTTGGCTTGGCAGTGTATGATGAAAATAATTCAGAAGTGGAAAAACTAAGATTAGTTGCCATTTTTCCTTTTTGATGTTTTATTTCCCAGTAACACTACCTGGTCACCCCTGCATCTCAGGCATCTCTGATAAAAGCAAATATTGCACATGATGCATGAGAGCTAAGATTGTAGCTAAGACCAGTGTTGTGTGGTACAAACAGAAACTGCAGCTAGTCTGGGACAAGATGAAAAAGGATAGTCTTAGATTAATAACTGTTTTGGGGAAAGGAAAACACATAGCTGAGAAAATTGCACAAAATCTATTGTACACAAGAGAAGGAGGCTATGTCATCCCAGCAGAAAACAAGAACTGTTCCTAATGATAGTTTAGAATTAGATACAAACAAAAATGTTATTAACTAAGTTTTAGTTTGTATTCTTTAAGATACAGAAATTAAACAGTTAACAGCTTAAAAAATTAAACAGTACATAATAAAACCAAAGTTTCCCCATGATCTTTATTCTCCAACAATATTCTTTGTCACAGGATAAGGCGAGATCTGAAGATAGCAACTATTAACATTCGGAGAGTATTAATGCAATTAAGTTGTTCTAAACATCCTCGTTTCACGAGTCTTTAGAGAGCTGCTTTCTTTTGCATCTTTGAGGATGTATAAAAAGATGCTTTTGTATTAAAGTGAAATTTTCCATCTAAGGTTTTAGGCTGTACTTCCAAAAGTCACAGAAGACACATCACAGACTGATCAGGACTCAAGCCTGTCGTACATTGATCACAACTAGTATCAATTCATAAACTGAAAAAAGAATTTTGATAAAAAAAGCTGAATACAAATGCATCTAACAACAGAGGCTAGAGAGAGTACTAGGTAAAAGCTATATTTTAAAAAAATAAGTGCAAAAGAAGGTCAAGTGCATTTGAAATGCACTGTGGGTACTCCAACACTTTGCTTAGCCAAAATGCAAACTATTACTTGTAGTTCCTTTCCTTACCACCCTTTAAGTAGCTATCTTCAGGCACGTGTTAATGTCAGACCTAGTGTTTTCTGCCCCATCTTCTTTCTGAGGCACCACAGACTGCTGCTATAGGGGATTTTAAACACTAAAACTTCAAGAAGTTATCATAAGAACGAGTTACCCATGTGATTGACTTAAGTTAAACACACAAACTTCCCTATTCAAACCTGTTGTGCAGGTCTTTCACAGTGATCACATGTAACCAGAAAATTACATTCTTCCACAACAATCTGTCCTTCTTGACTTTAAGGCAAACCTTTGAACATTTCACTTTTCACTCCTTCACGTGTGCAGAAGCTATACACTGCAATACAAGCATTATAAGTATTTCAATTTTTCCTCACCTCAAGGATAGTTACTAGAGGATGCTAAAATAAATTTTGCTAGAATATCATTCAGTTATTAGTCAGTTTTAATATTCTTTTGTGGGTACTTGTCTGTGAAGTTTCTTTCATCCCAGATAATGTCTGCTTGTAAGTAAAAAAACTTAAGAACAGCACATCTTTAAAAGCAGAAGGCCTGTTTTTATTAAATTTTTGGCATGAGAACAGCTACCATGAACTTTTTTCCCCAGTGCCGCAGTTACTATTCACATTTACATAAACGATGCAGACATCTTAAGTTACCAATGTTCCAGCTCAACAACACAGTGTCCTTGCAACTAATAAACCTACTTCTACTAGAGAGATGTATCTCTGTTATCAAGGTGTTACTATGCCAAACTGTCTACAGTTTGACTGGAAAAGCATTTATGAAGAACTCTTTACCAAGTCAGTCCATTAAAAATATGGATTCTGACACAAGGTAAGTGTTTAACAGAATAGTTGCATAAAATGGGAGAAAATTTGTAAGATATATTCAAGAATAAACACCGCCTACGAGAAGATCTCTGGCACTTTTTATGTATGAATCTTTTGGGCTAAATTATATTTAACATTCAGTTCCTCGTAATTTCATTCTAAATGCTATTCCCAGTTCCACTTAATGAGGCAAAGAGATAGAAGGATGACAAAATTCAGGATGCACATTAGAATGTTTAGATTTGTTTACTATGAGTCATTAATATCTTGTCTACAAGCAGGGTAAATTCCAAGTTTAGTCTCTTCTTCCTTTAGCTAAGAAGTTTCAATTTCAGATTGTGGCATCACCAACATCAGAAGTGTTTCAGGTATTCTGCAAGCAGTGTAATAACACCAACAGCTGCATGGAAGCATGCAGCCTTAAGACATATCACCTGTCCAAGGTCATGTTGCTCAAAATTTGACTATATTGTATCTCAGCTAACAGTACTGCAGATACTCCTGCTCATGAACAGGACATGCTCCCATCTTAAGTGAAGGTGTAAACGTTTTCCCTTTTCATCCAAGATTCTTGTCTGTGTTGTTTCTAAGGGTAATTTTATCATGTTCTTTATGATTTCATAAAATTTATCCTCTATTTCCTCTAGGAAAAGACAAATCTGGACTAAGGTGTGTGTTGCATACAAAAAATACACAGATCACTGTGAAACAGCACTTAGATTGCGCACCAAAAGCATGCCAGAAGTATCAAACACTTAAGTTTCTGCTGATGCTGAACAACCACTGATTTCTAGCACAACTGTACCAAGCGGCATGAGAAAGCCAATTAGTTGTATTACTAAGAGATAGAAACCTTAAGAATTATTAAACAGTTAATCAAGTATTAGAAAGCATGCGCAAACATGCCAGCAATTTAGAACTTAACTTACTCAGGCAAGTCCTATCTAGCTCAGCAAGATAATGAATAGTATAGGTGATCAAATTTCAGGACTGCATTCCTAATGAGCATCCTTCTGCATAGAATCTTGAGAGTAGAGGTTGTTTAAGGCTCTTAGTTGGTTTTTTTTTAAGCATTGGAGTATAGCGTAGTAAAATGTATACATACATATGCTTATATTTCTACTTAAATATACATACATATATGTATACCTTTTTCCTATACATATATACAGACACCTATATAAATAAAAACCACGCACGCACAAATCTTCACCCTTGGAGATTTTCAAGACCAGACTGGGAGAGCCTCGAGTAAACCTCATAGCTGATCCTGCTTTGAGCTGGGGACTTGACTAGATGATGTCCTGAGGTTCCTTCTAACCAGAATTTTCTTATGATTCATATATAAATATCATCCTGCTTAAAGGCATTTTCAAGTCCAAAATGTATTTAGAATAATCAGAGCTGTAGCAGCTGCAAAATGCACAACTATCATTAGTATCTGATGATGATACTATTTGATGATAGTATTGACTATGATCAAATAATCAAATGTGAAAACTATTATATTCATTATGAACAGGTGTATTTCTCATTTTCTCAGAAGTCAAAACAGCACAAAGAACAACACACGACTTACCACACTTGCTAGGAAAACCTGATTGTTAACATAGAGCAAAGAGTAAGTTTTTAAAAAAGGGGAAGAATAAAAGAAACGGAATGCCTATATGTTATCTGTGATTAGAATAACTAACATTTGTTATCATTTACATAGTTCCCAGCTAAGCAAATTTCATTTTTGCTCATGTGAAAGACAAATGATAACAAGCACTATTATTGTTACTGGTATTATCTATTCCAGATAATGAACTTCCCAAACCTTTGTAAAAAAAAAAAAAAAAAAAGGATAACTTGGATGAAATAACTTTAGGAATCCAGTATTAAGAAGTGTGAGGGCATACTGCTTACAGTATATTAGCCCTCTTTAGACGTCCAAGCTATGATACTGCATTCAGTGTATAGGAAACAGAGTAAAAGTGGGTTTCTCCAGAAAGCAATTCAGGACCACTAATTTAGAAGCCAAATATAAATAGAGGAAAAAGCATCATTCCAGCCTGGATATCTAATTTACTTGATGCAACTTTTACTACAGGAATATTCTTTGTGAATTAGTCATGCAGTCTGTCAATACCTAATAAATTGCTTAGATACCATTGTTAACTCTTACTGCGTCATTTTTGTTTCGTCAGTGTTAGACTTCCACACCCTTACATTTTACCATAATCATTTATTGTCTATCAATGACTATGGGAATAAAGTTACTGAGTAGTGCATGTTGTTGTTGCCTTTAAAACCAGGTGCAAGCATCTTGATATTTGTAGCTGTTTATTTCTGACAGCTTGCTAAAATGCTAAAGCAGAATATTGTTTCACAGTTCACCCTCACCAATGGACTCCATATCCGACAGGAACATTTTAAAGACTTTCCAACACTTTTATGAGTGGTACAGTGCCTAACTCCCTTTTGAAATAAACCTTAGCAAACGGCTTCCAGGTTAAATTTCACCATATGCTTTATTTGCTCAGTCAAGCTTTACAAGAGACAAGTATGTACCTTTTTTTGGCAGAGATGATTAAATCAGGCAAGAAGTTACCTGAAATGATTACTGGTGAACTGAACCACAAACCCTTCATATACACCGATAAGCAGTTTAGACATATGGATAGCTGCATTAAGTATAAACCGCAACAAGTCTTTTCCCTAATGTGATCATACTATAAATGCCAGCCGAATTATGCCATAAAGAACAGTTGTATCTAAAAAGCGAAAAATTCCTTTGCAATGTTAATTACAAGCAAAACAGTGAGGTTAACTGCTTAACCAATATAGTTAAGCAAACCAATAAGGGTATGTTAAAAAGGGTACAAAACACTGTCAAGCCTCTTTAAGAAAACAGCTTCCTGGTCAGGGGTTGCTGACTGCTGTACTTTCTCATACTCTGTACTCCCCATCTGCCACAAATATATTCTTATTAACAATCATGATAAAAGCCATGGATAATTTTAAAGAGAAGTAAATCCAGCCTTGACCTCATGACAAGCTCATCAAGAAACAGGAACAGTAGGTTAACAGTCCACAAAGATTAGAAAACACTGGTCAAATACAGAGTGCTGCCAAGCATAAGAAACATCACTGAGGCAGTGTACCAAGGTTAGAGATTGATTAGACACTGAGAAAGGTGCTGCAGTAGGTATACATTAATTAAAGTTTTCAGTCTACGTTGCAGCTTTGCCTTCCTGGATTACTGTGGTAGTTGAGGATTATACCGCCAGTTTAGTCAAGAAGCAACACAGTAACTCAGAATACTGGAGAACTTGAGTTTACTATGTACCAAGAGTTAGGAATGAGACTTGTCAGATAGAGATTAAGTTCTTGAATTCTTGTTGTCTATTTTGTGATAGCAGTTGAAGGCAAAAAAGAGCAAGAGAACTCACAGTTCTTACGCTCCAGCTATTAAAAGAGAAAGATTTTACTCTGAGCTCCTCATACACCAAAGAAATGGACTGAAAGTGCAACACATGAGGAATTGCCCTCTCACTCACAAGGCTTCTTTCCATCTGCTACTGTTTAGTCACCTTGCATACCTCAACAGTACTAAAGAACATGCTGTCGATTCATCACTCGGGAAGGGAGTATGCCGAAATGGCTTGGCAGATGTGTAGATAGGCAGAGACATGGATCTTAACTTCTGTCCCATGACTGACAGAGTGCACAACGGTCCCTGAAAGAGGTGAAACCTCTTCTACTAAGCATGGGAAGAAAGACAAAAGGAGATAGTTTAAAAAAATATTTCAAAGTATAAATGTGTATGTAGATATACATATGCACATGTACACTCCCCCAAACACATTTATCTTTGTTCACATAAACACATACATGTGTGCGTCTATATATATATAGTGTCCTGGTTTGAGGTTAAGGAAAGCATTTGTCTTTCGTTTAGTGGCCAAACCAACATAAATGACAACATATAGACACACAATAAAAAATAAAACAAGGCTTACATCCTTTGCATACTTTCTATTTTCTTGGAGTTCAGAAAACTGGTTTCTATTGTGGATTAAGATTCTTGTATGTTTTACTGACCACAGCATAGGACCATTGTAAACTTTGTGAAACAGATTTACCATGCCCTTGAGTAATCACAGGAAACTCAAATTCAAGCAAGCTGCTAGAATTCTGTATTCATTCAGCAATATTTTTTTTTTCCCAGTTTGACAGCCCACACTGATATCAATATCAAAAAGTATTGCTTTGAATTATAAATACCCAGATCTCCTCCACTTCTGTAGCTCTAACAGCACCAACTCATTGTCCTTCCTAACAACCTTCAGATGACTCCGAGATTAGACAAGCTTAACTAAAATTTACTAATTTTGCTTGATACCTTAGTCTTAAGTAGTCATACTAAGTATACCACACACAAAAAAAAGAAATATAAGCCATATCCTAGAAAATCTGCAAGCATTTCTTTACCTGCTTGCCCTCTGTGATTCCCATAGTACTGGTGAGGAGGAAGCACAACCATTACAAATTGGAAGTTCCAAAGAATTGTTTCTTAAATGGCCCTTCATGATGTGAAATACGCTGTCACTAAGGATCATTAATTTACAGCACTCCTATCAAAATTACAACATTCATACAAAACTTCAGTGCTATAGCAGATTGGTGCCAAAATAGCCCAACTTCAAAAACATCCCAATCAGTTTCCTTGTGACCCAGAATCAACACAGCTTTTTGATGCTATATATTAAATAATTGAAATATTTGTCACAAGACTTCTGCCTTCTAGCTGGTTGGAAGAGCACCCCTTTCTTCTTCATGGAAGAAAAGCAATTCTTATGTTGTGCCATGCTATCTAAAGCTGTCAACCAGCCAGGCATCTCAGGAATCCTACTTTTTCCTGTCTATGACACCACAGTTAAAAAGCTCTGTCTAGGAAAAACACTGCAGCAGAGATTAATAAGAAGCCTTTTTTTTTTTTTTTCCTTCCTTTTTTCCATTGGAAAGTCAAGATTCATCTAGCACTGAGAAACACTTACTGTCCTTCACCTTTTTACAATTCTGTTGAAAGTAAGAACTTGATGAAACTGAAGGCTACATTAGAACCAAATAGATAAAACTCAAGCTTTACTGAAATACCATGAAATCTGTGGAATAGTAAACATTTGCATAGCCAAGTCTGACATAATTCTGAGAACGAGGAAGATGATGAAAGCCTTTCAGATAAAATACCAGTATCCACTTTTACCTCCAAGGAAAAGTTATTTTTTATTATTGCATTTGTTGGCAAGTGTAAGTTTGGGTTTTTTTTCTTTTACAAGGCATCTTTAATTCAGAGAAAACTGTATATCATTCTGCATACCCACAGTTAAGTGTCTTACATATGGAATTTGAGAAATAAACTTTATATATATCGCTAAGATTTGAGAAAATATGAAAAATTCAACAGCCAGTAATTGAACTGCTGTAGGTGATTGCCCCAGAACTACTCTGTATGGCATACTAATTCCGAAGATAGATTCTACACAGCACACTAGAAATTGTTTATGCAGATCACATTTACAATCAAGAGGAAATATGCTACTAACTTTTATAACTTGGATAAGGTTTCATTAAATCTTCTCACCAGAGTAATGGGTGCAGGACTAGGGAACTTAAATAAAAATGATCAGGGGTTCTACCAGAAAAACAAAATTTATTTGTGTCATCAGGGATTCTCTGGCAAGTAAGCAAACACCTTCCAGCAACTGGCTGGTCATTTTGAGGACACAAACTATCTTTTACAGAAGACCTAGCAGAAAGAAGTAATTAAATGCATGCTTCCCTTCATATTTTCTGTGATTAGTTTGCATGGAGATAAGATAGAGATGTGAAATACTTGTCATTCACATGGCCACAAATGAAAAATATTTTCAGATTTGAAACTTGATTCTGAATCATTGTCTGTACACGCTCACCTCAAGATTAAGTCTCAGCTATTTTCACTTTTTACTTTATATAGTTAGTAAGCATCTTTACCCTAATCACAGAATGCTCATACAATAACAAGCACAACGTGTATTTTATTATATACATATAAGAAAAAACAAGGAAAAGATGCATGAGAATTTTTTTTTTTTACAGAAATTGTTGTTACCGTTATTGCATTCATAATTCATTCGACAATTAGCCATTTGTTATACCTGAAGAACTGATAACATCTATATATGCATACGTTGCTATCTGCTACTGTTACCGTCATGGATTATTATTTGCCATATGGTTGAAATGAAATGGTTGCTCACTGTAGTTATGAATGGCTGGCTATATCTAGACTATTGTGATTATCAAATACCAGGTTTAGAGTGATTACCTTCTGAAGTTCTTTAACATATTCTTCTTCGCAGAATGGTAGTTTGATGCATCTCTACATGACTCCACTTTTCCATTATACCAGACACAGTAGAGGAAATTCATGAATTCACACTAATGATGAGGGGTTTCTTAACAAATTTTGTTTGGAAATGCGTGATGTGACAGAATTTAATCACATGTATTGAATCATGATGTTATGTCTGCAAAGCCAGGTTTTGTTTTCAAGTAGTTCTCATTAGTGCTGTGTACATGTCTAGCACTTAAGCTCTACTACAAAACAACTTCTTTTGTAAGCCATAAAATTAACTAACTTAATTTACATGTGGATTTGCCTGTTACAACCAAATACAACCCCTTTCTCTCCTTCCATTCATAAATGGCCTTCTGCAACATGTCAGTCTTCTTCAGCCCTGGTCCCAGCTCCACCTAAACTTCCACAAATTATAACTAAACCAAGAACTATTACATCTGATGCCAATCTGTGTTTGCACTAACCAATTAATACATACACAGACTGACAAAAATTAGCTATCAGAAAATTGTTCAGCTGAAGCTTTTACCTGAAGCCTTTCCCTGTAATAACCCACTTAATTGACCCACCCACCCTTTTCCAAAATTATATACATTTACAGCCGATACAAAAATTACAGAGAAGCTAGACTCTTGCCTTCATAACATCCCCAAAGTTTGATACTGTACAGTAATACATTGCCAAAGGGGTACCAATCCTCTATTTAGGGAAAAAAACACTTATTGGTGTGTTTCATGCATGGTAGCAACAGAAAAGAAAGGAGAAACTTAAGATTCTTCAGTTTCTGCACATAAGAATCAAATTCCCTTTCATTTATCCTAGTGTAAAGTCAGAAGTACTTTTCTTGAAATCTAAACAGTTATACCTGTAAGAAAGACAGACCTATATTGTGTAAAACAAACTTTAAACTATTTACTGAAATATATGTATTTTTATATACAGTATGTGAAATACAAGACAACCAAACCATCATCTGGGAAACAACTCCATCAACCAATCCCTTTAAAGACTCTTTTGTAACGAGGATGGAAGGGAAGAAAGGAGTTTCTTTTCCCTTCCTAACTTGTCAGGTACCACTGCAGACTTCAACAGATTCAGTAAGTAGGGACTTTGAAACCTTGCTACTATCCCCAGTTTCCCCCACACACTTCCCTGAAGCAAAGGGTGTTGGTTAAGCAGTATGGTTCCAAGTACATCAAGTAGAGACAGATTGTGGCTGTGAGTCTAGTCAGGAAAGAAGAGCTGCTGGGCATGCAACCTGGCACTGAAAGGGAACAGGAAAATTAACAGGCATAAGCCCTGGTCTTCACTTTTTGGAACAGAGGGGGCTGAGAGGGAAAAGAGAGATGGAGGAATGAAGAGAGAAAAAATACACTTGAAACTGGAAGAGAATGCAGGAGCAAATACATAGGCTTCTAATCAAACAAAAAAAGATCAGCAGGACATTAAGAGAAAAAGGGAAAATAGCACATCTAATCAGAAAACACTCCATTATTCTAAGAACAGGAATACAGTAGTTTAACACACGCTATAGTTACACATAGACCCAAGAGAACAACGGAGTCAGCACTTCCTTAACAAAGTCCTTACTTCCACAGTTGCAGGTCTATTATACCACCATAGCACTGCACAATTTAGTCCCAAGAGCCAGATCTGTGCGCATTTCAGAATGTGCCCTCTGCAACTCCACTAGAGACTTAAAGTAAGCATAATTATTTATATACACAAAACCTAATACTCTCCATTGCTCCGTACAGCCTGAATTTAGTTTTTAATATTTATTAAAATGACACTCTGATCCCTTTTCATGTATATAAAAAAGTCCTGCTGGAAACAAAATTCTTCACTGCATTCTATTGAGAAAGGCTCACATCAGGCCTACGTATACACAATCCTTGACACTCATGCTATATTTTAATTTCAAAAATACTTTAGAAACAATAAAGCTAAAACTTATTTTTCACTTGTTAAAAGAGTACATATTTCTCCTAGATTCTCCTTTTACTGAAAATGCTTTGAGCTGGAATCTACATTAAAACTAAAGCTTCCATGCAGGACTGGGCTTTTTTTGTGTCATTGTAACACTGAAGAAAGCTATTTACATCCATTGTATTTGGCTATTTCAAGAAATTTAGTTTAGCCATACCACTAAAAAATTGTTGCCAATACAGCAAATACAGCTGTCCTCAGGTATGAGGAGTATTTTCTTAAAAAAAAAAAAAAACAAACAAAACACACACCCAAAACCAAACCCTGATATTAGAATATTTTCAGAGATGAAACTATATTTAATTGGTGATGTTTTCAACTTATCTTTCTGCACACTGGTTAACTTCCCCTTCCTTGTCCTTTCTGTATATTGTGACATGTGCCATCATTCACAAAAATTGAGATTTTTGTTTTGTCTTTGTCTCCTGTACTATCACCTATAATCATGCAAGAAACTATGACCATGTACAAAAATATAAAGAAAAACAACTCGTGAACGAAACGCTACCCAGTTCCAATGCACCCAAGAAAGCAGGCATTCAGAGGCGTGTATGACGTACAGGTTTCTGATTGTAACATGGTGTCTCTCACATGCTATCTACAGGCAAAGGAAAACATCTTTCTAAGCTTTCAGTCACTCTGATGGAACACAGTTGTACATATTACCGTGGCAGTTAGCATATAACAGCAAGGAATATAATATTTGCTACAAATCTTTCTGTTACAAGCTGAAAATACCAATTAATTCTGGCCTAAAGGGTCCTTCTCGGTTTTGAAACTCTTGTATTTTGCAAGCAGGGCAGAGTTGTGCCGAAAAAATACTAAACAGACTGAAAAAGAACAAAAGGCAAGCATCCAAAGAGACCAAAATACAATACATATCAGAGACCAACAGAATGTTTACTGAAGCAACGCAATCAGGAATACAGTTCTTGCATACCTAATACAGAACAATCTTGCTAGACTAGTTTTAGTGAATGGGTGTCTGAAGTTGTCAAAAACTATAAGCTAAGCCTAACCTCTGTGTGCCTTAACTAGAGATTCACTAATTTAAGCAGTCTATAAACAGAGCTATGCATATATCACACATCAATATGCCAATCATTTTAAATACTGTATATGAAGTTGCCAATAACCGTAAGAAACACATATTAGAGATCAAGGTACCACAAGCACAGAAAAAGTTAAATACATCTAAAGAAAAACATCCCTGAAGCTCCTGTTTTTAATCTGTTACTATGCAAGTCAATCTATTAAAAAAAAAGAATATAGACACACACATGCTCAACAGGTATCTGACAGATTAGATCTATACCCATTCTAGATCCTCAATACCATTGGCTTCTACCAGCAATTGTCTGCCTGTACATAACATCCGCGAAATATACAACACAAATATTGAGAGTTTAGGCTACAGTAAAAGTCCACTGGTAAAAGAACCTGAACTTTCCAGCATTGAGCTAGTTATGTAGTTATAACACACTCAAAGGAAAGCTGTTGAGAAATCTCAGCATCTTCCCACAATGCAAAAGTAAACAGACAGTAAAGAGTTTGGTTCCAAAACGCGTTTTTTCCAGAATATGGTCTGCATTATTAGTGCTAAATTGATTCTATATAAAGCACTTGTAGGTGCAAGACTTTCAATTTGGTCAATAATAGAATTAAGGAACAATAGCATTATTAATATAATTTTCTATGAATAGTAACTACAGACATCTATCAATAGCATTGCTTAAATCAAGTTCTACAAGTATGCCAACAATACCTACTGTTATTGGGACCAGCATCACCGACTTGAAATGTAACCAGTTTCTGGACAGGCATTCAAAAAAGCATTATATACCAACAGGATCATCATCTCCTAATCCTGCTTGTGTCCTACTCCTTCCAAGTGCCAAGGTGTGATTATCTCAGAGAAAGGGGAAACCCTTTACCACCCTGATAATACATGTTCAGCCAAAGCATGCCAGTTTGTACAGATGACAAGCATCATTCTTTTTTGATTTCTAGAAATTATCAATTTACATTTGCAGCATAAGGCTTGCCTCAAAATACTTCAGCATTACTATCAAACTTTTTTTTTAAAAAAACAACTGTGCCATATATCTGACAAACTTCCTACTGTCATAAACTGCCATAGCAGATGAGTCAGTTAAGATAGGACTGTGAAGTATACACCTCCTATTTAACATTCTGCAGTTATTTCTTTTTAACGCCATATACTATCTCAAAAAAAGCTCAGCTCCTTGTTCATATCTGCTCTTAGTTCTGACAACTCCCTCTAGTTTTCCCTCTGAGGCATAAAATGTGCACACATGTACATTCTCTCACATCTTTCAGAAGAAATATGCTATCCCAATCTCTGCCACCTTCCTTTAACCTCACACACTCACCCCTTCTTCTCTTTTCAATCTCTAATCACAAACGCATGGCTGACAGCCACCTTTCTTTCAGTATTGCATCTGGGGATAGCCAACATGTCAGATCCACAAAATGAACTAATTCCTTTTTCTCTCTGACTACAAACAACTCCCCTTCTCTCAAGCTGACAAATTAGGATCTTTTCTTCACATGGTTACAGCCTCTGCAAACCACTGACAATTCAATGAGAGGCCAACTAAATAAATCATTCAGAACGAAAGAGCTGCTTAAGCTGTAAGTGACCTGAAACAGCTGGTAAATTTTTAAATGCCCACACCCTCCCCCCAAAGCAATGAGATATTCTGTATAAATAAACAGTGCTTTCCAAACCTGCTGGGCTATCAGAAAACAGGGTTAAGAAGGAAGCACAGGAACTGAGAATCAGCAGGGATAATTAATTTTCCTTGAAGGACTGCAACACTGCCATTAATTTCCTTGAAGCGTACAGAATGTAGGAACAGCCTCAACTCATGTTCAAATGCCAACTGTGCTTGTCTTTTAATCACATGCTTTGCATATTGATTTTGATATAAATGTGTATTATGGAGTATGATATTTTTATTGTGAGAAATACTGTAAGAAAAAAGGTTCATTTGAGGAAAAAAATTCAGCATTATTCTGTAGATGTTAACAAACACCTATCATATTTTCCACAAGTTGTAACCATTTAAGCAGACATTTGTCTCCCAAAATAAAAAAAACAGAAGTATTTTTCTATGGGACACTGTCTGCTATTTGTTGTTAATTTGTTTTTGCAAAGTTTCAGTTTAAGCTGGAATGTGCTTAATATTAGAAGGTCCAATGTAGAGCTTCCAAAAGCTTGACGCTAACTTCTTTACATAGCTATTTTTTTCTACAACCTAGATAATGTAACATTTGAAGAAAATAAGAGTGAATTGTGTTATCACTCACATTTTTGTAAACATTTTGAGGACCACTTGAAATACAGTTTTCTCTGCAATAAGCTGTCAGGGAAAGGCAGCTACTTGCAAAACTAATGGCGGTAGCAAGAAACTGCAACAGAGAACAAAAAAGAATGACAGAAAAAAAAAAAAGGATTCCAGCTTCAAAGATCCTAATACCAGGCAGAACAGATCATTTGCAGTTTCTCATTTTCATTGTTACCGTCAAAAAAAAAAATCGTTATTTTATTTAAATAAGAAAGAACAGAGCTATAATCTAGGCCTATGCATAAGAACCAGTAAGGACATAAAATACAACGCACAAACTTCCCCCACCAATAACTTCATTGCAATCATCACATCCCTTCTATATGAATAACTGAACAGAAAAGAGATTATTCTGGTCTTCTTTAATCTCTTATCTTTGCCAAAAATTCAGTTATAACTCCTTTTTTAGCCACCAGGATGAAATATTTGATGGCTAAATTCGCTAAGTACAAAATAAAGTTCCAATAAGAACAGGCTCTCACTGAACCCAGCAAAAGCTGAAGTAATCTAGTGGAGGACACCAGGAGTTATCAAAGAAACAGCACATAAGTTCAAGCAAGGACAAAGTGCAAAATCTGCACCCTTTGGGTAACCCTAGTTTAATCGTTACCATTGACTCAGACAGCCAAACCACCTTAAGCATCTTCCTTCCAGCTACAGATGACTGGATGACTCAGTTTGATCAACTAGTAAATAACTACCATCCAGCCACAACAAACCAAAGACCTCACAGGACCCCTGTTTCACATCTTACACTGCATTTAGTTCAGCTTCCTCTCTCTTTTCAGGATGGGTAATAACTTACAGAAAATTACTCTGTCCTACGTTAGACTATTACACAGGCCACCTCTGCTAGAGGAGCGACACAATCTGGTAAAAATCAATTAGCTGTGACAGCACAGATCTCCACATCAGCCACATTGTCTCCTCATTCTCTTTGACAGATGCTTTGGTAAGTGGATGGTATTTGCAGCACATTCTAGACTTGTCATGTGGAGAACTTTGTTGTTCAAGAAGTCAGGAAGTGCTCTAGATTTTCCACAGTAGCTTCTTCAACTTAAGTGTAATGAAAGCATGTCTCTGTTGCAGTCAAGTATCTTTGTTTCTGATATCTCTGCTAATGCAGAGTGCAACATCAGGGATACCCATCTTCATTAACAAAGGCTGGGTGGATGGAACTAACAGGTCAGACACACTTCAGCTGCACCTCACTTGGAAGGAGACAGTCCATATTTAAGCAAGAGACAGGAGCGAAAATTACAATTTCATTTTGAAGTCATCTCCTGCTTGGAAGGAATTCAACTAAACGACCTCCACAGGCCCCTTCTAGCCTAAATGGTTCTGCAATAGAGAAGTATATCCAAAAACTATCTTACAAGATTTTGGTTCACCATAAAAATCACAGCAAGTTTTTTTGTTGTTGGCGGTGGTGCGTCCAGCACAACACAACAAGCACTAAGTATTCTGTCCATGTAAAGCTACACAAAGCAGAATCTACTGCATCTTATTTCCAAACAAAAACTATGAATTTCAAACAATTTCTACAATATTACAAGAATGCTCGGTAGGAATTCTGAAGAGATCTGGTGTTTAAGGAGAAGGCTTCTTCAATCTCTTACATTTTTATGCAGTTATTTAAGCACGCCTTAAATTTGAAGCATAGTTCATTCAGACTCTTGTAATTCATCATACACAACATACATTAGGCAAGGTCTGGAGAAACATGAAGAATTAGCATTAAAAAGAACAGTTCTGGCACAGACACGTCACTGCAGCTTCCTTTACTGTAAGGTAGCATCACAAATTTACGGATGGAGTTTGCTTCAGGCTTTTAGTAAGAAATAAATACTATTCCTCTTAAGAATTGGGTTGAAAATAGAAAACAGCATGTCATAGCTTCTTATGAAAGATGAAACTCTCTGTATTTCTAAATAGCCATTCAGAGTACAGCACAAGCAAAAAGCAGAATCAACACTGTCCTAGACTGACCAGATGAAAAAAGTCTCTAGTTGAAAAATATATGTTAAAATTGAAACATTCTTGCTTTTTAGTTGAGGGCTACATCAGCAGCACAAAACTGAATCACAGCTACTGATGAGGACAAACAACTTTCTAGCTATACTTCAACCAAGCACACCACCTGAACTTTACCATCAGCACAGACTCATATATGAATGATTGTTACAAATGCAGTCACAGTTATAGTAACTTCGCAAGACAATTTCACATCAAGTAATGAAAATGTCTACTGCATTTTGAGACATAAAGAAGGTAACATCATCTGCAGAATATGTAGATTAAGCTGGTATTCGTCTTTGCATAAAAATGTTGGTGCTTGGTCCATTTAAAGTAACAGATTTAAAAAGAATTGTCTTAAAAGCATATTTGTATTTTGGACACTTTAAGCTGTAGCACTATCATACAACCAGTATGCATCTGCAATATTAATTTTAAAAAAAGAGGAGGATTAAGAGACAGGATAATAAATAATAAAAATAATAAATAAATATCAATACAACTCATCTGTGGTGTCCCATGTACAATGAAAAACCTAGTTCAGTGCACACAATCACACCCTCTGCCAGGCATTTGCCTGGCAATATGTAATACACAAAGTAACTTCTCCACTTTTACTTATTTTATAACAAGTTGTATTCTTGGCTGTCATTTCTCTGTTGATCTGCTTCATCTTCTTTTTTAACCAAATACATGTAGGTAGAACCTATACTAGGAGACAAACAGCTGAAGTACATCCCTAAATTTACCAGGAAAGTATCTTAGATTTTGTACTTCTAATGAACATGAATGCTGGAAGAAAATGCTGTAAGGCAATCTTTATACAGTTAAGGTATTTTAATACAAAGGGAACTACCAAGCAATAAACATGTAATGAAAACCACACTTCTCTTATTATGTATTGGGGGGGATGAGGAACAGTTGGTATAAAAAAAAACCCAACACAACACAACAACCACACAACAATGCCCCCCCCATATTCCTAATATTATTAGCAAAGTAATAAACAGCAAGAAGTATATTGTCTGAAAGTCTAGTCCTAGCCTTATTTCCTCATTCTTAGACTTCTCATCACTTCCTAACATTAAATGCTCAGACTAGACAAATAAAAAAAAGATCCCTCTATTTAAAATCCAAGTAAATAAAGGCAGACTGAGAAGGATTTGTTCCATAGTCAAGTCATTTATGCCTAGCCGTTAACATTGAGAGCTTATCTACTTCAGCATCTAGTTCCCTACAAGATCCTTCCCATCTAACATCTCATAACAGAAGTAACATTGAAATCTATCAGCCATGCACCATGTCAGAGAAGAGATCATGGTCCTGCAACCCACAGAAGCGAGAGTCAAAGTCTACTGCCAATTTTTCAGCTGGTTTAGAGAGATCATTTTCCAAAACTAAATGTGCAGCACAGAAGTAATAAAAAAAGGCAAAAGAAAAGCTGAAGAAAACAGCCCATAACACAAATTAAGGCCTAAATTAAACATTGTTATGAAATGGTAAATACAGACAGTCCAGATTATTCAGTTCCATTATGCCACTTTTTCAACTCCTCAACCTTAATCCTGTAGGATTATAAAACAGTTTGGTGTCTATAACTTCACCAGTCTCTCCTAGTAGCTACATACCACTAGAAGTTTAAGTACTGTTTACTTCTCACATTCACACCACCAGCTCAGGTTGCGGGAGGTAAGAGGCAGATTCAAACCCAGTAAAAAGGCTGTTACACCACCAGTCCATAAGGCAACCAACCCACAAAGAATGTTACGTACGAACTTCTGCACACTCATATTTGCTCACTTTGTAACACATGTAGCAAGAAGCCAGAACAGGATTTTTCACTGATTGAAGTCAAGGCCAACTGGATGCCAGAGTAAGGCAATTTTGTTGCCTTGCAAAGAACATATTGCTATGTTTCTAGGATGGAAGAATGAAATCTACTACTACTTCTGTTCACTAAAACCAAATATAACCCCCATTTTCCAGGAACATTTATCTCCTTTTTTTCCCCCCAACTATTTTTAATTGTAGATTTGTACTTCATAATCAAGAAAATACTGTTGTTTTTTTTTCCTGAAGATTTAAACTTAGTAAAACCTATAGATTATTCAACAAATCTAATTCTAGCTGCATTAGGTAAATACTGGGGCACTGTCAAACACAGCTGCAAAGTATGTAAATGAGAACAGTGTTGGACTGACAGTGTTCTTTGCATAGTACCCCAAATAGAGCACATCAGGTTTCACATGGCATCATTTTTAGGGCTTCCCAGGAAGCATTTTCCCTATCCCATCATATTGTGTCGTGTGTCACATCACATTGACTTCAATATCAGTCATATTAAAATAAAATCAAGACCCTCTAGGTAGGGGAATAGGAGGAAGACAAGAGTTGTTGGGTAAAAAGGGGTGTGAGGTGTCAAATACACTTCCCTAATACCCCATTGATGTGGCAAATGTTTAACATGGGGAAGAAAGTTTTCAGTCTCAGTTCTACCATTCCCTCACACACCAGTTAAAGGGTTTCCTTCCTCCTCCTCCTCTGTATGGCTGCTAGCTATGCTAGAATAGCCCCTACCAACTTTCCGGGTTCAGGGGCAGGTGTTCTATCTTACCACTGAGAACCTCCTTTTCAAACAAAAGGATGCAGAAGGCTCATATGACAATTACATTAAAATATTATACCAATTTTTGATGTATAAGTTTTCACAAGCTACTTTAATCATTTTACATTCTTCTCCTGGGCATATAAAATCATGTTGCAAAATCAAGTTTTATTTTCCAAATAAAGATAAAGCAGATGTTAATAATCTACTTTAAGTGTTATTTCTGCTCATAACTGCCACAGTAAATAGAACTTGCACTGTTAGTATAACAACTTTTGCACCTCACTCTCCCAGCATTCTCTAAGTTGCCATGAATGCTACAATTATAAAAAAAAAATCTAATAACCTACGAAGTTTACTTCAAGGGCATTATCTACTATTTCCTTATCGAAAGGCAACAATTCCTAAAAACATTTTAAAGCTCAGGGAAGCTGTTATTAAAAGACTTATATGGTATAAACTGTTCACAGTTCCACCCCTAGAGTGTGAAATTAGTGACTGAGGAAAAATTTCACAGGAACTTAATCTGAGTGCAGTGCTGTTGCAAAGGATTTGCAATTTTGGTCTCCTTGCCAAATCCCTCATATTTGCAAGCTGCTGTAGTCATTCATGCAAAGCAACAGATAATCAGCAGCGTCTAAAGCTTTTTTACATTTATATTGAATGTGGAGCTCTCTTCTCTCTATCAGTGTGTATCTAATACCTTAGGCATGGCAAGGTCGTCGTATCTGAAGTAAGTGCTAGGGAAGTTTCTAATACCGCAAGTATAAAAATGTTTCTGATTTTGTATTTTGGAAATCTTTTTGAGTTCTATTTGCAGCCAACATCAGAAAAAGATGCAGAATAAAGAAGGTAGAGTTCAAACTTGAAGTTCAACATGCAAGTGAATGAACAGCATTTGCATTTTAATTGTTTATAGGCTTTGTGCACTCATTTAATAACACTTCACAGTAAATTCAAAATAATTAATTCCAAATTTTCTTAACACACATATCATCACATTGAAACATACGGATCCCTTGGACAAATGACCACAGCTAGAGCAACACTGAAAGACTGACAAGGCTATTCCCTCCACAAGCATGCCTCAGTTAAATGCTAAGAACACACGCATACATTCACTTGTGGCTCAGTCAAGCATCCCAACTCAGTGGCTACAGAGCTAAAAGCAAAGGCTTCCCAGACCTCACATTTATAGTGCATCACAGCCTCTCCTTTCCTGTGTTGTTCAGAAAATTCACCAGCTGCATCTGAAAAACAGCATCTGTGAATAAAAGAAGCCACAGCACTGTGCAGCAGCAAGGGAGCAGTGCACATCCTGGATCTACTGGGCGTCTCTTTAGAAGGCCATATTAGTTCAACAGTAGAGGCTTTTCAGAGTAGCTCTGATATAGCCCATGTGGTTGGATGCATGCAGTATTCATCCTTATCAGATGATTCAAGACTCACGATTTGAATTTAAAAAAAAAAAAAGCTTTTCTTCCCTTCATTACCTCCTCTTGAGTTTTAATCAATGTGAAATAAACAAAACTCCAAAAGACCCCATGCAAAGAAACATAGGAAGAGGCTTACTCATGGTACAAGCATCAACAACAAATACAATAGAGTATATCTACCCAAACACCAACTTTTTTCCTGAATGGTAAACAAGACATTTTCAAAGAGAAATGATCTATTCATTCTTCATATTGAAGTATCCTAGTGCAACTGTACTGAAGTCACTTGACTACAAAATAATCCCAGGGCAAGAATAGAATATGGCATAAATAAGAGATTAAATCTGGTATTAAACTCATGGACTTCACAGCTACCTCTCCCCCCCACCTTTCAAACTAAGAATATTTTTCCATGTATCTTCTTTTCCATTTGCTGAGTTTTACTCTGACAGGTGTTATGGAAAGTGACATTTACAGGCTTCAAGTCAGTTGGATGGGAAAAAAAATCAAATTAATTTATATATATTCAAGGGTTGAAACTATGAAAACTAATTCAACAAAATGACACAGTTATGCTTTATTCTTTCTATAAACATTCTGAGTAAAGTATTGCTTTTGCATCACTGTGGTTTAGGAAAACACTGTAGATTGAGATGAGTTTCCTTAATCAGTGTTATCTTGAGCATCTGCATGACCTGGAGAGGGTATAATGTCTTGTTAAATTCTGCCTTGAAGAAAAGTGGCTCAACAAAAATTACTTGAATTCTGCACTCTGCATTGAAAAGTACTTGGCAAATGAACTGTTGTTCTGCCCACAATAATTAGGAAGCACCAAGAAGTGAAAAGAGGAAAAAAGGTAGATGGTAATTAAAAGCTTGGTATTTTGTTTCAGAGGTTTTAGGTATATCATTTAAAAAAAGAAAACTAACAGGATAGATTTCAATACAGTAAATAGGTATTTAAATCCTGGGGATAGTAATGGAATCAGTATCCACAAACAGCCAGCACTAACATCCCGTATTCCTTACCTCTAGGGTTATATGGCAATTTACATTTTAAATTTTGGTAAGAAGATTTTTTGAAGCTATATCCATGAGGCTAAACAAGCAGATTCATGGATGTCATTAACAGACTATTTACTTTCCTGTTTGCAAGCTCAAAACCCAATTGTTTTGTTTTGGTGTTGGGTTTTTTTGTTTGTTTGTATTGGTTGGGTTTTTTACATATTTGTTTTTAAATAAAAATTTAGTTCCAAAATAATCCACTGTTTTTCCATTACAGTGTTTACACTTCAAAAAGAACGATTTTCAAGCACAAACATCTGAGATGAGCTTCTTAATATCAGAAGTATACTACAGAATAGTTACACAAAGTATTTTCAGTCCTTTGAGACAAACAGCGGTAGTATCTAAATTCCAAACTGTATCCAAACTGTAGGCAGCAACAATTAAGTTTCCAGTAGGTGTCAATGTAAAGGTGCGATGAAGAAGGAAATCAAAACACAAGAGCAGAATCTCTGAAAAGTTCAGTTAAGTATTTGAAATGAAGAACCATGAGAAAGGTAATTTTTTTTTCTATAAACAAAAGCATTCAGACAGATTATTTATTATGATATTCATCAAGTGAAGTCTCCTGTGATCACTCAAAATTAAAAAAAAATAATATTTTTTCCCCCCTCTTTGCATATAGACATGCAACAAAAGTCATATTCAGCGAATAGTATTTCTGAAATTTCTTTCCAAAAATTATATTTCAGAAACATTTTAGCTTTTTCCTTCATCTTTCTTATGCTTCCATGCCTTCATGTTTGAAGGCTGATGACAATTCATTGCATTGCACGGTAATCAGAAACTACTTGTGACAGATGAATACATGATGTCAGATTGCCCCTTCAACAAGAGGACAAAACTATTTTTAATCACAAAACTTAATCTGAACACACACCACATAAGAACATTATCCAGAGGACAGTGTAATATACTCAATCTATTTTTCTGGTCTTGAAGGAACTCAGGTTAGGCCTTCAATCTGAACAAGTTCTTCTCCTTATGGTGGCTCAATAGCCTTGATTACAGATGCGTTCAAATTAATAGAAACATCACATGTATCTACACAGGAGTAACTTCTCTCATGGATTTCTTTTTAAACACAAGAGAAGACAATAAAGAGAAATCATTGAGCTTAGGATTTGAAATATCTTAAAAGTATATTCCCTCTCATACAAAAGCTTGTGATTTAGTATCTCTCAACCACTAACCAAGTGAAGCAATTCCCTTATAAATTTATGAATAAGGGAATTACACTGTGTGTAATTCCAATCTTCTCAGTCACAGTTGCTTTTTTCCACTAGCAGTAGGAATACACAGAGGTGAAATAGGGAAAGGACCCATAGAGACCACCAACAAGCCTGAAATCCTGTTAAACCGCTAACAATACCAAAACTAACAGACCCTGACAGAATAAGCTCATAAACAGAGAAGACTGAGGACTAAGCTGTGGGGCACTGTAGCTCCCTCTGTACATAGAATTCCATGTACTCTTTAATGACTGACAGAAAAAGTTTTCATTTTCAAGATGCTCCAGCTGCTAAAGAGGGAGGTATTTAATATCTTGTGACTAAAAATTCCTTTTGTTTAGACTTAGTTTTCAAGAAAAAATGAGACAACACAGAAGTTGATATTTTGCTTCTTTCTCTGTCACAAACAAACAAATCCAGAAGAATACAGGACACATTTTAATCATTTAAGTTCAGGCACAAAGCCACATTGTAACAACATAACAAACCACAACTTCAGTGTTATTTCTACAGTCACATGATTTCCCCCCTGCCCTTACAATAGAGTTGCAGTGCCCAATAGGATATGTTGTGGTAGACCCTTTATAGACAGGCTTAGAGGAGAGGAAAAAAATTGGTTTATCCACCAGGTAGAACATATGCAGAGTCCTATTTGGAGGGCAGTGGTTTCACAGCAAGCGATAAAGCTTGTACAGTCATCTCAGGAATACTTTTTCCATGTTTAGTGTTTTTCATAGGTAACAAGGAAATGAGGACAGATGAAAGAGTATCAGTTCTCCTCAGCTAGTGGAGGTAGCCAGGGTCTAGCAAAATTGCAGAATATACCCAAGGCACACTCACAGCACAGACATTGCTTATTTTCTGTAGTGCTCTAAGCCACCTGGCTGAACAGAGCAAGTTCCCAAGAATCTTTTCATGGAAAATTCTCTTCTTCCTCTCAGCATTGCATATTTTTAACATATCACCATCAAGCAGTGACTCTTAGGTCATAAAAAGTCCCAAAATAAAAATAACAAGTATCTGAACAAGTGTCCTATAGCTCAGCAAAACAGCCCAAGCTTCCCAACTCCCCCTCCAAACCCATCTGTTCACGTGGCCAACAGAGGACTCAGGATTGCTGTAGAACTGTTCCCATCTGCTCTTTGCAGAGCAGCTATACTACAGCATAAGGCTGAGCACTCAGTAAGCTGTTTCTACCTGTTCTTAGTGCTGCCACGGGCAAAACAAAAAACAAGGATTTCATCTCCAAAGGAAATTTGTGGTAAAAAACTTCAAGAAACAGAGCAGAAAGGATTGGCTCTAGAACAACTGTTTCTCAAGGCCTCAACCTGTAAGCACTAGATGTTCTGTATGTCAGAAAAGGTTCAGGTTGTTTTGGATTATGCGTTACTTAATAGATCCATGACACAGATAGTATGGACTGTTACTATGAATGGGTGTGAATAATTCTGCCTTGATCTGCCAGTTGTTGTGTCAGTATAACTTCATTTCCTGAAAAAGAATGTATATTTCATAGATGAGCCCACCCAGTTGCCAGAGAATCCTATTTGCATCAGAAAAGTGGTATTCAGATCTGCCCTTATACAAGATCTTCATTATTACTTTATTGTTATATTCAGATTTATTTGCATAACATAGCCATACAGTAATAAAACTGCGTTACTTGCAAACTTCCCTAACAATGTCTGTACTGGTTCTGGTTTAATATAAAACATGCAGAAGAGGGGAGTCTCTGGGAAGCTGCCAACAATAATGTCCTCCTGCACATTAAGCAAATAGTTTGTTTCCTCCACAGGAGACAGATCAATACTCAAGAAACAAAAACAAAACCAAGAAAAGCTAAAAGCTTAGTCATGTAAATCAGGGTGGAGAAAAAAAATGAAAGAAAACTCCTCATTGGCATTCTACAACTTCTCCAGACCCCCATGGCCCATTAGCTAATTTCTATTAAAACACACAGCTCTAGAATAATAAATGCCAGTAGCACATTTCTAAAGGTTTGTGGCAACTGAAGTAAACATGTCCCTGTTCCCAGGACACCAAGAGACAGAAAATTAACCAGAGGTTAACTGGGTCATTAGCTAGCACACAATATAGGTCACTGCAGATTTAATTTAGTTTGTATTCAGCTGAAGAATCAAATACAGCAACCAGTTCTCACAGCAGGAAAACAAGTAACTTATCAGCATGTTAACGTATCTTGGATACCAAGGCACCAAGTCTGTCATTATGATTCATACCACTTTTAACTAATTTCACATTATTTTGATGAAACAAAGTACAGTGTATACACACATGCATACAATTTAAATGACTCTGAATGCAAATATGCAAACACACAAATACAGAATATGAAACATATACAGTCTGCTTTTTTGCCTTTTTTTAATACTAGGAAAATATTTAAGTAAGCTTTCCCTCCCAAAACAGGGCTGACAAGAAAGTAATTAATATGAGACTAAAAAGCGTTATATGGGTTAAGAAAAAGACCAAAACATTAGGCTTTAATGAGAGTTCCATCAGGACCTAAATAACACATCCATAAGTATTTTCCCTCAATATAGTCTTTTATGAGCAAAAAAGACCTCAATAGCTGTAACAGGAGGAGCCCAACAGCCCAAACATTGCAAGAATTGGCAATAATATTAAACATTTAGGACCGGTTTGCATGCAATGGATTTGCATCGTTTTAGGAAAGTCTGCACTAAAAAGAGGGTTCAGAAAGACTGCATGAATTATAAAGATAGCTCTAGCTACATCAGATTTGATTAAGAGACTACCAACTTGGTCTGTTAGGAGTACTAAAACTGCCTTAATTTCCATGGCTGCTGTCATGTTTGTAGCTAGTTTCCTGTTCTTAATACTTTCTCCTCTTTTGTTGCTGTGTAACAAAAACCATCAGATGTGGCTTCATACAAGATGTATTAGTAATTACACAGAGAAAACAAACAAAAGCAGCTGAATAGTAGCAGTGTGTGGATCAAAATTTTGGGTGTAGCGTAGAACTAAAACTTTGAGGTAAAGATGAGCTGCTTGTTTTCCTTCAGAGGCCATCTTAATCTGAAATACTACCCTTTCAATAAAAGTAACAAGCAGGTGTAAGAATCCAGTGTCAATAAACTCATATTCAGTCTAAAATCCAAAGTTAAAGTGAAAAATAAGTCAAAGTCAAATCAGCGTTAGGCTTGAGAATAAAGTTAGCAACACAAGAACCGTATTTTGATGCAGGCCAGCATCTAGTGACTCCAGCAACCAGCAAATAATTTAAAGTACATCAGCAAATCACAAGGCGGCAAGTATTTCTTTACCAAGAATGACTGAGAATTAAACAATTCTGCTTGAATACTGTAGCTTCACTCAAATTGAATTATATGAAGCTTTAAAAATGCAAGACCTGAATTACAGAATGAGAAAGCAACAATTCCATTCATTCAAACAAGGCATTTTTGTACATAAGCAGAAGATTTTTCTCTTATTTAGGAAGTGCTAATTGAAGGGGGAGAGGAGAAAATCCTCCATTACCCTAAATACTGAGGTTTCAAACACTTCCTGTTCAGCAGCCAAAAGAAATGATTTCTGCACATCCCAGCCAAGCACTGGGACAAACCTGTTTGGTGGTCCAGCCCTTCCATCTCCTAGTAGCTCTCTGAACAGCCATTTTCATTTACAGCACCTACATTTTCTCCTTTAGCTGGGGACATTCTCCCAGCTCCCTTTCAGCTGAGTATCCCAGGTATTTTTCCCACACCAACAAGATTTTTTTTTCCTCCTCACCTGGAAATCTCCAGTGGCTCCTCCTTCATAAGAATCCCACACAAGCACATCTCAAACATTTAACTTACACAAACATATTGACCTCTCATGTTACAACTCCTTGAAGTCAGACTATAGCCTTAGCGGTAGGCAAGCACTGTAAGTCAGATCTGAAGTCCTGGCATGGGATCAGCAGACAGCAATGGTGTGCACTCAGAACAGTACACATAGCAGAAAAGACCAGAAGCTTCAAACTTTGCTTTTGTTCAAGCCCTTTCACCCCTCTCTCCCTTTAACTTCTTGCAAAGATGATTTTGAAACATCTCTAGTTTTACCTCAAAAAGTTACTCTGTTTTGCAATAGCATGTCTTTAAGAATCTTAAAATTGTCACTCCAATAGTCCGATTATAGCAACTACACCATTGGACTCAGTGATATCTCCTCTATTCCATATCACTCCACTAGCATTACCATCTCTAGTATTGCATTCCGCAACGATCAAGTGTCCACTTGATTCTTTGTATTTGTTTTTCACTGAATTCCTAAATTATCTCTATTAAATTTCACCAAATTACCAGTCTGCAGAACACAAACATCCGCCTGAAAATTAACAAGGCATCTCAACTAATTCTTACTACAATTAGTTGCAACAACTCACAGAAGGAGCTTAGCACCATGCAAAATTTCACTATGTTACTGCTTTTGAATTTGAACTTATTTTCTTCCTATATAAACCCCACTGGCCATAAATAGGACACATAGGGCACATAATAGTTTTGGGGTTTGGCTTTTTGTTTGTTTTTAAAAAAGGCCTACCTTGTAAACATCGAGAAAAAGAAAGAAATTGAAACAAAGTTAAACTGAATCAGAATCAAGCTGAACCTAGATCCAGCTTACAAAAAATCCAAGTGGCCACACATAACTTCATAATGAAAAAAAACTACTGTCTATTTCTTTTAAACTCATTGTCTCAGATGAGTAAACTAAACTGAAGATCAGAGTTAGAAAGGGCCTGGACAATTTCTTCAAAGATTTGTAGACATTGGCATTTCTCTTCTTATATCTTTGCTCAACAAAAATCACGTTAAATTCAGAAGACATTATCACAGTTCAGTACACTGTAACATGTTCCACTGAAGCTTCCCAAAATTCAAACAATCTCTTACTTCTACAGTTGACATTGCTTACAATACATCAAGAAAAACAAAAGGTGCAATTCATGGTCTGAGTGCATGAGCTTTAACTAATGGCAGCTAGTTCTTACAGGCAGAATAATGTGAAATCAAGCAACTGCATACCCCATCTCCCTCCTTAAATATTAGTTTTCCACCTGTGTCCCAGTATTTAAGTTTTCATAAATATAAACAGAGCAATTCGATTTTCATCTAAACCATTCATAAGAAAAACAAGCTAAGTATTTTTCTCCTGTCTTGGTAATATGAAAATAGGCTAAGATGCATGTTTTCAGTGACAATGCTTGAATCCTCAGATTAAAGATTAATAATTTAGCACACATGCTGATGAATGCATGATTCATGAGAGACACAAATGGCAAGTTCTATTTAAAGCTTTGTATGCCCATAAATAGAAGACTAAGATAAATGCACTGGAAGGCAAAAAGAAAAAGGTGCAATTTGATAGACAAAAAACTTCCCCGCACATGGATGCAAGATCATGTTCTGTACAACAAAATGTCTGCACAGCTAATATATTAACAAACCATTGCTCAAGAAAATAAACATGTCAAGCAATAGTCCTGTATTAGACAGCAGCCACAGTGTCAGAGAGGTTTGCATATCATTGCAAATGCAGACTGCATTGCTGTTTGGTGATTTTCTTAAAGCTCCATCTGCTAAAAAATAACCAAGGTTTAAAAAACTGATCTTGTGAATCACTTAAATTTTCTTGCACAACTGTAGAAAAGTTCAAAAATATGTACCTCGACAGTTCAAAGAACAAAAGCAAAACAACACTATCTGGTTTTGCACTTAAGTATAATGGATTTCAAACCACATGTGTCGATTTACTTTTTTTTTTTAAAGTAGGTTGATCCTAAGGTCTTGGAATGGGATAAGATGGAATAAACAAATAAATAAAACCAAAGCAAGCACTTAAAGACTTTTTTTTTAAAAAAAAAGTTCTCTACAATAGTTTTTTAAAGCTTATTATAATCATGAAGCTTTCCCAGAATTCAGAGACATATAGCACCTGCATTAGGAGCTTGTAAACCTCACATTTTCCTTCTCCATTTCTTGCAGAGCTACAGAACCGTGGCTCAGGAGCTTTCTTGCCGAAACCTGCATCAAGATCCTAATTAAAAAAAAAAAAACACAACAAAAACCACAAAAAAAACAAACCACCAATAAAATCAGTATTTAATTAAACTAAATTCTATAATATTATCCATTCTAGCTTCATGACCAGGTGAATATACAATTTCTCCAGGGTATCTAAAGTAGATGATGTGAAACATAATAGCATTTAGACATCAGAAGTTCCACTAACCAAATCATCATCCTGTACAATAGGGTTTTCACACCATACACTTTAGTGTCATTGTTTGCAGTTTGTTTTTCCCCCTCCTCCAACATATGATGTTAAATGTTCAACAATATCTAACATTTATAGCCAACTAAATTATATTATATTTCTAAGCCATTTTTTTTTGATACAGTAGTAAATCAACCTGTAAAGTGAAGTTTACAAAAAGGCTTTCTGGGAAATGAGTTTAACTGCTTCAGTTCTTTGCCTAATAAGAGTCAAAGAATCCTTACCATATTCCAACTTGAACAAAATCATGTTCACAATATACCAAACACATTTGTAGATCATCAGATAAGCAATTTCAATTGCTTCTTCTGAATACAAAGTTTACATGGGACTTGGAATATAGTTTTAAATTAACAAGTTTGTTTTCTTTTTTTTTTTTAAACTAAGACACAGAGAAGCTCTAAGATTCTTCCTTCATTGCCAATGTTATCTTTCAACCTGCCATTTTTCTGACTAACAAAGAATTTTCTCTCTTTTTCAGCTGCTTTTTGTTTTTCTAAACAATCTTATTCTAATCACAGTTAATAAGTTATCTTAAAGTTAGTTCCCTGCTCTTCACATCACCTTACTGATTCATACTCAATGAAGGGCTCAGAACTACAAACTATCACCCAGAAGAACACTTCAGGAGCCTTTGTGAAAAGCACAATTCAAACACAAATGCTCAAAAAACTGTTAAAATGGTAAACCAGGTTCAATTTAGTGAAAAGATACATTTATAGGCAAAAAAAAATCTATCAAAGATTATTAATCGCAACAGTGTAGGCACAGTACAACTTTTAGAACTTGCTGAGCCAGAGGGACTTCTCAATAGCATACCTCTCTACATTTGTGTTCCTACACACTTAAGTGCCTATTATTGGCCACAACCAGAGATGAAACACTGGGATTGACTAATCTTTGTGACTGCCTTGCTGTGAGAATGAGAATACTGGATAAGACCAGTATTATTTATCTTCAGTGTATCCGGTACTATTTTTACTTGTGAGATTCCTAAAAAGATATTTTTAAAGTAGACCAATAAAATACATGACAAGTTGTTTTCAAATTTTTGTTGAAACTCCATTGTTCAAATTATGTTATCACCACCTTCTGTATACGCATGATAGTATTGCTTATAAAACTACACCAAAATAGAAAGTCTTGAAACAGTTATGCAACATCATTGCCCTATTTAGTAAGGCAGAAATGGATAATGTTCCCCCTTGTCCCCAACTACATAAATATGGACAGAGCATGCCGCAGTAGCCACTTTCCTAGCTACCTCTTCTTTTACTATCACTTGAAGAGAACAACTACTTCGACATTGTCACACAAGTTATTCTAAAGAAGGCACATGAAGTTACTCAAGAAGTCTAAACCTTGACATACCAGAAGAATTCGCAGTGAACAACATTGTATTGAAAGTGATTTTGATGTCAGCCTTATATTTTCCACAACTTATGTGCCAGGAATAGGATTACTGTAATCTAGTGATCAAGTCCTACTTTAGAAATAAAATGACAAGTTCATATCTGCAATAAATAGTTTCACCTTGAAACTCTGTTTAAGGTTCCTACCACAAAGAACAGCTGACATCATCTTCAGAGTTTTCCACTTTAAGTGCAATAAATTTCCTATCAGTAGTTTCTACAGAACACAGGCTTACAAAGGAAAGAGGATAATATAGAACAAGTTCAACATTTTTTTCCTTCAACAAGAGATAACACAACAGAACAAGTAAACATGGACTATTTCCTTCAGAACACAATGCAACGCTAAAGATAGGTTTAAGCATGAAAAACCTGACAGTTACTCTTCCTAAGGCTATGGTAAGAGCAGTAACAGAATCTGGGATCAAAGGTTCAGAGGAAGTTACTTCCTCAGCTGCTGATCTTTCCCTCTGTGTCAGCCAAATACAGAAGGTGAATACAACAAACAACATGAACACTGTTTTGCAATGTCATGGGCTATTCTAGGTTATAACCTTTCTAGAGGTAGCCTGAGTTCACTCAAAAGTAAGTTAAGTCTAATTCATACAGGACAATATTTTTGCCTTTTCTTTCCCCCTCCTCTCCCCACAGATGATGATTCATTTCTTCTGATTGATTCCTCTACTGGAAACATTTCTTCAGCTTGTCAGAATAGTGAAGTGCTGGATTACACAATACAATTTTCTGGGAAGCTGACATATGCTCAAACATTTCATTATAATTGACTTGGACTTAACAAGCTTAGTTTGTGTTGTGCAAAATAAATCAAAACTAGACAGATCATTTTCTCCCAGAGTATAAGGAAGGGATGGGGAGTAGAAGTCAAGACTATAGAAACTGGCATATTGTGGTTCAGTGTTTTTAAATCCTGATCTGCAAATTGGTTTAGCTAATTCTAACTGAGACAATCTCATCACGAAAAAAAAATTAAAATAAAAGTGTGATCAACAGTCAAATGAACTGAGTCACCAAGACAAATCTACAGGGTGTATTTTTTAAAATCAAGTTCTGGAATATATTTTAAAAGACACCAGACATTTGAAAGTCATTTAACTGTCTTTACATATGAAGCTTTCAAATTTTATTTCAGGTTTGGGTTTTGCTGTTTTTTTTTCTAGTTATGCTTTTAAATTAAAAAACAAATTAATATTACAACACGTAAGTTCTGCATGCATTAGAACTTGTGATATATGTGGTGGACACCAGTGTCAACAAGATACTTATGTATGACTGACAAACACGTGCCTGTAAGGACAATCAGCATGCCAGAAAATTTGGACCTTTGTTTGTTTTAAATCAACATCACTTTCCAATAGTTTGGAATCTGTCAAACATAGAAAAAAGAATCAGCTTCCTAGTTCACTAGACTGAACCCTAATGGTAGTCTGCCTTTCTTTAAGATTTAGTCATACCCATTTCTATTGCACACTGCACATTAAAAGCGTGGATCACTGTTCACAGAAGACAGACTAATGTTTTATTACCCATCATTGAATAGATCTAGAGCAGTTTCCTCAAGAAATTGTCCAATCCATCTAGCTCTCCCAGGCATACCATTCTGGCCCCTGCTTGTTGCCTAGTCTTTAAACCTCCAGAAGTTTCAAACCTCTTTCAAAAATCTATTCCATGTTTGCAAATAAGCAGCTCTTCTCACTCTCTAGCCTTAATCTCTAGTGAAACTTAAGGCCATTATTTCCTGTTCTGTTTCCAATGAATGAGTAAAAGATTATTCCCTTCCTCTTTACAGTAATATTGGATGCATCTGAAAACCCATGTCTACCCTCAGTCTTGTCCTTCCTAGAATAAACACCAGTTTTTAGTATTTCTTCATAGGTCACATTTTCCAGGGCATTTAAACATTCCTGTTACTTAAACCATGTCACCATGTGTGCAGAAAGGGCCCCTCACCAGAGTAAGGGGGGGAAGAGTTATTCTGCTATTCTATCTTTCAACATTTGAGCTGCTATTGCCATCTCAAAGCTGTTAAAAAAATTTAAACAGACTATCTCCATTCTGGCAGCATAACTACTTTTAATGCAACATTTCTGAAATGGTTTCACACACATCATTGATGACATCATCACATGACTGCATTCACTTTTAAAAGTCACATTCTTCTATAAGTCAGTGTTTCTGGTTTGATTTCACTGCTTCTTTAGAAAACAAAACCTATTCTGAAATGCTTTCAGTGCACAATAACATATAAGAAAAATGAGATTTCAGTCAAAATTCTTAGATAACTCAGTTGAATATATATTTCATGCACAACAAACTTCCCAGCTGCCCCCACTTACTGTGCTTTGACTTATGCTGTGGAAACATCTCAAAGCGCACAAACAGGACACTTTTTAGATGAACGTAAGCTGGAAGATGTACCTTAGAGGCCCATTAAAAACCTACTACAAATGTTAATTCAAATTCAGCTGAAAGGACCAGACTAGAACTGTTATAAAGAAAAAAGAACATAAAACACATAGCATGGATGTCAGGTGTCAGCACCAACAATCTTGCTCTACAGGGTTGCTTATATTGCATTATTTAGTAATGCAGAATAGCATCTAACTACATGTTAGCTGATGAAGGATGAAGCAGCTTAGCATATGCTAATATGTAAATCAAGAGCTCAAATTTAGTGTTAATAATTTCTCTGCTTTTGATACAAAATTCCCAAGCCACATAGGCACAGTGTCCATTAAATTTCTTCACACATGCAATTAAAGCAAGGGAATAACCTAGCTTATCCACCACAGTTTGTAGTCACAGAAAACATCAAAAGCCTTGGAAATTTCAACTTCACCATCTTCTCTCTCTGGGTTCTCTAAATAATGTTAAATCTATAACACATATGACATCCCCCCCGCCTTTGAGAAATTAAGATTATGACTAGACTGCAAATCCTTTGTTTTCCTTTTCTAAAGGCAATGCCTTAAGTTATTAAAAAACATTCTTTCTGCTTTGAGATGTCATTCATCAGAGTTCTTGCTTCAGTTTGGCTTCTGCTTGACTGCTCGCTCATAGTTCCAAAAATTCCTGTTGTGTAAAGACAGGGCCTGCAGTTAACAACTGCAACACTGCATTATGCACCCAAAAACATGTTTTCTGTTTTGTTACGGTGGCAGAAAAGACCTATTTCATCTTTAGTTATTGAAGACAAAAGTAAAAATAAATCAGCTTCAAGTCAGTAGCCTTACAGTGTTTTATTTTTTTCAGAACACTACCAACATTATACTTCCTATTTGGTTATCTTCAATAGTCTTCAGACATTATTAAAAAAATACGTACTACTCTGGTAGACCAGCAGGTTGGAGAGAAGAAAATAACAAAGATACTAATTTGAAGGTGGCTGGATTCTGAAATTCTATTTGGACACCTAATTTGTCCAATTTGTAGAGCACTCTGCTTCCAGTGAAATCAATACAACTTCACTGATGTTTCAACTCCCCTCAAAGATTTAAACAGATATCTAAATATATTTATTAAATGTATAAAAAACATTAACTTGCTGTACAAGAGCTAATTCCAAGAGTGCAGAGAATGTGCAAAATCTAGACTACCTGTCTCCACAGACCATAGCTCAGCTTAGAGATAGAATAGAATCATAGAATGGTTCAGGTTGGAAGAGATCTTAAAGATCATCTAGTTCCACTCTGAACTGCCATAGGCAGGGACACCTCCCACTAGACCAGGTTGCTCAAAGCCCCATCCAACCTGACTTTGAACACCTCCAGGGATGGGGCAGCCACAACTCCTCTGGGCAAGCTGTTACAGTGTCTCACCACCCTCATAGTTAAAAATTTCTTCCTTATGTCTAATTTAATTCTACCCTCTTTCAGCTTAAAGCCATTACCCCTCGTCCTATCACTACCCACCCTTGTAAAAAGTCCCTCCCCAGCTCTCCTGTAGGCCTCCTTTAGGTACTGGAAAGGCTGCTGTAAGGTCTCCCCAGCGCCTTCTCTCCAGGCTGAACAATCCCAACTCTCTCAGCCTGTCTTCACAGGAAAGGTGCTCCAGCCCAAACTAGATAGTCAAACTAGCTCACAGTAATTTAACCCCATTAGCACCAAGGTCTGCCTAACAAGGTAAATGCAGAGCTCTGCTCAGGTCGCTAACACAGGTACAGTGCTTCCAGTACTCAAGGAATCTCATTTGGAGCTAGCTTAGGTCTACTGCATTATGCAAAGCAGCTGTATGTCTGGTGATCCACAGGCTAGATGGGTAAGAGTATCCCAGGCTAGATTCCCAGGAGTATCCAAGCAGTGGGGGTGGCGAGGAGCACACAAAAAAATAGCAGGGGGGACACATTACAATTGAAAATGGTGCTGATATCCTCCTTCCCATTAACTGGACTTTCTAGCAGACAACGTCACCAAAACACACAATACTTCTGTCCCTTCCCCAAGATACTCCAATGCATCTGTAGCAAATAAGGAAACGGGATTTGAGGCAGTAGATCCAACATGGGGATGTTGCATTAGATCTATGCTAGAGATTTTTCTGTGCAAGGGAACACCTCATTTCTTGCCTTAAAGCAAAATAGGAATGGCAGAGAACTAGAAATAGCCAAGCATATGTCCTAGAGGTAGTTATTTTAGAAGTATTTGAATAATAGAAAATCCAAGAATCAGACACCTGTCACTCTTAATTCAGTCAAATTCTGCTGCTGGCTCTGTACCCACCCTAACAAGTAAGAGTATCAGTGACAGGAAGAGGAGGAAAAAGTCTTGCTGTTCAACATGAGGCTTAAAACAGTCAGTGCTCAGAAATGACTGCCTTACAGCACAGTAGAAGTAAAGACTTTAGACAACGAAAGCCTACCCTAGAACTCCAGAAGTTTACAGTCCAAATTCCTAATAGAATTTATATTGATACTTGATGGGTAGTGGTCATCTTGTCTGCTGACTCTCCCAGCGTAAATATTACCCTCTGCTCATGGATTAAAGCAAGAAAACTGGCATTATGTTGAACTCTTGCAAAGAAATAAACTTCACCAAACACAATCTGGAGATACTTTCTTTGCCTTTGCTAGTGTTGGCTTCACCTGTGGCAAGGGGTTTTTGGAAAGCGAACAATACTCAACTACTTAATATTTGAAACCAGAATCAAAGAACTCCTTGCAAAGACAGTACTCATGCTTATCCTTCAGATGCCTGTGTATTTAAGCTCCATTTTATCCTATGTAAGTTACAGTCTTATGTTTTAAGATTTGTACTCAGCTAAACTGGAATCTTTCTGGCAACAGTTCTGCATTCATAAAAGCAGCTGGCTGAAACCCACCAGAACCTTTAAGCATACATTAAATTTTCCTGTTAATTAAGGGGTTTAGGGTTTTCTGCATTGAAGAATTTATTTCATTAGCATTAAGAAGCAGGTATTTTAGTCTCTAAAAGACTAGAACACACTGAAAGATGGCTGATTTAAGACAATTTCCACAGCTCTACTCTTCCTGAAATGCACGATGTACACATACCTTCTCATTAACAATGCACATATTTTTCAATAACTGCAATGGGTATGAGAATCTCAGAAGTTACCTGCCACTCAGTCCCCCTATAGTTCCTCAGAACCATAGCAGAAATGCAAGTTTTAATGCCTTCAGAAGAACTAGAAAGTTTTCCTACAGGTAAACTCATGAGGCAAAATGCTTTCAGTGGTAGAGCACTGAATTTATAGCACTGGATTACGTATCTTAACGTATAATCATAATTATTCAATGAATATAAAAGCTTCAGAAATCACCTCTTCCAAAAGTATTTTAAATAAGCCATCAAGTGACAGAAATGCAACAGTTGATTTTTTTTTTTGCAATGTGATTATCATGGCTTTTAATGAAGTCAGCCCCATATTCTTGCACCCCATCATTATTTTGCAGATATGTCCGCAAAAACTCACGTTATGAATACAATGCATTTTGTTACAAAGAGTGAAAACATACCAAAAAGAGGGGATTAAACACTTTTACTGCACTGTCCTCCACGCCTTGCCATTCTCAGCCTGGGAACATATACCAGGTAAGTAATAACCTAATATAAAAAGACAAAGAATATTCAGAAGAGATCATCATTTTCATGGTCCTTTAGCAAGGAAGCTTCTGAGGTCTGAGCACAGAGTTTCCAGTTTTCTTTTACATACCATCTAAAAGCACTCTCTCAGAACACTTCTGGAAGCTCTCCCTTCCCCATTCTGCAAAGTCCTTGCTTTTGTACAGCAACTTTACTAATTCAGTGTTTTCAAGAGAGTCCAATTCTAGAAGTTAAGCAACTGGCTGTTGCAGTAACACCTAAGCAAAATTCAAGTACATAAACACAATTGTAACAAAAGAAATAACATGCTGGAGGCAGCCAAATTTCAGCAGAGTGACTGGCAACAGAACTGGAAGTAGTCTGCAGTTTGTCACAGAATGGTTGCGGTTGGGAGAGACCTCTGGAGGTCATATGGCCCAACCTCCCTGCTCAAGCAGGGCTACCCCAAGCCAGTTTCCCAGGACCACGTCCAGGTAGCTTTTGAGTATCTCCAAGGATGGAAACCCCACAAACTCCCTGGGCAGCCCAGTCCAGTGCTCAGTCATCCTCACAGTAAAGAACTGCTTGCTTATGCTCAGACAGATCCTCCTGTGTTGCAGCCTGTGCCCATTGACTTGTCTGTCACTGAACACCACTGAGAAGAGCTCGGCTATGTCTTCTTTATACCCTCCCTTCACACATTTATCTAAATTGTAGAGATCCCCCCAGAGCCTTGCCTTCTGTAAGCTGAACAGTCCCAGCTCTCTCAGCCTTAAACATCTTGGGGGCCGTTCAGTGGCCTTTCTCCAGTTGGTCCATCTCTCTTGTACTGGTGAGCACAGAAATGGACACAGTACTCCAGCTGCAGCCTTAGCAGTGCTGAATAGAGAGGAAGGATCAGATCCTTTGAACCACTGGCAACACTCCTCCTAATGCAGCCCAAGATAACAGCTGCTTTTACCACACAGGCACTTTACTGGCTCAATTACCATTCACTCCTTTTTGCTTTGCAAAACACAATAATCCACAGCTTCTAGATTTTCTAACTGTAGTCTGCTTTTCAAAGAATGTAGACAAAGACTGACCCTAACATCCAAGGACAACCAAAACATTTATGGTTTCATTTATTCAAGAATCGAAAGCACCCTAAGAACCAGATCATCCAAACCTGGGTATGGGTACCTGGGGTTCCATTTCTGGAAAGTCTCATGCAGATCTGTGCCCACCCTAAGTATAGCTGCATTCAGTATCCTAAATCTAGATCCAGTCACAAAGGGAACAAAAACTCTGCCTGCATTTAAAAGTTTTTAGTTTAGCTTCTCTGGCTTAAGATTCATCACGTATTAAAGGCGGCTTAGGAACGTTCATTGGGTTGCAGTGAAGGTTGATCAGCTAATGTTTGAATGGGTTTTGGACAATGACAAATATTAAATTATTTAGTAATATTGAATCTTAAATATTTATCTACCCTTTCTTACTATTTGTCTTGCCTACTACCAGGTGTTCCAAGTTTTCTAGGTTGTAAATTCACAAACAGTTAAGCTCAGCAAGCATAAAGGCTTATTTCCTTATGTTGATGATACATCACTCCCCATAAACTTAAAAAACCCACCTTATTGCTTCCTATGTTATATCCTGGTTTTAAACTGTTTTGTATGTTTTACTGACTGTGTATATTTCAGCTACTTACAGGAAAGGACAAAAACCTCTACCAAGAAGTGTTTGGTTGGGTGGGTTTTTTTGTTGTTTTTGGTTGGGGGTTTTTTTGAGTTAGTCTTTTTAGGGGGTGGGTGGGTTTTGTTGTTTTTTTTTAAGTGAACTTTATATGTAGAAAGCCCCACAAATTCTGGAACTCCTCAACAATATTGTATTTATATGAAAATATTCTGGCATGGTTAGTGAATTGCTTAACAGTTTCAGGATATTTATTTATTAAGCATACCTCAAGAGATCTGAATAAATAAATACATACCACAACTTAAGAAGGATCACAGACACAAGAGAAACTGTCATATTGTATCCTTTCTTATAATCTACATTCAATCTAGAGTTAGGACCAAGGTGGATGAGGTGGGGGTGTAAGAGAAAAAAGTGAAAGCCAAAGAGGAGATAGTATACAGCTGAAAGAAACAACTAACTAGCATGATGGCGTCAAAATGATAGAGAATCCCAGCTAGCCACTGCAGTAGATTTTTTGCTCTAACAAATTAGACAACCCTTTTGCCTTTTCACAACTCACTCGGTAGCCCTGTCACAGGAAGATTGCTTAAGACTCCACATGCAGACAAAACTCCCTCTGAGCTTTAAGACTAGGCCCTGAGACAGGTGTTAAGTTTCTAAGCATCAGTAGCTCCCAATAAGCATCTTGAACACTCCAATTCCTGTCTCATCACTGCAGATGGAAGACTAACGAAAGTAAGGATATCAACGTGATAACGGTACCTCAGCCTTTGCCCTGAGATCAAAGAGAACAGTAAAATTCAGCACACAGATGATGAAAGAAACACTTATAGTTCTAGCATGCTGAAGAGTTATTGAGCATTAAAGCTTTACTGGCTGGCAAGCTGATTAAATGTTGATCCAGAAAAGAATAAAGAGATATTCTTACCTTGCAGTGGAATTGATAGTGGTAAGCTATCCACTTACAGATTTTATATACATACACAGAAAAAGTAAGCAGGTGTAAGTATTGCAGAGTTTATTTTTTTTTGTCTGAGTTTATTTTTCCTATCAACTACTCCCTAGGTTGCAGCAGAATTCCTCTATACATACACACACACGCATTTCTCTTTCCTTAATATCATACCAGGGAAAGAGGAACAAAACTTAAAATCCTGCATAAAGATAAATATTTATATATGCTGAAAAATAGGAAGGGTACTCGTGCCTTTTTTTTTGTAAAACATCTTTACAGCTAAGATTTAAGACACTACAGTGTTCCTCCTCACCAAATCACCCAAAATATTACTTTCAGGTTCTTACTTCTCCTATCACTGTGCTGATGTTGGCCTCACCTAGTTTTAAACTGACTTTCCTTGATGTTATTTGCAGCCTGAAAATAAGCAAGCACTATAAAACCAGTAAATTGAATCTGATCTCAGGGGGTTCTGCCATACCCATCTCTGCCACCACAGTTGCATTGTCTCCATTCCATATCAGGAACATGTAATCAGAGATACAGTCAAACAGAATCCACAGTATAAACATACTCATCCTGATAGTGACACTAAGATCAAGAAATCAAGGCTAACTGAATTTAGTAAAATCCACAAATCTAAAATAAGTCTTTCATAACTGAAGGAGTTTTGTTAACACAGAGTAGAAATACTTAAAATATATCAGACTCAAAAGAATACTTATTCAGAGACTTCTGTACAGAAATTTGATTAAGCAGGTAACTGATAAACAGGGGAAGTCTTGGAATTGATTTCTTTTCAAACCTAACATTCACTACTACAGCTCTGCTGAACGCTAAAGGAAGGATATGGGGTTCTATCAAGTAACTACACTTTCTAAATAGCAACATGGGAAGCATTAGATATTTACATCTCAGCAATCCAATCAAGTACAACCTGATCACAGTGGGCTGATTCAAGAAAGAAGGGATCACTGGAGTTCAGCCAGCCCACACCTTTGCTCCATGGGAGAAAGGAGTTATATAGAGCTCTTCTGCCCCTCTGATGTCTGTCCAACCTGTTCTCACAAGGTTTCACAACTTTACTGGGTACTCTGCTCCTACTCTTTGAAATGCAGTGTGGTAGAAGAACAAGTTCACCCCACAAGTCCAAACACATAGTGCATGTTCATACTGCAAGCTATGAAATACTGTAAGCTTATTATAAGGACCCCCTGCTCAAGATCACTAGAAACAAATAACACGGTACACTATCTTGGAAGAGGACAGAATAGAAATCACAGGCTTTCTCAAAGTCTTAAACAGTGAAGAAAGAAGAAATTCTGTTTGGCTTATCATCTAATTCCAGGAACATCCAGAAATATTACATATTTCCATCATATAAGTGTCACCCTTTTGTCCAGTCTGTGTCAACTGACATGGAAGTGGTATCCTCTCAGTCTCAAATCTGGCAGTCAGTTTATGCAAAAGCGCGAGTGTGATCTACCTTTAAAACAAATATCTAAATCCTCTGCCTGCCCTCCAGTGCTCAAGATTTCACCTCCATTACAGTGGCAAAGAGTCCAACATAAGCAGAGCTACACAAAGGGAACAACAACTAGTCCCAGCACACAACTAGTAAAAGCCATGAGGCATGAAATTATAAAATAAAAAGCCATCACAAAACACCATCTGCCAACTGCGATAGACTTTTCTTTCAACCTCTCTCAATAAGTTGGATGTCTGAAGTTTTATCTCAAAATGCTCCATGCTTCCCCAAAACGTCACTCTGCCGCAATTTTGCTCTACCTTGTCTTATCCACAGTATATGCTAAGCTGACCTGGTTTTGGCAATCTTAGATTCTCTAGATTAAGGAAACCAACTAATTCAGTCTTCCTTTACTGAGGTAATAATTATTTTAGATCATAGATCATTTTACTCCTTTCCTCTAGACTCCTCCTAGGGAGTTCCTGTGGTATGTTTTCAGGATAGATACTTAAGAGGAAAAAAAATGCTGATATTTGACAGCTCCCAGCAATATGGGATGAAAACCAGATCCTCAGTATCTAGAAAAAGACTTAGATGAGGGAAGGATTTCATTTCAGGTTAAGCTTTTCAGCAGTACTGGTGCCAAGGTGCTCCATTCATCTCCTGGTACCAATATATCATGGGGCATATACGATGCTTCCCCACACAAAACTTGCCAAATTCAGACTCTATTCCCATTCCCTCTTCTCCCTTTCCAAAATTCAGCAAGTGTTTGTTTAAAAAAAAGTCTTCACTGTTTTGAAGATTCTGCTATGCTGGAAAACGTTTTCTTGCTTAAAACATTTGTTTCTGACACAGACTTACAAAGTTTGGTATACAGTGGTACATCTCACATGCATCCAAATAACCACAAACATATCAGATTGTGCGTGGCTATTAGTTATCTTAGCATACATCAAATTACCTGCCTTAATAGCTTGTGAATCACATCTAGAAAAATTAGCAAGAATCCACATTCGAAAACAGAGGTATCAGACATTCTAGTCAATGGAATTGATCGGTCCAATTTGGAAAAAGAGTTGAATTCTAGTTTTGTGTTTTGGTGTTTGTTTTTTTGGCTTTGTTTATGTGTTTTGTTTTGGGTTGTTTTTTTTTTTTTTAAAAAAAAAAAGGTCTTTAATAATCTTACAGTGTTGCTATTTCCAAATCTAGCTTCCAGATGAAGGGAAGAAAGATACTGTTGCTAGCTAATCAAAAGTTAAATCTTTCAGGCATTTTTAAGTTTTTAAAATTTAATAGAACTGTTACTTTAATTGCTTGTACCATCTCTATTATGGCAAAGATTGGCAAAAAGCTTTGAAGTCTCTGAAAACTATTTTTGTCATTTTGAAAATGACAAAAAACTATCAAGTCTGTCTGGTTCCTTTTAAACTGCACTGATCTTACAAGATAAAAAGCAGGATGAACTCACAATTTAGTTTTATTGTTTGATAGCACAGCAACTTCAGCCACAGCTTTAATGAGATAAACAGCAGCAGCTGAAGTACTGTACTCAGTCACACTTCAAAACATTGGTGTAGAAGCTAGAAAATTTACTCAGGAATTGCACTAGGTAATAAGCTACTGCAAATGCATCATATTGTTAGAGCTTTTATGTTCGGAAGCAGGTGATGTTAGTATTCTAATCTGACACTACAAATCCTTATACAGCTAGAGACAGGAAGGGTAAGAAAGTTGTAAGGATCATCTGAAACTAGATTAATCCTTTCCCTAAAGCCACAGTAAACGCATTCATCAGTTAACAAGCAAATTTGTGTTACATGTAGTCATCTGATGGAAAGGGACTTACTATGTGAGTGCCTACTTTAATCCCTGACATAACAGCTGATTAAAAAAAGTGACCTAACGCTGTTAATAAGAAAAACATTCAAAATTATCCAAAAGATTATAGGAGGAGTTAATCGAGGCTACAGAACTTTTTTGTTTGTTTGTTTTAACAGTGCAGTGCTGGAGTACTTGCTCAACAAAACCAGGACAAATCCTAATTCAACAGCAGTCACTGAAAGAAATGAAGAGACATCAAGATATGCATTAAGTATGTAAAATAGTCTCCAGCATTCTTTATGGATGTGAAGAGAATATAATGAATCCTTCAGTGCTTAGAGGGGAACATTTTTGTCTTGCCAGAGGACAGATTTCCAAAGAATGATATTTGCATTTTCCTACAACCTGTAATTTTCTCATTTATCATTTGTCAGGGTCCAAAGACCTTTCACTGCACATAGGATGTTTGCATATGTTTAATGATCCTTTTACCAAACAAATGTCACAGTCTGAATGAGGAAATGAGTTAATATTGCTGGTGTTGCTAATTTAACACCATTAATGTCACACTGTGAATAGCTACAGAAACTAGAGGGTCTCGTATCATAGCTAAGCTCTACTGGTTGCAAGTGTGTTCTCCAGCAGACAGCACCGAGAAGATAACCCATGCAAATACCACATCAAGGAAATTCAATAAAATTTTTAGAGATTGCTTTGATTCTGTAGTTAGACTATCAGAGAAGTGTGACTAAAGACAGATCATTTGATAGAGATTTAGAGGCACTAATTGGAAGTCACTTATCTACACTCTTACAGCTGCCTCCATTTTAATCAGTGTACTAGGATTTGGAGCAGTCAGAAAAGAATCCAAGTGGATCACAGAAGCCATTGCATCATGGTATTTCTAGATATACAGCAAGACCCAAAGATTTACTCAATGAATTAGACGGCAGAAGACACATTGCAGTGCTGTCTTCAGTTGCAACTATGCCTTTTCACCCTTCTCTATGCACAACCGAGTTACGTTTTGTGAAGTAATTTGTCTCCACACATATTACCTATGAAAAGTGCTAAGAGCAGAACCATACAATTTTTCTCTAAGCCACTGAAGTCTTCTACCTGCATCCTCTGACAAAGAAAGGATGACATAAAGGAGCCAGATCCTTTAGAAAGTCCTTCAAATGCTGCTGGTACTGGAACATAGGGGAAAATAAAACTTGGTGAAGACTAAAAGGTAAGTTATTTTAAACAGAATTAATAACACACAGACCCAATTATGCATGGAATGCACCCAAAAATAAGGATGGGGGAAGGGAATTGCAAAGCAATTCATTTGCAACAACAGGAGCTGGTAATTTCAGGATGATTATCAGGTATTTATCAATAACAGGTTTTTCCCCTTATTCTGATTAGTAACAGATATATTGGCATATTTTTATTAAAAAACAAGCTGATAATTCTAAACATTACAGTCAGCAACATAGCTGGCTTTTTGCTCTTTTCCTACCCAAAGGCACAAGCTGTATGATGGCTGCAAGACCACTGGGATGGTGAAAACTGAAAATGAATTTGACTCACTGTGTAGCAAAGTTGGAGGAAAGAGACACAAACCCCAAAGACACACAAAAAAAAAAAAAAAAATCACAATGAAATGCTCTGGAACCAAGGCAATACTAAGCAGTGACAACCATTCAAAACTTACCTCAAACTTGTTTAAACTCTTATCTGACCAAGCTGACTATCTCAACCGTGCAGAGACAATCTTAGATTTTGCCCTGTTTTGCTCATGGAAATGGACTTTGTATAGCTTTAACTTTTGTAATTTATGCAAACCACAGTGAAATCTCTTAATTCAAACACAACAATATCACAAGAAAGTAACTTGGACAGCTTCTTCAGGACACCCTAAACTGAGGTGTGAGCCAAACAAAGCGAACAGTCCATTAGGTAACCCATCTAGTTTTGTGCTAATCTTTTTCTTATCATGCACCTTTCTCAGAGAGACCTCTACCTCTCCCAAAGTAACGAATCTCTAGAAACACTCATATTGCCAACAACTGACGCTCAAGGAACATACCATGTGCCTGGCACAGTGAGATCTGTAAGTCTAGAGGATTAAAAGGATTTCAAATCCCAGCATAATGAAAGAATAATGTTCCTGATACAGCACAATCTAGAAACTGTCTGCACCTTAAGAAGCTCTCAAGTTGCCACATACATTCATAAAATCCCAACTTTCTAAAATGCTAGAGATATTTCCTCAGGTCCCTAAGATAATTTAGGCAAAAGCAACAAGATGGAGCAAGAACAAAGCCCTAAGTTTCCAAAGTATAACCATTTTTAAGTTTTACTTTTTTATACCAACCAATATGCATTTTTTCCCCCAAAGCAGTAATATTATTTCATGGCTCAAGTTCAGTAATGTAAACTAGATGTTACTAGACTCATCAGCAGTGATTTCAGGATTAAAGAGATTTATTCCCCAGATTACCAAAAAACAGCAGGAGGAGGGTACTATACACAACCATGTATTGAAATGCCCATTTAAACACTACTAAGAGAAAAATAAAGATGACCATTCATACTCCTTACAAAGTCACTGGGGGTTGCAAGTATGACTTATTAGAAGGGCACAAAGATTTTTCTTGCAATTACTGGACAAGACAGATATGGACATTTAATACTACCTTCTTCACTACTCAAATACAGATGACAGGATCTTGCCATTATATTTTAAAAAAAACAGATCCATAGATTTCATTATTACTTTTGGCATAAAATAACTTCACACCCCAGTTGAAAATTAACACTACTGTAACAATGCAACATAAACTTGTTATTATTTTAACTAAGGCAAAAAGGGAACAGTGGAAAAGGAAGAAAGGAAACTGAACAATAAAGCTTTGTGAAGATCAGCTGATGTTAAATCCATCATTTTTCAAGAGTCCTACCAAGTTATCTGGTGTGGGAGAAGGATCAGAACTTTAGCTTTCAGGTGTGCACTGAGATTCATGGTTTCAGTACTTCAGTCTTCCTTAGAAGCAAGTTGCAATTTCCAAGACTACATACTCTTACTCCTTTCACAGTCAGTGTTGGGTGAGGATTCTTATACTAAAGCTATAAAAACAAAACAACAAAAACCCCACCCTAAAACACACTCCTGTCTTTTTGATCTGTGTTCTTCCCCTCCACCAAATGGCAGTAACTCTGAGGTAACATGCAGGGATAATGCTGCAAAGAAGGATGCATAAAGAGCTTCATATTGTTAGCACTTCAACCACAAAGATGACAGAATCCAGAAGAAAAATATTAACTCTGTAAGCAGATCTAAGAAAATCTATTTAACAGGTCAATTAATCACGACTTGCAATCCCAAAAACCTACAAGAAGTTTTCCTGATTCAGTTTCCAGACTGTAAGTAACATCAGCTTCTGACACTTTTCAGCATCTTTAAGATCCACAATCTTCCTTTCCCAAATACTGCTAAGTATATATTCTTAAGTATACTGAATCCGTCTATTTAACTGGGTAGTCATAGTCAATGACTCACAGAGATGGTCAGAACTGTCAGATCACAGCAGAACCAGTGTTTACAGTATTTCCTACTTCAGGGATCAATAATTTCATCCTTTCACAAGGATTGCTGTCTGTCCAAGATCTTCAAATAGAGAGGGCAATTCAATTGCTTTCTTTTTAGGCACTTGAAATATGGTGCTGCCTATTTCTAAAAGCGACACGTCTTTCTGGAGCAATGAGACTTCATCCAGTATTTATGTTATTTCTTGTGAAGTATTGGTATTTACATTTGTTTCCCCATCACCACAGAGTTATTACTTTCATTTTAGAATACTATGTGCAGATTAGAGACAACTCTGCATCATAATAGATATGTTTTGACACTCTCTTCCAAGAATCCATTAAACATGGCTAATTAGTACTAGTGATCACACATCAAAACTTTTATTTCACCACAAACTGCTTGAACTCACTGAACTGTGAGCTACTATCCTGAAGGTGAACCAATGCTAGAAAATACAGACAGAAACACAAAATAACAAACTAAAATCTAGAATAAGCTTATGGCAAGTATTAACTACATAAAGACTTCTACATTGTTCAAAGAGGGGAAAAATATTACTGCTATAACAAGACCAAGTTACAGATGTCAACGTGCCATTGTATATATTTCTTTATCATCAAATCATCATTTAGCTACTTCAGGTCATTGTGCATAAGTTTAGATAGTAAAAACATTTGATGTAGGAACTGTATCTGTGTTATAAAGGTTCCAAATATAAAATAGGGTGTTGTAAAACTAACTAAACTCATACCTGCTTTATGAATCTCATTCAGCTTTGCTGACAGCTTCACTTGGACAAAGTTTCCTAGATTCCATTGTTGGATCTTTCACACTAGTTAATTTTCTTCAGTGTCATTCTATTCTGAGCACCAAAACAAGTTTTGCTACACTACTACAGCCAAATTGCAGAAAGACAACATTATTTCAAACACTTCAATTGGAAGTTTTGCTCACCAGAATTTGGAAAATAAGAACACAGGTACGTATCATTGGGTTGGGTTTGGTTTTTTTGTTGTTTCTTTTGTTTTTTTTTTCTTAACGCACACATGCGTACACATATATATACACACACAGAGGTGAGTCTAGGTTAAACTGTTGAACTATTGCATTCGCTTTAAAAAAAAAAAGAAAGAAGTGTGTAAACACAACTGCGCTAGTACAGAAAACAGAATTTTGCACTTCACGGTGATACAGACCACTGTAGACACTAACATGTAAAGACCACATAAATCTGTGCATGAAGGATCCCAGGGCAGCCACACAATACAGGTATACATTTCACAGAACTCAAGTACAAGTCCTTACAAGAGGGAAGACAAAAATTTCAGTTTACCGAGACATTCTTACTGCCTAAGAAGCAACACTTCTTTGGACACTGCTTCTTGCTGAAGACCTTCAGACTTGCAGCATCTGTATTTGTGGAAAGGCATAGTTATATCTAGTACAGAGACAAGTCCAAAGTAATATTTTTATGGAATTCAGAAATATTACACATCTTTTCTCTTCCAACAGAGGTCAACCACTAATTAGTTGAAATCCTCCCTTGTCAAACTTGCATTATCATTCCAGAATTTCTCCCCATGCACCATTTGTGTGAGGGGTGGGATGGTGGGGACGGGTAGAGGAGAGGCAGTTAACCAGCAACAAACTATATTGAGAAATTCAGACAATTTCCAAAAGTTAAACAAAAATCCAAGTCTATTAGAGACTAATACTAAGGGGGGGGGGGAGAAACCAAGCACAAGAAAAAAACCAAACAAAATAAACTCAACTCATTACAGCTTTTCAGGTTTCAAATTAAATCATGGCTTGTATAGGTATGAACCCAAGATATTCTTGAAAACATGAGCATACCAAACCATCCATTTTTATATTGCAAGTGTAGGCCTGTATCTCATTCTCCAAAATGTCCACTCCAGCCTGAAAAATTGGCGTAGTATATTGATAAAAATGAGAATGTCTTCCGTCAAGGATACTGCAAGGGACAGTTTGAAGGGTCTTACTCATTCATATATCTAAATCAGTTATATTTGCAAATCAGGTATCACCAAGTCCATTTGAATCTCTGCTTTTGTAGATGAGCAGCCATAATTCTTCTCACCTGGGATCCTCATAACAGATGTTTGAAAGGAAGTCACAACAGCAAAATACATAGACTTTCTTAAACAGAAAACACACAGAGCCATAGTAAAGCATCATCTATTTCAACTTAAAATTTTGTTTAATGAAATAATATTAACAACTTAGGTAGAAAAACTAAATTTTCCTATCCATTTGGAAGAAATGATGGAAGACCTGGTACCGAAAGACCAGACTAATCAAGATGGTTTTATACAGCAAGGGCAAACACTTTCAGCTAGAAGTCACCGGAAAGACAACTCCTTTCAAGGAATCTAAACCAGTAAAAAGTATTATGTAGCCAACACAGAAGCATAACAAAAAGGGGTTTTTGCAAATAACAAAGTCCAGGGAAAAAAAAAAAGTAAGTCCATTACATACTTGGAGAATAACACTGTATTTTCCAAATGAGATTAAAACAAACACCCATAAAACCCTCCGCATTCAAACCACAAAACATCTATAATAGGAAAACCCCACCATGCCAGGAACCTTGCCTTGAATTCCATGATTTGTGCTGAAGAGATTCCAGAGTTCACCTGAACTCCCTAATACAGATTAAAAATAAAGCTGTCCTCTTTACACAAAGATTTTGAGTATTTTCCTAAACCTCTCTCACATTGCATTTCCCCACNGGGTGGTGTCAGTTTTTGAACAGCACACAAACTTTGAAGTTTCACTGCTGCAGGACATCATGAAATGCAAGGATCAATCAAATTCTATAAAGAGGATTGACTCAGAGGACTCTCATAATATGTTTAATCAAAACAGCATCCTTACACATACCAGTTTTACTTCCACATAATGAGAAACTCAAGAGAAACACTGAACATTAACAGGGACAAGCTACAGGAAAATATCTTTATGTAAACGCATTAAGGTTATATTTGGAAAGGAGAAGGGGAAAAGAAAATTGCTATGCATATAGCTAGTACTAAAACAATTTCTCCAGTTGCATCCTTTGAAGAACTCTTAATCACATTATACTCTAATGCGTAAGTTCCTAAAGCATGGCCCACCATGCTTCACATCTCACATGCATTGAGCATAAAAGCTATTGCACTGCAGATTAATTTTGGAATGTAGCTAACACCTAACCAATTAAGGGGCTTTTCACAACTACCATCTGATGCTGTAAGAAGACATTCACCAGTAATAGCAAAGACATTACTTACTGCCGCAGTAAAAGTGAAGAAAAAAAACATCGTATTTTTATGAACAATTTCTGGTTCTAATCTATCAAACTTGACATTAGTCACAGAAAAGCAAAAGCATATATGCAGTCATTCACGTGTTAGCAAGTTGGAGAAAGCAAGACAGACGATGCAGACACTACACCTCTGCACGGTTTCAAAGCCATATATAAAGCTTTAAAGGAGAACAAAAAAAAAATTAAATAAGCTAATTAGAGACCTACCTACAACTCTACCACATCTACGCCTGGAACCCTGCAGTGCTGTTCAACAGCGCGGCACAAGACCGGGAATCAGAACTTTTTAGCACAGCGCATTCTATTTTCCAGCTCAGCCACTGCCTCGCTGTCTGACCTTGGGCAAGTCACTTCCCTGCGGCTCAGCTCCCCACCTGACAGCCTTCCCCTCCACAGAGCACCGAGGACGAAAACCCGGTAATTACCCACCACAAGCAACTCTGCACCGGCGAAGCTGGAATAGAGGGAGGGGGGGAGAATGGGAAGGGGGGGTTTCCTCACTTACAGGTGATAAATTGATTCAGCCTCCCGCCCGGGGGAGAATCTCCCC
>VZSZ01011422.1:9664-233110 GCA_013398815.1 Ibidorhyncha struthersii | reverse complement strand
ACTGTACGGGTTAAACCGGAGGAGAAGCCGGCGGCTCCGGCTCGCCCGCCCCAAGCGCCCGCAGGAGCCGAGCCCTCCGGGCCTCCCGCCCCCACAGCCAGAGCCCTCCCGGCGGCCCCAGCCGGGCTGCGCACGGAGGCGGCGTTACTTACAGCACCCGCCAGGCGGAAAACTCACAGGTGGCCCAGAGCCGCCGGCAATCAGGGGCTGCGAGGCGACCTCCGCCCCGAGAAGTCGGTCGCCTCAGCACCCGCGCGGGAAAGCAGCGAACTGGGTGGGGGCGCTGCGCTCCGCTCCCCGCCGCGAGGCCGCGCAGCTCCGGCGGCTGCTGTCGCCCTCCCTGCGCGGGGCCGGCTCCCGCCCNGCCGGGGGGCTCCCGCCCTAGCACACACCGCCGAGGAGGTAGGAAGATAGGAGAAAGCTTTCGGATCCCCCCCCGCCCCCGCCGCCCAGGAACTCTTCGCCCTCCGCACCCTCAGGGGCCGCGGCTGTTATCCCCCCTTCCCTCCCCCACTTACCTCAGGGCTGGCGCCCCTCACCTCAGCGCTCTCCTCTGCGCCCCTTTCCCCGCACAGCACCCCGCAACTCCCTCCCTGCCGGTTGGGCGCCTTCCCGCGCACCCCGCCGCGCGGCTGGGGGTGCCCTGAGCGCCACGGTACCGCCCCGGGCAGCCCCCCGTTATGAGTGCCAGGTGGGGCAGCGGGAAGGAGGGGGGCGGGAGTCAATCAGGGAAAAAGAAGTGCACGTGGGGTGTAATTCTCCTCAGGTTGGTGGGGATAAAGTCCTGACCTGATAAAACGCCTGTACCTGCCGGCTTAATAATCGGGGTTCTCCACAGGGGGTGTCCTGAGGCCGGCGATGGTATTGCACAGAGAAATGTGCCTTCATCCTGCTTCAATGGACATAAACCAGGGCTAAAATCTGTCTGTGTTTAGACTTTTTAGACATCTCCTGTGGAGAAGGTGTTCCAAAAGAGTCAAAAGTGTCTTTCACTATTTAATGGGTTTGAGTTTTAGCCTTTTGGGTGCCTAATTCAGAGGGTTTTCTATGAACGTGACAGCCTATATGAAGGGTCACTTGTTTTGGGTCCCTATCTCCATGCCACATAGTACTTCAGATGTTTGCAGTGCACATGTGAACTTTTCCTGAAGTCATAGTTCTGTTTTACTTCTCTTTTTCTATTAATAATTTCCTTGCTACAGGCCTCCCTGATCATGCTTTTTAATCAGATCCCTACATTTTCAGTTGATTCTCCACTGAAAATACAGGGAATGAGAAGCTAACTTTATTCCAACAGCTTCCAGGGTAATACCTTCATGAAGATGTGTCAGGAAAATGATGCAAATTCTTTTCAACTTTCAACAGCTTAAAGTTAACAAAACAGTCTTGAGACACATGCTGTGGAAAGAAGAAAATGTACATTTGTTGCATGTGTTAACAAAAGTTCTAAATGAATTTTTGTAAATTTTTGAAACTGTCAGATTCTTATTTCTCACCAGAGCAGTGTCATTAAATTATGGGTTTAAAAGCAGAGTATGGACCAGATATAATGTGCAGGACTTGCAGTATTTGAGCTAGATTATTACGCAAATTTTAAGGTTATCTTTTTTCATTGTCATGTATGGTATCTGTAGCTGGGTAGTCTTGTAAATAAATTAATCATAGGTACTTTTGTTATAAAAAAATATGATTTCTGAAAGTAGACTCAACCACCTGTATTCCATACCAATGCTGTTATAAAGTGGCTTGTAAATGGTACAATGTGTTACTCCAAATAAACACTTTCAAAGATGGGATCTATTTCTTACCCACCAGGAAGGCTTTATCTTTGCATTAAAGGATCTCGACACAGCTTAGATTTGTATTATTGCTACAAAAAAAGTCTCAAAAATACTCAAAATTGAATGATTTGGATTTTTCTTATGAGACTCCAGATGGATGAAATCTTGCCCTCATGTATGCATGTGGCATGCCTAAATCGGAAGGGAGAATTTGTCATTACAAGATATTTTTAAGGAATGGTTTCTATATCGTAGTAATTACTGGAATGACAAATTAGCTAGTGAATCTTCCATTAATCTTACAAAGCTATTCTCAAGCCTAAATTATTCCCGTAGATATTCTAATCAAGGCTCATCACAATAACTTTGTGAGATTTTGTTTCTAACATTACTACAAGGTTTTGCCCTACTACTCTTAAGAATGTTGTTATTATTGATTTTATTAATGCATAGAAATTCCATCTAACCTCTTAAAAACAATTGTCCTAGGTACCAAATATATGCATAAAAAGATGCTCTTCATTTGACTACTTTGCACGCCGTCATGTATAGAAGTCAAACAAAGGATGGATGGAAATAGAACAATCCATAGGCAAACAACTGGCCTCTGAAACAGTGAAAATATGAATAACTTGTTCAGTTGTACAAGAAATCTTGGCAGAATCCAAAAGCATATGCAGGTAAGTGGTGTCTCAGTCCGCTGCTGTCATAAACACTGCTGTTAAATATAAAAAACGATGCCTTAAGTCTCAAAATAATGTTTCTCTAGGAAAGTCTTTTATTTCCCAAGCAAAAGGACTACTGCAAGGGCAGATGCTTAACTTTTTTTTTTTTAAATAGGTATTCTTTCCCTTGCCTCATTACACTTTTGTTACTTATTTGTAGAGATTAAACATATGACCAATTCTGCATGCATACATCATCAGTATCATGTACATCATGGATGTGATTAGGGCAAAATTCAAACAGACCAGCCAGCAACATGCCATCAGTTCAGGGGTTTTCTTCCGTATTTTTACTTGCTGCTATCTTGGTATGTGATGTTGGGTAATTTGTTGAACTTGCCTGTGAATCATTCTTTCATCTGCAAGATCTGGGATAGTCATACTTGAAGAAGTGGCACTTTTTTTTGGTAATAACATTTTGTGAATTTATTTATGTATAACAAATGAACTAGTAAATAACATCTTTGAATATAGGCATCTAATAATTATCCATCGTAACAGTATTTTCTCTTGCTTCATTCTAAGTGGCATATACTTGAGAGTATATAGTGCTTAAAACAAGATTTAAAATCTAGGCACTATTTTCTGTCAAATATCATAGCAAACATCTTAAAATCATCAAAGATTCTGTGTGAAAGTCTTTTAAAGAATAAGCCTATTTTTCTAATTGGTCAAGCAGTGCATTAACAGTGTGTGCAGAGGTGAAGCTGCAAGCAATTATCGTTCGGGAGACCAAAGACAGAGAGAATGGACAGTTTTCCACAGTTCACGATAAAGAGCACTGTATCCCTGAAAAGCTTTATGTTTTCTTCATGGAAAAATATTGTGGTGCCTAATTATAGGAGTTCAATGAGGCTAGGGTCTGGTACCTCCAAAAAAAACCTATTCAAAAACTATTTTGGTGTGGGTTCCATGTGCGGCAGGTGTTCACCACCGCAATAAGCTCAGAAAGCAACACCTCTTGCCATTCCCACACTACATGTTTGTACTAAGAATTTTGTTTTTAGTGGGTGCTTTCAAGTCACTTCCAACAAGAGATTGCGTGTACATGTTACATGTAGTTACCCCGTAACTTTCTTCCCAAGTCTTTTTGTTATACAAAGTTGAGCGAAATGTGATCTAGTAGGCCGATGCTTTCAGTAGGGTTAAAAATATTGATATGCATTAGCTGCAATAATCAAATTTTTTAAATCCCTAATGTCTTAGAAGATCCATTAACATTAATCAATCCAACACATCTGATTGTGCTTGCCAACTGCCCTTTTCCAAATAGAGATATATCAAGTTACATTAATAGCATCAGTAATTAAATACTAGCGTGAACGCAAAAACAAACCCAAAGATCCAAATAGTGCAAACCTGGGCCACTGATTTAATTCCAGATCTTGCAGCAGCCTATTCTCTGAAGTGAACCAGCCAAAACCATGCGAGTGGAACTCAGCATGTGAGTGCAACGACAAAGTTTGAATTTTAACCCCCTCCCTTTTTTTTCCCCCATGTGAAATATGTTACGTTTCCAGTGGAAAAAAAACCCTCAGGATTGAATAAACTAATCAGAAACATACCTTAAAGCCTTAGTCATAAAGAAATTGCTTTCTTATAAAGACAAAGCAGATTTGTGGGAATGCTGCCACTTTTATAAACTGTCAAAAGCTGGGGGTTGTTTTATTTTGGTTATATGCCAGTCATGACTCAGGAACTGTTATGAAAATGAATGTGCTATTTCAAATGTTGCAAGACCTAGTATGGATTTAGATAGTGTAGCATATTTACTTAAACAAACAAATTAATCTTGGAAGCTGCAGAACTGAAACCAGTTGGATTGTCACTTAGGTGCTGACACTACTGAGAAAGTAAAAGCATGGATGGACAGTGCTAACCACTGAAAATGCCAGCGGATGGTAAGTGAAATGTTATGTTCCTACCCCACAGGGCCATGTCTTCTGCTGGCAAACAACTGTATCTGTTAGGGAAAGGGGAAAAAAAGAAAATCAACAATAGCAACAAAAGGTACAACAAGTACATATGGAGAGAGCTGTCTAAACTTCAGAAGATAGACGGTTGACTATTTGACTCCAAGATTAGCCTTTCTGTGTAAAGACAGCTATCAAAACTGCAACTTTTTGCATGTTCTTTGATAACTGTGGTAATTGGTAACTGCAACCTCATGTTTCCTATCCCCTTACTTAGAACACATTAAGAGAAATGGATTATAATTCCAATGCTAACAGGGAAGCGTTCAGCAATAACAATTTGTAGCTTCTAGAGCACTTTTCCGTTTCAAAGGGCTTTGCAAACATTAATTAATCTACTCGGTGTTCAGTTCTGGGGAAGCATGCAATCTTTCCACTAAACAGTTGGGCTTTGTTATGGCTTTTAAAGCCTGAACTGTGCTGCGGGGTCAGGTGAGTGAGCACGTGCAGAGGGGCAATACTGAAGTGATAGCTACTGAAGGCATCCCATTTGGGCGGCTACAAGGAACAGGTTTAACAGTGGCTGTAAATCTTTTCCTTTCTTGAGGTGCCATGTGATATACAGAGGCAAAAAAAGCCTCATTATCTCTTTCCACAAGTTAGGTTTCCTCTTTGATGTGTTACACGTAAAGGCAGGTTACTGTGCTGACACAAGAATCACAGTCATCGAGTTCCTTCTGTGACCCACACATGCTCACACATTACTTCTCTTTTCTGACTTTCCACATGTGCAAAAGCAAACTTACTGTATTGGTTTCTACATTTAACCTACGATGAATTTAATTTTAGTCACAATCCCTTTGTAATGTGGAGTTCCCCTTTTCAGTCCAGTTCATGAAGGTACACCTATTTTGATGCGTTCACTTGCACAGACTGCCTTTGCTATAGGTAAGAAAGAGACTCTTTGGCTTTGTACCTTCTACAGCATTGGTCTAAGAACACTGATCCCGCCTCTGTCAGCTGGTAGCCTGAGTGATCTGAATGATATGTATCTGAAAGTTACCCTTTTAAGAGCCAGTTTACGACATCAGCTACTGGCAACTACACCGAATTTCTTAATTTGAAATGCATAGTACACTCGTTATATACTTCAAGTACACATAGTTTTAATGGAACCCTGCCAATGATACTGTCTCAGCAACTGCATGTATTGCATGTCTGCTTTGATACAGTAGTGAGTCTGGCACTAGACATTACAGAGCAGAATTTTTCAGGGTTTGGGTGGAAGAGAGAAGCCTGATACACCTTAGCTAGACTACAGAAGATTTTTTTTTTTCCTATCTTCAGTATGTTGAGGAAAAGCATCTTAAGGAGGAGGAATACATGAAGTCATTTCAGTGGGGTAAAAGAGACAGAGGGAGAAAGAACTTTGTATAGTTTAGAAATCTCTGCCAAGTTGCTTGCTGTAGAAGCTTCTGCAGACACACTTTGTAAGCAAAGATTCCTTGGACTCTAGCAGGGGACTGAACATTTTTTAAAAGATGTACAGCTTTACACTGTAGGACAGGGTTCACGTTATTTACTGAGAAATGGCTGGCTGCCTGCCAAGCTGAAAAACACTCCCTTGCCAGCATTTCAGCTGAAGAAAAAACGAGGTAAAATAAATACCTCAATATTACTCTATTACAGTGTTTAGACTCTACCCTTCAAATGGAAAAATGAAATTTATTACAACAATAAATGACCCCCTAAAGATCTGAAAACTGCCAGGGTGCTCTGTCTCTTCCTTTCTAATGAAGCTTTGCAATTTCACCAAGTCAGAAAGTTGTGATTGTACCAATAGATCATGCCTGTGCATACATATGCAATGTGTATAGAGGAGTAACATGCTTTAATTGTATTTTTAATGGGAAAGATCAAATAATTCTATAAAATATGCTGCAGGTCTCATGATTGATGATTTCATTTTGAACAAGGCAAATTAAAAATGAGACAGAGCACAGGGAATCTGTGAAATTACTGTTGCATATACAGATTTATGCATATATCTAATACTTACATTTGTTATGGGCTGAATGTGCACGTGGCACCTTTTTTCATTACAAGTTCATGGATTTTTTCTATTATTTGTATATCTTTAAAGTAATACCAATGAACAAAAATGCAATTTCTGCAGTCTTAAAAAATGCTTGAGGAGTTTAACATGGTTATCACTGGGAATTTTTTCTTATGGTGTCTAGAAGTTGTATTTCACCTATACAATGCTACTGCACTTGTGTATTAACCAGTGGATCTGTAATTTGCAGACGAAGAACAGAAAGGTATGTACTCTTTAAGACTTTAAGTCAGCTCTGAGTTTCACTCTTCACTAGCAGCACGCACTGGTCTAATGCTGTCTTCAATCACACAGATTAACTCGCAAGCTGTATTTAAACATGCTACCTGTTCGAGATCTAAGATAAAATAAAGTGAACAGTATAGCTATAGTTTAGGCCACAAAAGCATAGGTTCCTGTATATTAAGAAAAGCAGGAACCATTGTGACAGCTTAACTTGATCTTCTGGCATCTAGGTATCCTGGTTATACAGCAAATCTTCCAAGCTTCACAGGTTACCACTGTCTCTACTATGATGACTGTCCAATACCACAGATATTGTTAGGCAGTATGTTACTTACATATGCTATGTGTGTTTCTATGTATTGAGCCTTAAAATCAAACACTCCCTGACCTTTGGGGCATGCAGTTTGTACCACAGTCACACCTGGGTTTAGCTGCTAGTCTTTACTACTTAACCTCTAACAGAACTGCCATTTTCCTTTTTTGACTTAACATCTGGACTCAAAGACCTGCATGTGTGAGATACATCTCAATATGTATAAAGCCATAGTTGGAATCTCCACAGTTTCAAGGGTAGATGACTTGAAGGTATTTGCTTATGCTAGGGAACAGAGAATATAGGCAGAAGTGGAATTTCTTTTGGATTTTACTCTTCTCAGATATATGCACTGAATCTACACCAACGTATACTGTCTTTATGCTGTAAATTTGTGTATAGGTAACAGTTTTCCCGGGAAAATGTGTGTCTGTATAAACATGTCTTTTATTGAAGGATGGGCAAGTGTTGGTCTGAAGTCAAACAGTTTTAGATATAAGTTGGATTGCCAGGTGTAAAACTGGTATTTGGCACAAATGAGACACCACAATAACACAGCCTTTTTTGCACATACGCTTTCTTTAGGTAGAAAACAAGTGCACGGTCCCATGCTGTGCTCCTCGAGCTGCTTGGCTTGTTGATATAAAGCATCAGAAATAGTAAACTATTTCAATGGTTTTCTTGTTATATAAAGAAAATCCGATTAAAGAAATTTCTGCTCCCATGACAGTGGCATCTAATTGTGTGAATCCTCAGATTTTGCCTTTTAATTCTGTATTGGCAGAGTAGAGAAATCTGAATGTGTAGATGAAGGGGGAAGGGACTGAGCTGCGCAGCTTCTAGGAAGCAGGAACAGCAACTGAGAAACCCACCCAGAGGTTTTCATTATATGGTTCTTATGAGAGAAACTACATTGTGGGATAAATGCCCAGGCCATTGTTTGGTTTTTAACCCATTCCTCACTCAGATGAAATCCTACTAAAGTAGGCTGAAGTTTCTCAGAGTGAAAAATCATGTTTTGTTTTTGCAGAATGATCAAAGTCTTATTTGGAAAATCCACTGGAGTAGAGGTCTTTTTTATTAAACAGATTTTACCAGATAGGATCCTTTTTCAATATATGGTGTAATACAGTATACCAAGTAGTATTCTTATATCCCCAAAAGTTATATAGCAAGTTATAATATGCAAGTTATAATATGCCTAGCACATCCCCTGTAAAATCGTGATCCTTACAGGCAGAATGTAAACTTAAACATTTATAATTATTTGTTGTAATATTCATTTCTATGCTGTGATAGCATAACTAAGAAAAACTGCAGAAAACATAAAATTGTGACATGCTGTTTGTAACCTAAGTCTGTATTGGAACTGAGCCCTCACAAGACAAGAGCTTTGAAATCCACACATTCAAGTTTCGTCCTAAAATACATAAATCATGGTGTTCTGGTTACTGAATCACAGAAGACAATAAGCAAATGCAGTGCAAAGGGATTGCAAATAGCAACATTATCTAAAGCAGTAAGACTTTAGAAAGAAAATTCAAATTAATTCCTGCTGTTGGGTGGGTGGATTAATTTCTGCGTTTGATTTTTCTGGGTTGTGACATTTGTGATGCTTTCTTGAGTTTTTTTTTAGCATAAACAATAAATCAAAATACTTTCTAAATGAAACATTTTCATTTGTGACAGATAATTTTGCAGGAAAATTGCATGTAGGAAAACATCATTAAAAATAAAATTCCCAATCCATTTAGTATTTTATTCCTGCTGAGAGCTAGTTACCATTTGAACTTTCATCCCACTGCCTGAGCACTCTAGTTATATGTTTATTTAACCTATTTCTTAGCAGAGTGCAAAGAGAACTGAATATGAAGGAGAATTGCTTGTAAATTATATTACATTCTTTTTAGTTGCATCGGATGTGTTTCTTACTTTGTGATTGCAACAGGCAAAACTTACTGTGGACAGAATAGAATAGGCACAGATAAATACATCACCTGTTCTTTATTTCCTTCTGTTTGACTGTAAAACTCAAAAGTCAACTCTCCGTTTCTACCAACTCTTGTTAAAGTGAGGCTGCAGTGAGGGTTTCTAAGAACTGTGGTCAACTGACCTAGTTGTAAAACCAGAAAATATGGTCTGGTTGCATATGCATTTTTAGATTACTCTCTTTTATTATTCGAAGAATGAATCTAGAAGTCAGTCCCTCTGTGCAACACATTCTAATGTGTAAAACACCCTTTTAATGTTGGGTAATAGAGAGTATTACATTTGAAGCATAATCTAAAAGTTTTGACAGATGATATTTCGGATTTTCTGGAAAACAGCAACACAGATAGCAGTACTGACTGTTTGGTGGATTCAAGTCCACTTCACTCCAGAGTTCATATGTCTTATCTCCCAGTTACTCTGTTTCTTGCAGCTTTATGATTTATGTATTTATCTGAATACAATCTTCTGATAGTAACAAAGACTCAGTATAACTAACTGCCAAAAATCTCTTTTGGGCTTTTCCTCAATTTTGCCATGACATTCAAGACTTGGTCAACCCAATACAAGCTCTATTTGTTTAAATTTCATCTTGTTTATTCCTTATAAAAAAGTCAGGTTCTTTACATCTCAGATAAGGTTAAAGGAGAAGTCCCAGTTGTATTAAAGACATCTGGACTCTTCTGCTGGAGAACTTGTGTATGTTCTTCTGTGTTAGAAAAATAAAATGTTGTGTAGGATTTTCATTTATTTCTCCTGCTTCCCCAAATTTTTGTTTATCCCCAGTATGCAACAGGGTCCTTTTGTTGTTCACAAATTTATGCTGCTGTATAAACAATAAACACATAAGCTAGCATCATAATCAGAGAAATCCACCTGTGTTTTATTTGTTACCTGTAAAAAATCATCAGACTCCTTTGGGTCTTCCCTGGAGACATCACCTTCTGATGCTTTAAAAGAGTTTAGGCACATTTTCTTCTGGCATGGGGATGATCTGATTTTCAATGGATTTATTTGGACATTGCATGTTCCATTTTACTCGTTCATTCTAATCTTCGTCAGGCACCTGTTGATTTGAGAGAGTGAAAAAGCATAGAACACAAAAGTCAGTACGAAAAGAAGGACAAAAGAAGAGCAAAATATGAATGAGAGGGACAAAAAATGAGAAAGTCTGTCAAAAGAAATAGAATCTTTACATTTGCTTATTCCTTTCCTACCATGTAATGTCATTACCTACATTTATGCAAGGTCACTGCAAACTGTGGATGAGCTAAATGATAACATTTCTGCTTACATTGAATTGGTAGTAGAAAATTAAGCTCCAGATAAATTGCTGAATATGGGACTCAATCTTTTAACAGCCTGTTTTTTGACAAGAGTCTTCTATAGGTACTAACTGCCATAAAATTGACTTTAGTAGGAAAAAAATATTATACCGTATCCTGGCCTGTGTGCTGGCTCCTTTGCACTAAAAGGATCTAGAAAGCTTTCTTAAGTTGGCAGCTGAGATTTCTCCTGCAAGAGGGAATCCCTTGCTGAGGTAGAGCTGGCTTACAGCCAGCTTGGCTTCCATCTGTGCCAACTGTGTATTGAGAAAGATATCTGGAATATTGTCCTTTAAAATTGAACCTCCCATAGAAATACAGAGACTTGCACTATTTTTTTTAACGAGGTCTGAATCTTCATGGCTCATCTTCTCCCTGTGCGTATGTCCTAAGTATGTATTTATATGCTGTGCATATAAAAGGACTCTTTCAGCAGAGTTGTGATTTTGCAGGTTTTAATAGGTAAAATTTCTTTAGAGTATTTATCTTTTCTCTTCGTGAACAGCCATTTCTCTCTTTATGTGAATAATTGACTATTACTATGAAGAAACTGCATACATTTCCTTTGGGAAAACTCATGCTGATTCCAGGTAGAAAGTTGTTTACAGTTCCTTTTCCAAACCCTATCCGTCTTAATATTTTATTCATAATCGCTGTAGTCTATTACAAAGTGTTGATTCAGACACAATGAAGAGAAAGTAGGTTTGTTTTGTTTTTTTGAAGTAGGGATTTAATGACACATTCAAATTCCTTTGTTTTGAACCCATAACATGATATCTGAGCCCACAAATATACAAAATCATAATCTTAACATCCTTAGGTTAGGTGTATGATCCAGAAGCACATAAAGCTGACAAAACCCAAAGAGCTTTGTTTGAAAAATATAAGTACCAAAGCTTTCACTCGTATTATTAACATTTTATGTGGGGAGCAGAAAGCACATTAGAGTTCATGAGTTTACTACTATATGTGTAAAGGGAGTCATCGTTACAACAGATAACATGTAAAAGATTGTAACAACCAGTTACGTAGTAGTGTGTAATTTATCCTTTATAAATGCTTCCTGTTTTGACATAAAGAACTGAATAATTTTTTATCCTGCAATATATATAGTTTTGTTTTAAAGCTTCTTTGATATTTTGAAACTCACAAACATTGAGCATTTTCATTTCACCAGTGGCAGTCGACCTGAGTATGTGCAGGCAAAGTGTTAACGTGACTGTTAAATTATTGCAGGTAACAAGTTTGAGAATTTCAAGTGTTTGTGTGTGTTTGTCATTGAGATTCAGAAGACATTTTGGAGGTGGCATTTTCAAGTATCAGCTGCTGTGAAATATCTCTCCTTCGTGAAGTGTAAACCTGTGTCCCTTCAGCAAGGAGATAGCAATGGAGAGAATTCCCAACTGTAGATGACCCCCAAATAAGAGCTCTCTAAACCGGTTTTCTAAACTGCACTTATTTACTAGACTAGTACATTCCTCAAAAACATTTTAAATAGCCCTCAGGTTTCACTTGCCATCACGATGTCATATCAAGAGCCACTTCACTGCCATGGGGCTGTTCAGTAGTGACTGCATCAATGTGTTAGAAACACGCTAAGAATTTTCCTGATGGTATAGCACTGACACTGTAGTAGCACTAGAGCTAAATTTGGTCAGTGCAGCTATGGTAGAGATAAATTTCAGTTCAAATAATTTAACTTGGAATTACCAGCCTTTTCCTTTATAGTTGAGCCCCTGGCATTCCTGTACCCTATCCTAGCTTGTAGGTTAGTGGTTTACCACTAATCTTTCAGTATCCTCAACTGAGCCATTTAATTACACTTCTTGCTCCCTGATGGCCAGTCTGGCCAGACTGTTGAGAATGGACTCACATATTAGTGTCTTTTGTTCTATAAATATCTTATGATGTTATTACATTGTAACATGGATAAACTAATTTGTTCTGTAGATGTATCTACTGTGAAAGGTAGAAAGGTCGTGGCATATTATACCTGAGATGTTTGGGCCAGATCCTCAGCTCCTGAATTCTGATGCAGCTCCATTTATACAACATACCTTTTCTTGATCTATGTTGTATTTTTTTTCCATTCCAGCTTAAACTCAGCCACTGGTAATGTTATTGCTTATGGTTTGGGCTTTGATGTATTCTGGTACCAGAGGTGAAAAATTTCTTCACTTCTTACCAATCCCTGAGGTGTCTTATCCTTAATGACATGTTAAGTGAAACCCAAAGTGCCAAGGACCAAATCTGGATGTTGTGGAAGATAAAAATCTTTTAGAGATATCAGTGTAAAATAATTTTGTAGCAGAGCTGTAGGGCAGGAAAAGGGAGTGCTCCTGTATAGAAATACTAATTTTAAAAAGGACTAAATTTGGACTTCTTTTACAGATTGTTTTAGAACTTTCCTAATTATTTCCAAGTACAGGAACAAATATTCTGCCATTAACCTGGACAGCACTTTATGCAGAGAAGTCCTTGTAACCCTAGCTAAAGCTAATATGGCCCATTTCCAGCTACTTAATGGAAGGGTTCTTAGTGTTCACTACAGTTGTGTTTGTAGTTTACCTTTCTTGGTTTTTGTACTGGTCCAAATTTTAAAAATCATTACGTATTAATTGTGGTCATAGATAAACTTCTTCTAATTAACCAGTCAAATCCTGTAGAAACTTGTAGAAAAAAGGGGGGCAACAGTAAGGGTTTTTTTTATACTGCCTGCTGTCTTTCACATAAAGACATGACCTAGTCTTTAATATCTCCTGCCAGTCCTTTGAATTAAAGATGTCTTTGTAGTTTTAAGGTGATTTTAAATGTCCCAATCCATTAAAACATTTATCATTAATGTTCCAGCCAAATAAGCCTCTTTATGATTAAAATAGTTTAAAATGTTGTCTAATGCACCCAGAAGGGTAACTGCACTGTGTGTTTCATCTTTGTCAAGGTTTTATATTCTGCGTATTATTCTTCGCAATTATACAGCCAGCAGCCTGTTATATGCCCTTTGCAGAGCTGTTTGATTGAGAAGAAATGAAAAGGAAAGGGAGAGATTGAATTTTTGGATTAATACTAGCTACAGATCATCTGTGTTGTTTTAAAAAAAACATCCTGATATGTGGGTCAAGAGGTTGGGAATGCGGTATGGAACTGTTTACTTGAGGCTGTAGGATCAAATCAGTTTGACCCAAGCTGGTTGCATCTGATGATTGTTAATATTTGGTAATCTTTGGGAAACAAACTAATGGGAAAATTACTGTATAATAAAGAGCTGAACCAAGCTATCTCGGAACTTATGTTCTGTTTCAAAGGGAAAAAAATGTATGTCTGGGATGTAGCTAGAGTTTACTGAACTCCAGTGTTCACAATGGCCAAAACGTTGAGCAGACAACTTATATGCTAATTGGATTTTATATATGGAATATGAACCCATTTCCCATAAAAGTACATGTTTAAGTACAATCATAAATTCAGTTTTAAAAAATCTGTAATGAAAGTGTGTATTTGGTATGCCCAATAAGGAAGAGGGAAGGAATATGTGTTTGCTGATTAAATATCAGTTTTTATTGGGCAAATATGTATTTACATTTGTAATTCCTTTGATGTAAGTGATGTAAGACCCAGACAAGTCCAAGATTGATTTTCAGTTTCTCCAAATGTTTGGATTTATAACATTTGTTTGTAAATTATCTACCAACTTTGTAGTAGGAAAGATACAAAGCACAAGTGAAAACTTGTGTGTATGGCATGTGTGTATATCTTTTTGTCAAAAACTCTGTAAGTTTAAAAAGCAGCTAAAGTAGTGCAAGAGCTACAAGATGAGTGGATGACATCATTGTGCTGGAAAAGATTTTGAGAAATGAGACTGTATACCTTTGTGTGAAAACATCAAAGGATAGAGAAGAAGATGAATGTTGAACAGGTTTCAGGTTTATTTGATTATATTTGTGACTTTTTCAAATTTCTTTAAAAACATGCTGACTTTTGCTGTTCCGCTAGCAGTTCAAGACCAAATAACCATGCTTTAATTGTAGGCTTTGTTGTTGCCATCCTACTGGCTTAGTGCAGAGGCATTTATCAATCTAAGATTTGAAATTAACTTCAAAATGCAAAGAAGACAGTTTAACCAAGGGAAAAGGCACCTGTAAGCATATTTTCTGACATAAAAGGAATGTTAGGATCTGAATCATATTGGGAAGATGGTTAAAGGCCTAGAAAGAAATTGCCAGATATTATGTTATGCAGCTTGAAACTCTTCTGGAATTCATTTGAAAGAATTCATTTTCTGTAGCATTATTTTTTTGAAAGATTTTTTATGTCAGCTGATTTACTTCAGTTTATAACATTAAATTACAATTTAACAGTTTACTAACATGACCAGAAATATTATAACTACAATTATGGTTTATAACATAAAAAGTTCAAGCGTTTTTTTAAAGAAACATGAATTATTATCCTTGATCTGTTGTTTACTTCTCTCTCCTTTCTGTAGCCTTTAAATCAAATCCCTCAGACCTAACCTCTTTATCTCCTATTCCCACAAATCATGACAATATGTTCCAGCAATCATCCCAGATGTGTACAGTACTCAGAAATTAAACTGTGACTCTTTGGATCATTGCCATAAAATAACGTCAGACTTTAGGATGAAGATTCTTCATAATTTTGAAAACAAAACAAACTGGAGAACTTCATGATTGCATCTTCCAATTTGGTCCCAACACCTAAGTAAGTTACCACATATTCAAACTATATTGTTAATTTCTCTACTTGATTGTTATCTTTTTTGATCAAGAATCTTGTCTTGCTATATGCCTGTATAATAATCAGCATAATACCAGCTACATACCATTCTGCTCAGATAATGTGATGAATTTGGGTTTTTTTTTATCTGTTCATCTTTTTCTGTGTAAAAAGTGGAAACGTGGATCACAATCTGTATCTACCAGCAAAAAAACCCCAAACCCTCACCAGCAGTATCTTGTTTATAACTTTACATGGCCCAGAGCATAGAAGTCAAGATTGAGATGGTATAGTTTAAGGCAAGAAGAAACTGGATCTTGGCTGAAGACAACAAAAGGCCTGGCATGCCAAGCTGTAGCTTTGCTAAAAATCTGAGTAATACTGCTTCTTGCTCTTAATGAATGGGCAATGTCTCTCCACCCCCCAGCCCACCCAGTGTCATTTTGCTGCCGTTTCTGCTGCCTTTCAAAAAATCTATGACTGACTGCAAGGTGCTACCTTTGTAGAATACATTCCCAATAGGACACTAGTGCTATATCAGTTACAGCTTCTCCTTTACTATTTTAATTTTTTATTTCAAAGGAAGTGAAACTTCCACCTATACACCCATACTGGGAGTTTTCTTGCTCATATATTGCCACACAGTCTGTGTTGCCTACTGATTGGTGTCCCCCCCAAAACTGTGTGCCATCTAAGTCACTTTTTGTTGATTGATGTCATTCACCTCTTTGAAATGATCCTTGTGAGTGCTGAGATTTGTCTTATTATATTGTATGCTGCTGAATCCATTGAAACCTGTAGCAAAAAAAAAAAGTAGTGAAAATGTATGTCTGCTCTGCAGCTGAGGCTTTGATGTCTTTAACATTTGCATTTGTCATAAAGTTTATAGACAACGCTGTGTATCTATGTAGTATATTGGACAGATTCATTCCCTAAATCAATAGGAAAACTGAAAAACTCAGGGTAATACTATCAAGCTATACTTCATACCACAGCTTAATCTGTTATAATGCATGATCAGAAGAGTAAGCTTTGAAGAACTGCTTGGCTCTTGCAGTTGTTAACTGATAAATATTAGCCACTGCAGTTAAAGATTTTGTCCTACTTAGAATCAAATGCTGGTGTTTCTGCCCCTTTCTGTTTCAGTGGCCAAGATGTAGCTGTCTCATCTGAATTCCTTACTTTTGCTTTCTGCTAAAAAGTTGGAAAAGAATATAAGTTCTGTCCCTCATATGTTATCTACTGTTGTAAGTTCTCATCATTTAAGAAATACCAATAACTCTTTCCTTAGTAGTTTAAGGTATTTTCAGTGTGTCAGTGACATGTCACATTATGTTAAGTGATTTGAAAACGTGTTGCATCTGAAAGTCTTGTGCAAGTTTATTATTTTCAATTTGTGGGTAGAGCTTCAGCTGGTACAGTCAGCAGGGCTTTGAAAAGGGCTATGTTGCTTTTTGTTTTTTCTTAGAGTTTTTTACTTTTAGTTTATAGTCTTAATGGCTTTCACAATATATTCTGAAGTAGCAGGTTCTTTTATGGTCTCCTCCTTAAGCTGTTGCACATTAGATTTGCTCTATAGGCTTATACAGCACAGCTCAAACTCTGAAGAAATTTTTGTTACTGCTAAAATACAATTAATTTTACATTTTACATACATCATTGGCTTCATCATTGCAATAAAGTGATGCCACCTATGTAATTGATGATATTCTCCTTACTCAGTGCCTAGATTTTTCACTTGATATGTCTGGGAATAGTTATTATATTAGAGACTGCTGTCATATTTGGCTGATATTGGACAAATCGGACATTTTTCCAGCTTTTCAGCAGACGTAATTAATCTGCATGCAATGCGATGTTGCCTGCTTTAGCACCTGACCTCATTCAAGCATTTCTGCAGTTGTGCATTGTATTACAGTGACATATATTCAGGAAGGCATTTCACTGTGAAACGAAAAACAGTTTTCCTCACAAGGTTCAAGTAATGTTCTCAGTCATGAATTAAGGAATGTGAGGGAATTGATGTACAGCGTTGTGAAAATTCTGACACATGCCGGTTTTTGCCCTTTATATTGTGTAGTATAATGAGGTCACAACTTTCATCATAATATTAATGTGAGATTTTACTAAAATAGAGGTAGTATGTGCAACTATAACACAATATGTATTACTGCCCAGAAGTTTTTGAGTTGATTTCCAAGTTAGAAAAGTGGGCGATTAGTGTAACGTTGCCATACTTGTCAGTAGATGTGAAACTTAACGCTGCTCATAGTCGATTTTTATCAAATCCAGAAGACAGAATAAAAATTTTATAAACAAACTGAAATTACAGCCCAGAGTGTGTTTTCTGTAGCCAGCCATGTTTGGTTTTGTTTGAAAGAGCTGCTGAGAAATCCGTTAACGGATGACTCTGTTTCAGGGTCCATTGAGTTACTTCACTGGAAGGAAACTGCAAGGATGAACCTCATAACCTCTACTACAAAGGAAGGCAGTATGCTGTCATCTTTTCCAGACAGCAGAATTTTTGTGTGTGACTGTGTTGTTTCATCATGTCTTTTGGAGAAAATACATTTGATTCTGACATTGAGTGGACCTTAAATAAGCCTTCAAGCCATCACAAAGAAATTCAGGAATATTCAGGAATGTTTACTTGGTTCATCTATATACACACACACACACACAGACATATATAATATGTATATTATACATACATTAATTTTTAACTCTTTGAATTGGACATTGTGTATTTGAGAAGACTTGTACCCTTCTCTATTGGGAAAAGCTGAAGTGTTAGTCGGAAGTGTTTTGTAGGCTGCGAACACATATGCTGGGCACTACATAATTACATCCTTTTTGTCTTGGGAACTCATTTGTGAATGAGAAAACTCTGAGAATTACTTTTTTCATTACATCTTTTTGGACATTGAAAAGAAGATATAACTGGAGACTGACAATTCAAAGATCATTAGGTCCAGATTCTGGCCAGTCTGGAGTGTCAAAATATCTCCAAGTGGAAGCGCGAACAACAAGTTCATAAATTTATAACACTCTGATCTGCCTTTGAGCTAGACAATTTTTCAGAAGTTCCTGGTGTTCAGGGAGATTAGCATCAGATCGCCTCATCTCAGCATCTCCTTTGCTCAGAAACCATAGGGAACCTTTGTATTGTTGCACTAAAGGAATTCAGGCATTCTCCTTTCCCTCGCACCTCAGCTCTGTGTCACCAGCATGGCCATAGGCAGAAGCTGTGGTGGATGCAGATCCTCTTCAAAAGGTCATTCCATTTCTCCTGCTTCCTCATTCTTTCTGCTTCTTTCAGGGCTCAGTCACTGTGGTTTAGAGCATGAGTCCTCCTCTGTTCTTTGCTACTTTCTCCATGCCTTTCTAGTGATACACTTACATTATACCCTGAAAATTGACCTTCTGCTCTGATACACATAGTTCCAAAATTAAGCCTTTCTACAATTTTTCCCCCAGCTATAACCTGATTGGCAATATCATGCCATCAAAGAGGCAATATAATGCCAATATTCTGACAGTATTCTGTCAATCCCAAGTACCTTTTACACTGTGAAGTAAAAGAGTGAGCAGCATCTATTTGCTGCATCAGTCTGTGTGTGATTACCAAGGAGAGTTAATGCACTGTTTTCTTTTCCCTGTAGGATGCTAGTGATCTCTGTTTCACATAACTATCCTTTAGGGAGTGTTGCTGTTTAAACCACAGCCTCAGATTTTTGGTTGGAAAAGTGACAAGGGTATGTATAGCACCACTGGTTTTGGTTCCCAAGGGGTATGGTTGTCATCATTAAGGCTACTGATTTTTTTTCTTTTCTTTTTCTTTCAGATTTCTATTCATAACCATAGCATTCACTCTCCATTTGTCTGACATTTTTAGTGTTTGAGAAGAACACAGAAACTATAGAAAGTCTTGCAATTATTGTGTGTCAGAAGTCAGTTTCAGATACGCAGTCTGAATTTTAAAATGCATTGTATCACTGAGCAAATTATATGCTAAATGTCATGAGTTAGGTCCTTAATTAATGTCTGAGCAAATCTATCTCTTGGTGCTAAAGACTTGCTTCAGCTGTGGCACTAGCTGATATCTAGAAAGACACCCTATTTGCCTGGGATGGTGCTTCAATCTGTGTTTGAGAGAGTAAGAAATGGGGCTACTCTAGCGTAGTTAGATTTGCATTTGTAACCAAAACGTTGTGTTCTACAGGTGATCTACAAGTGATCGGATATACTTGCTATATCCAGCTGAGCCTGTAAGTCCTGCCTAATCGCAGTAAGAAAATAGAGAGAAAATTAAAAAGGTACCTGCAGGGTATCAAAGTGACTGGAAGATATAGAATCATAGAATAGTTTGGGTTGGGAAGGGACCTTTAAAGGTCATCTCGTGCAAATCCCCCTGCAGTGAGCAGGGACATCTTCGACTAGGTCAGGTTGCTCAGAGCTCCATCCAACCTGACCTTGAATGTTTCCAGTGTCGGGGCATCTATCACCTCTCTGGGCAACCTGGGCTGGTGTTTCACCACCCTCACTGTGAAAAACTTCTTCCTTATATCTAGTCTAAATCTACCCTCTTTTAGTTTAAAGCCATTACACTTTGTCCTATTGCAACAGACCCTGCTAGTCACAGTGCATAAAAGCCTGGTAAGTTACTTGTTGAGTTGCATATACTAGTTTTAAAATACTATGTGTGGTAGCTTTTATGGTCTTCTGTACAGGAAATGTGATAAGAGGTAGCTCTTAATACAAAGAACAATAGTACAATAGTATGTGGTACCTCAGAATGGTATGGCTCTGTTGTGCTGTTGTGCTAGACTCATTGTGGACAGCTGGTTAGGAAACATCCTACACAAATTAATGTTATCCCGGTAAATGAGGCTAACAAGAATTGGGGTACATGAAATAGTAGTGTCATGTGATTCAAGCAAGTTGGCCAGCAACAGATAGGATCTCTCTTTGTTAGAGATGGGAATTGAACACTGGGTTTATTGTTCCATGTTTTAATTTTCTAAAGATTCAACTTATTGCATGTTAACAAAAGAGACAATGCCTGCTTCTTCTTATGGAGATTTTTTGATTTGTTTAGGTATAAGTGAAATACACCATGAAAGGACTATGGCCAAGGACTTTAAAGGTAAATGATGCAGTTATTGGGAGTCACACAATGTGTTTGGTCTCAGGTTCATGAGTCAGGATTTACTTAGGGAGGTGAGTGTCACAGATATTTAGAACTACCTCTAGAGATGTGGGACTGCTGACCTATGGGAAGTCAAGGGAATAGGTTTGAAAGATGGAAAAAAACTTATTTAATGCTGAACTTTTTGTGTGTGTATGTGTTTTCCTGAGGTCCATTTTAAGTGGTGTAAAGGATTTGTGCATACTTAGTCCTTGTTAGGTCTAGTTTATTAAAGGTCTTCTGTTGCCAGACAATTATAAGTGATTTGTCCAAAGGCAACAATACACATACAGTGAGATGGGGAGGATGCCGAGAGATACTGATGGGTACCAGCAGTTGTTTCATACTGGAGGTTTATGTTAATTCTTTTTTAGATCTGAACTATCATTCCAATTATGCAAAAAGTGCAGGTTACACAATTACTTATTAGGTAGACATTTGGTGCTGTTTCTTGTGGTGCTGACTGATGAAAACAACTTTAAATCAGATTTCATGGCTTTTTTCTAGAGTAAATCAGTAAATCACGTTGAATAACATAGAGGGCCAGGATGTTTAATGTGGGAAGTATCTTAAAGATAGAACATGCAAGAGTGAAAGAAAGCATTTGTAGATCTCCTGATATTTTTTTAGATGTATTTCACTCTTAGTGAGGTACTAGTTCTTTAGTCAGTCTTGTTTCCTTGCATCCTTCAGTTGCTAGTAATTAAAATACTAGGCTACAGTCTTTGCAGGTGTAAATTGTGATAACATTGTGATGCAGCCAGTGGGACTAAGGTAGTATATGCTACACAAATTTATGGTCTATTAAAACTGTAAAATTTCCACACATTCCTGCCTCTTGACTAAAATGGCTGGTTTTATGAGGCACTCCTGCTAAAATGTATTTTTATCTTTGGCTTTCATACACAGTAAAAGGAAGACTTTGAATATGAAGTATGCTAGAACTCTGAAAACTCATATAAAAATCACTAGTTTCACAGTGGAATTAATTTTACCTGTTAAGTGGAAAATAAAACAAAATCACCTGAGTTACCAGGCTTTTTTAGTCCTGTGAAGGGGATGTTGGTGAAAAGACTCAGAGAGTAAGAGTTAAACTGTAACTCAAAGCAGGTAAGATTCCTAGAAATTGTGCAACCTGAGAACACTTCAGCTTTGTGCAGTTCTGCAACATTTGAGCAAATATAATTTTGCCAATGAAACCATATTTAACATAGAAGTAATAGCGATATTGATATGGAAGACTTGGAAAGTGAAAACAGACAATGATTTTTTCCTTTTACAATTTTTTCGCAAATTCACATCTGCTAAGATACCTTTTCAAATTGACTTGTTTCAAAAGAACTTTGTTGTATCTAAAGAAGAAAAATGAGTGAAAAAACATGTTAGACTCAGGGTGATAATTAGACATGGATTTTTTGCTCTTTGTCATTATCAATAGGAACTCCAAGAGTTCTGTTATCTCTGAGAAAAAGAAAGAAATGCATTCCTATCAGATAACAAGCTCTATCTTACTGCAATCAAGTCCTATCAGGAATATGGCGTGTTTTCTTTAGTGAAGAAAAAATGGAGAAAAGGGTTTACATGTAACATTTCCTGAAGTAGTATTAGCATATATAGCAAACACTAATCTATTTATGTCATAATACTCTAAGTTATAATACTCTGAACTCTTAAGCACAGAGCACGATGTACAGAAGACTCAGTAAACTTTAATGTGTAGACATCAGGATTTTACTATTTCTATCTCCTTTTCTTTCTGTCTTCCTTGCTTACTTGCTTCCATTCATTAATTTCTTTTAACTCTCTTTCTCTCTTCTTTTCATCCTTTTGTTTTTCTTTCTGGAAATAGTTACGTTTTTTGTATCACTTCATGCTGGCACTGGACTATGAAACCTCCAGGCACTAGGCTGAACTGATATTTATGACTGCCCCATCAAAGTTCTGGCATGTACTGTTGTTTTGCATGTTAATAAAAGACAGATTATATTAGTCACCCTTTTACCACATGTAGTCTGGAGAAAGCTACAGCATACAGAGTCTGAATGTGGAGAAGGAGTACATCAGTACTGAAGTGTAGAAATAATTTAAAACTATTGTAAAGTTTTTAAAAAAATTAGAACTGTTATATTCTGTAAATGTTATGGTGCCTCGTTCTCCACCTGTCTTTGCTGGTGCCCTGTTAAGCAGCTGAGATGCGTGCAATAAGCAGAAAATCTGAATATGTAAATAATCAACCTAATGTAATTTTTCTATCTGTGTGTCTCTAGATATATAGATTAGCTACCATTTAATGCCACTGCATGTGGATCCTTTTCTGCAGCTATTCTAATGTGATTGAAGTAGAATTTCTTGAGAGTAGAAAGGCTGCTAGATTCATATTTGCCTGCAAGGGGTTTTGTTTTTTTTTCTTAGTTAATTTTTCTATCTATAAGTTTTAGTAAATTACAGACAGAACAGCTCATGCAATAACGTTAGTTGGAATTGCTTAAAAATATACCGTCAGGCTCTCAAAATACGTGAATACAGATTGTCTAAGAATTTCATTCTCAATGCAGATAAAATTACTGTATTTTTATTTGCTTATTTGCATAGTCCAGTAAAATGAGCTGCAGATGCATAGTCTCTGCCTCTTCCTGCCAATAATGCTGCATGTAAATGAAGATCGTTACATTACCAGTGAGCTATGCAGCTGTAGAGTTACACAATTTACCACAAAACCGCATGGTCCAGAGGGTTAGGAGTGAAAAATTTCTTCTCGGTCTTAATTCTGGTTATGCTAGTGATTTGCTGTGCAATCTTGGAAGAGTCATTTCACCTTTAAATGCTTTGCCTTTCCATGCTAAAATTGAATTAATTATCACAAAAGCACGTAGTGAACACTCCTTATCATTTCCGTACTACAATCTGGAGGGAAGTGTTGTGTGGGTCTTTTGTTACTGTGATACCCAAAGCAGGCAAATATCCTTTGTAAAGAAATGCTCGTAACCAGTGATTAAACATGTGCAAATCCTACTTGTCATTAAGAAGAAAAAAAAAATTGGGCTTCATCTCTCTTTCAGATGGAAGCTTAGGACATGGCCATAACCTCTAACTAGCATGTCACAAAGGGATCCAAATTAGAACAGGAAAGATTTTGTGTAAAGCTTCTGTATTTAGGAAATAATTTCTAAGATGAGCTATATTTCATAAATTATTTTTCTAAGGAATAAAATAACTATTTAAAAAATAATAGCTTTACATGTGACAAGGTATTTAGTGGTCTTCAGCATGACATTAAATACTGCTGTAGTGTCAGGCAAGCCCTTCCTAGCCATTCTTTTGTGCGCACTGGAAAGAATTCACTTTGTATGAAAACCACCTCAGTAGAGAATGCTGTTGCAGGGCGTTACTCATTGCCAAAGTCTTACAATCAGGCTGTGTCGTAAAGCCATGGGAAGCGATGTGTTTATGTGTTTGCTGAAGGATCTGAATGCTTCCTTTATGCTTTCCTAAAGAATGCTTTGCTGTATTTTAGCTCTTCCTTGCCTGTGGTGTGTGGAAAGTTTTCTGAGCACTGATAGCAGGTCCTGTCCTGCTGCATCTGGAGTGACTATTGTATCCTCCACCTAAACTTGTTGCTGTCTCCTGCTTTCCTAGATCTTTTTGTCTGTTGTGCTGTTAAGTGGGGGCTTTGGATGCCAGGTGTGCTGCTCAGGAGAGGTTTGGAAGAGCTGTAAAACTGACTTCAGTTGGTGCCAAAAATTCTATATAATACCCTATGTTTTTTCACTTGCCTCTGATTGTACAGAAGCTTAATTCCATTCAGCTCCACGGCTTTTTGTCAAAATAGATTGTGGTAATTGTCAAATCATATACAGGCATTTGAAGGCCAAAGCACTATCTTGTTTATGTTTCAACTATGAGTAGTGCTTTTCAGGTAGTATGTTCAGATCTTGCAGAGCTAGTTTTCATTGATATATATAAAATGGCAATGTTCTTACCACTTCCTGTGCTACAGCACTGCTGATGGTCATGTGTTGTGCCTGTGCTGTACAAGGGATATCCAAATGGCATTTTGAACAGACAAAATTGCATTGCTTTGAAAATATTCTCACTAGCTAATTTCACTTAAGTGAAACCTGTTGAGACGATCCTATTTAGATTTCAATAAATATATTGTGGTGTTGTTTCCAGACTTGCATTTTATCACTTGGAACACACTACTTGGTAGGAGTCTCTCTTTTCACATCCTGAGGTTAAACACTTAATTGTGCTTTTGCTAGTTTGAGAATGGATTATTGAACTTCTTTCCATTTAGTGGGCTCCCAGACATGAGCTGTGCAGAGATCACAGTGAAGTCAAAATGACATTGCCAGAGGGTTTTATAGAAATCTAGTCAAAATGGGCCCAGCTCTGGCATGTCAAAACAGGCTAAAAAAACAAACAAAACCAGACATGATCATGTCTACAAAAACTCCCTGCTATTCCAGGTCTGGCATACCACACAACAGCTCTTGTGCTTTTGACTCTTGATTTGCATCTCACCTAGCACTTCTGATGTAGTCATCCTGACTCATGCTTGTACTGATGCCTGATATGATGCTTGTACTGATGTCTTGATTTATGACTGTTAGAATATAGTAGACCTGTTGTTCCCCTTCTAATTTCTAAAGATGTTTTAAGATGCTTTTCAGGATACAATTATTATTGCATCTGGAGATTTAATCTTTAGAAGGAGAACTGGCATTCTGCTCAGTTCAGGTAATTCTTAGCAAAATGAAACTTTCAGTTGTTTATGAAGAATGAGATTTTCAGTTTCTGTTCTTTGGTCTATGTAGAAAACGAGATAGTTGATCAGATGAGTATGGCTATCCCATAGAAACTGGACATACATCTTTTTATATGAACATTCACGTTAGTTCCCAAAAGACTCCAGGTATAAATTTTAGAATCAAACATGATACAGCCTTTGCACTTCTTATTTTATGGAATAAAAGATTTAATTTAATTTAATTTAGAAATGCTTTGGAAAATGTAAAGTTAACAAGAGTGGACCAGACTACTTCACTTTCAGGTAAAAATGTAACATATTTAGCAAGAACTACTGCAAGAAGTTATTTTTTTGAAGTGTGCTTTTCCCCCTGTGTCTGAATGAATTGCTTGACCTGCTGTAGGGGGCAAAGTTTGGAGAAAAACTTGATTTAAGGTTGACTGATTGTTGCACAACATACACTTATGTATGTAAGATACTGCTTGAGCTTCTTACAGATTATTTTAATTGGTGCTTTTGCCCTTTGGCTTGAGAAATGTTTCACCAGCTTTAATTACCTGAATTAATCACATATGTTACCCATTTCCAGCTTCTTGTGCTATACCATATTTGGATGAGATTCTGGTTGTCGATAGTACTGTTAATAACAAAAACCTGTCTTATCATTTGCAACCATTACTGTTTTTTGCCAAACGTGAAACTGGCATCTGAGAAAACATTGTAGAGTTCCATGAATAAATGTTATTTAAAAAAAAATGATAGCTAGCCCACATGTTGAAGATTTATGGGCCTTTTCAGGAAACATTTAAAATTTGTATGACCCTGCATCTACTTCTTTTTTACTACCAGGATTAAAAGAATACTGTAGAAATGAAAAGTTAATGTTCCTTGTGACAATGCAGAAACAATAGTGTTATGTCCTAGGGCCTGAACACAGAATCTAGGACCGTTATCAGTATCTAGTAATTCAGCTATACCAGTAGAGGGAGCTTATGGTTTTGAACACCTAATAGCCAGACTTTCTACAGTCAGTTTCCTGTTTGTTGTTTGCTTACTTCTCCTCTCTACTAAAGCATGTTAGAATAATATAGATAGAGGCAGTACTACCTGATGCTGTTAGTTGCCTTCACATTTACTTTAATCACTATCCTTCCAAGTCTCCTCGCCAAGAACGGCTACCATCTGAACATTTTCAAGACTGCATCATCCACATTATAAATGTAATTTATAACCACTACGTTCCTTGGTAAAATAGACAAGCATAGGTTGTGGTCTTTCCACAACTTTTTATGATTGTTTAAAATATCGGCAAATAATAAGTGAAAGAATATCCACTTGTATATCAGAAAAACCCTAAAAGCATGCACACAAAATTCCAGAAAATTATTAAGACAATCCTGTTAATCTTATAACTATAGGAACTCTATTTGACAGTCAAAAGAAAAACCTTTCTTTTAAGAAAATCAGCCTGAAATGTTCAGAAGTGGTCAGTTTCGTTTATTTAATCCAAACTGAACTGATACTTCACGAAATCAAGGATATGTCAGCACTGAACAAATTTGAAAGTCTTCCTTTCAAAGCATAGCTTTTTAAAAGAATTGCCTTTGTAACATTCCACTCATTAATAGTTAGTTCATTCTTTGACCTTATTTGAAGGAACTGGATTTTTTGTTCTGTGTAGTGTTTACCAATTCCATGGCAGATGAACCTCAGCCTATGCTTTTTTTCTTATTTAGCAGAATTCTCAGCAAACTGCATTTTAAACCAAGCCTTCTTCTGTTGTCAAAACCTGTGTGCTGGAAGGAAGCCAAAATCCAAAGTCATCTTGATTTTCTTCCCCACTGCTTTCCAGGTTTACACAATACTTTCCCCTGTCTCTCCGAGGCATGATGATATTGTTCAAGTCTTTCTTTAGTATACCAACTGCAAAATTAATGCAGAAATATGTAATTCTTGCAGTTTTACTGTAAACTGATTTTTACTTACAGTTTTCAGCTAGGGCAGATGCACTTTAACTAGAAAGTGTGAATTTGAGAGGTGTGAATGTATGCAATGCTTGTATTTATGTATGTGTACTAAGATGAATCCTTTGATATTGGTGGAATTTACAAAATTGTTGTAAACATTTGGAGTGAGAACATTTGCAGAAGATGTAACTTTGGTTCCTGATGGCCCTGCTTTTAGTAATTTTGCAGTTATTTTCGTGAAATGCTGATACATAGATCTCTATGCCTAGGACGGATGAGGGTTGAACGGTGGATTGCAGCAAGTATGATTTGATGGCTGTAGATGTCTTTGTAAGCAGGATGTTTCAGTGTTCTTGCTATGCACTGTGAACTTAGCTACCATCTATATTCTAACTTCTGTACTGTATTTACATATAAGGACAATGAATAAGTCAAACTCAATAAAATGCTCTGGGTGACTAACTACAGTCTGCTGGCAGCTTAGTAAATAATGGAGAACTATTCCAGTTTTATGTACGATGATGAAGATGTATGCGGTATACAGTGTTAGGCAAAAGATCTGGTCTCCAAACCACAAAACACATTAGCTCATTCATGGCATGCTTACAGTGACTGCATTGGATGAGGCTATCTCTTAAAGAACCCAGTGAACATAGGATTTTCCCAACATATCATGTAATGTCACCAAAATTATGTGAAGAAGATTGTCTCCAGTAAAGATCTTAAAATATTCCATTCATTCCTCTGTGACAGCTGTCAGATGGAAAACAAGACTAAGTAGATATTATCAAAGGGTTGTTATTCTAGATGGAAAAATCTTAATGAAGCTAGCAAGATAACCAGATTGGGATGCTCTGAAACAACCACTTCATAATTCATTAAATGTCAGTGACCCTACTGAAAGCTTCTTTTTTTTTTAATGCAAAGATAGTTATTGAAATGGTTCTAAAATTTTAATGTAGGATTATAAAATTCTTATGGGCTTTTTTGTTACCAAATGGAAGGAAGAAATGTGGGGAGGAAACAGAATTTTCTCCTGAAAGGAGGCACACTTAAGTGTGCAGATTTGCTTATGTTTCAGGCATTTTATTCTTCCAGACAAGCGTCAGGCAGGGGGAAGATGATGATATGATCAATCTCCATGAAATCAAAGTTTTTTTCATCTCAGTTATTTTTTATCAAGGCACCATAAAATGAACAACATCTACTTTAGAAAACTTTCTCTTTCTTTTTTGCTTTTCAGTTTATTTAATAAAAGCAACCTACTCTGACTAAGGTGAAGCAAAGCCATGTCTACTACAGCTTGGTTTACTTTATTGGAAACGCTGCATCTCCGTAAATCCAGTGGTTGGTGTCCTTTAACCTGTCCCTGTTGCCAGCTTCTGTGACTATCTCAACCTATAAACTTGAAGGCAACATCTGAATAAAATAGCAGGTCTCTTTATCCAGACATAGAAAGACATCTTCATCTGAAAGATTTTTTCACAAAGCTTAGAGTTTTACAAACTGTGCTGTGGGACCGGTTGCCTCCAATTCAGACATAGTCAGCTGAGCTACATCACCTGAATGTCTCAATTTAGCAAGTTCCAGTGACCCGGCAAATAACAGCTGTATCGTGGGTATTTCTTTTTTATCGAAACTTTGTCCTTCACCTGAAGAGTTTGCATTCTTCTTGTGCTTTGCAACTTATTTAATATTTTCCTTTCCACATAAAGTGGCAAATTCCTTTCCTTTTTCTTTTAAAAAGCAGACACAATGAATAGATTCTTTGCTTTTCAGTGTGAAAAATTCTCACCTGTTGATGAATGTCAAGCAGCTGAGGGGAGAGATCTTACAATCCTTGGAGGTCACTTTCATCGAAGCTAGTTGGCAGAGTGAATTTCAATGCAGCTTCAGAATTTTGCCTAATCTCCAAATTCCTCCTCATTATGATGCATCAGATTTCATTTCATTTTCATTACCACTTTCAGATTTGTAGCCAGCTGTGTTTCTCAGCTGACATTTTTATGCATTTATTTACAATTATGTCCTATTTTAAGCTGCTGACTAGTAAGATTGCAATATCAGAATGCAGTAATTCGTTTGCAATATATTGTCCTTTTTTATTTCAAAGGTTCGAGATTTTGCTGCAAAGAATATTCTCTCTTTTCAAACCGCTTTTTCATTTTCTAAATGTGTGTGTTTAGTATGAAGCACTAAAGTAAAGTGAAAGTGGCAGTATCGCCAACTTCAAATCTTGAAAATGGATGAGTGTGTCCACTCATTCTCTCCCCAAAGCCATGAGATTTAAAAAAACAAGCAATGCTAGAATATTTCATTTGCTTTTTCAGAATTAAATGGTTGGGATCTCCCTCATTATGTTTTTTCCTTCAACTCCATAGGAAGGAAAATTTTTAAAAGATAGAGACTTTCAGTAACTGCATGATTCTAAGAACTGAGACTCTCAGAAGTATGGTATTAACCTGCTATGTTTTAATAAGCTGGCAACACTAGACCAGCATGGAACAGTTTGGTGGAGGAGTCTGGCCTGTGTTGGTAATGTCATTTAAAGGCATGAGGAGAAGGAAAAGGGAGCTGCTCATACAACTTTTTCTTCCAGGCTTTCAGTGCAATAGCCATTAGCTAAGTAATATCATGCAGGATTTTATTCAGCAGTAGGCCCTGAGGACAGGCTTGTGGTATGAGACCAATAACTGATAGGCCCTGTCTTTCCAAGAGTCTATGGTAGCTCTTGAACTAGTATGGTGTTTAAATCTGGTCAAATTAATTGACATTTTGTTAGTAAGAGCTACAAAAATCAAACTCCATGGGAGTTATTTTCAGTAGCTGGCACTGGTAGTAGGAATTGAATCCCGTGGAGTTTTCTAGGTACTATACAGTTCAAATATTTATATTTTAGCAACCGACCTTCCTCCCTCTAACACTCCCTCCCCATACACCACCACCACCACCATCCCCCAATTTACCAAATAACCTTTTTAGCAATAGCAGCTCAAGTGCATTCAACACTGAAGACAAGCCATATCTCTTCCTTTTGCATTCATTCCCTGCATAGTTTTGGGGTTTACATTTAAACAAATGCAGATTGTGTGCTTTGTAACAGAAAGAGAATCGTAGTATTAGTGCATTGCAATAATATTTTCAAGATCTAGTTAGTCTTGTTTAAGATTTCTATTCTGAAGGTCTCTTACATAACATAGAACAGGAAAACAATTGGTTGAAAAAGATACGCAGTGATATGTTGATCTTTAAAGGAAATGAAGCAGTATACCTGAATAGTAAGTACTAATTCATTATTGCAGTTAATAGATGGCTCTGGCCACAATCTGTGACAGTTTGGTTTTGCTGAAGATACATTTTTCCTGTTGATTTTTCCTATTGAAACCTGTCAACTCTTCCTGAAAGGTATCCCTCTCTCTGCTCCTTTTTGTGAGACGATATTTAGAATACGACTACAGCATTTGAAAATGCTTTCCGGTTGGGGATTGTTTTAGTCCAGGCTTTAGTGTCAAGAAATACAGGATTATACTGTTTTCACTTGAAAAACTGAGCAACATGTTGTTAACAATGGACTGAAGAGCTGCTACTGTTTTTCAAAATAAAAGTCTGCATGGGGAAGGGTGTTAATTTTGATTCTACCACATGTAAAAGCTTCAGGCAGTTTGAGAGACCTATCCTAGAACTGGTAATATATTTTTAAAATGTGCTTTAGAGACAGACATAAGGACAGACATAAGAAGTACCTATTAGGAAAATGTGGAGAGCTTAGACTTCTAAACCTGTAGAAAGGATGAAGGTTATAACTGTGCATAGTGATAATTTACCTCTGTCTCCAGCCTTTTTTGGGTATAACTAACTTCAGGTGCTGGAAAGGACAGCCTGTACAAACTATTTCTGATTTCTGAGCAATCCAGCAGCTGATGGCAACGTTACCATGTCTTTCAGGTGGACATCCTCAGACAGCATCTGTAGCAGAAATGAGTCTCATATAATAAAAGCATGGCCTCTAAAAATTTATGGTATTTAATTTTGTTAATGCAGCTACCCCATTGTCACCTGGGTATATTTTAATGACAAGCTTCTTGTACCACTATAGCATGTTATGTCCCATCTCTTGTAATTATTTAGCCATGGTTAACACTTTGCCAAATTATTAATGTTACTTATTGCTTCACACAACCTTCAATGTCCAGATCCAACCACATGAGTAGTAGTTGCTGCTTGGTCGATTTTGACGACAAAAATAACAAATTGAAACCATAACATTTGTTTACTCAAAGCACATTAGGCTGGTAGTTACCAAATAAAAACTGTATTCCCACCTTAAATTACCTTGAAAATAAAATCAATAACTTATTTAAACACAAACCAAATGAGAAAAAAATTAATTGCCCCCAGGAAGACAAGTAAAAAGTTTCATTTAGAAAGAAACAATACTGATAAACTAGCAGAAGGGATTGCAGGGCAAAACTGGGATATGCTGGTCACCAGAGGAATAAGAAAAACAACAAAAATATAAATAAGCAATGCCATTCCTTTATTTCTATGCCAGTACAGATAGTTCAACAAGCATTTTTCAAATTTAAGGTACATTATGACAGAAATAAAAATAAACACAACTCAGCTGTGCATTCAAAGTGGATTTTAAGTGTTTCCATTTGAGAAGATATTGTAGGAAATAAAATCTCCAGCTGGTAGAATGATAGCTCATCTATACTTATGCTTAAATGGCAAAACCAGAGTGTTTTAATTCACATCCCCTGTTACCTGATCAGAATTCTGAAATTGCCAGTCCGTAGTTCTGTCTTCCTTGCCTCTTTTGCACATGCCTTGTTTCTTGCTTAAGTGAACATTTACTCTGAGATAAAAAACAGTGTCCAATCCTTAATACTTTTGGGGGAAGGTGTCACTAGCACTTTAAAGCAAAATGATGTTCAGCATATTTCAACTCTGAAAAATCAGGGCAGATATTAATCTTATAATGAATAAGATCCAGATAAAGCAGAAGATTCGACTCCTTGGTGAAATCTTATAGAGTCTGATACAGTTTCTTTAGAAGTTAGTGACAAAGTTTGCATTTACACTGTTGCCATTGACAGTTGGTTAGTGTCTGGTAGTGAAATTGCTGGAGGTGTGATAGTGCTGGAGGAGTTCAGCTTGTGCTCACTGCCTTAGCAGTTACATTGAAGCTTTGTTCTGTCACAACTACACTGTTAGCAGTTGTTTGCCCAGCTAGAGGGCAAGTGTTTCAGTTAGTGGGGATTTGTGCCATTTTCATCAACACCACTTGGCTTAGGAATTCATCAAGCTCCTGATGCTCAGAAGATGTTCTTGGAGAGGCATCTGCACTCCCTTTGGGTAAATGGCTGTAATTCTAATGTATGCCAAGAGAAGCAGAGGATTGGGATTCCCTGCCATTTTGTTATGTCCAATATGAATTCTGTATTTGCACTTTATTTTCCCCAGGGATAAATATTCTGTATTCTGGAATACCAGGTTATGGGCCGACCACCTCAAGGCAGGGGCTGGGAATGCGTTTTAGCACCACTGAAGCTAATCGTGCTTGGAGGAAACAAATGGGTTTTATCTTCCAGGTTTCTGCAGTCAGCAGAGATTTAGAAATGCCTGTTTTGGTTTGGTTTGGTTTTGTTATGGAAGCTTGTGTAAATAGTTGGATATAACTTGCACAAGTGATCTCCAGGGACTATGGTAATAGAAAGTACTGAAAATCAGAATGAAGCTTGAGGTACTCTCTGATACTTTCCATGGTATAAGGAATCTTTTTTCCTTCATGCAAATCTTATACTTTTAGGAATACAGGTCTCAACAATGCTGATCTGTTAACTTCAAAAGGATTAATAGATGGATGCATTCCACTGTTTGTTGGTGACATATGCAACTGATAGTGTTTACTGTGTTTGAAAGAAAAGCTTGCCAGTGTAGTCCCAAATACTTGACCTGGTCACAGATGTGCTTTTTGCTCATGATTAGGTGTGATCACAAAAGCTTTCCAAATGCAAATTGTCAATGTCTTAAAAAAAAAATAGTTTCCTCAAGAAAACCTTTACCTATCATGGAAATGGCCTGAGTCAAAAAAAAAAAAAAAACCAAAAACGTTCAAAGTGTAGCAGCTAGTCTAATCTGCTGGTCCTTTTATTCTAATCTTATTCTCCGTTTTTAAAGAGCTAATTCAAAACTTACCCAGGTTATTGGAAAACACCTCATAAGATAAAACCAAGAATCTGATTTGCTTAATCAACCCTGAGTGGTGCACAACCCTAAAAATCTGCCATCAGGTGAAGGATAAGATGTATTTTTTGTCCTTAAAATAATTGTAAGGAGCACTGTGCTGGGAAGACATACTGATCTGAAAATTCCTTGTGCTGTTTTGTTTGAGTGTTTTTTCTTATCCTGGTAGGTATTGCTTTCCTGAGCATGCACTTTACATAGCTTTCACACAGTGTCAGGTATAGTGGTTCTGGAGATGATGTCTGAAATTACCTGACAACTGAAGTGAAAAAGCACATGATGGGAATGCCATTTCTCATGTTTTCCAGAGTGCCTGGGTTGTAAGCTGATTCATTTCTTTATCAGACACTTACAAAGCATTGACCATGGTATCTCTTTAGGAGGTGACTTTAATTTTTCAAGTAACTTTAATTTTAGCTTTTCAGATCATGCCAGTCCATTCTGTGTGGCACTGAGTACTCCTGACAGATGCCACGTGGGTTCATTTCACAGCAATTTGGGGATTTGGACCTCTGGTTCTATTTCAAAATTCATCTTGTCTCATATCATTAGCTACAGGGGCTTAGCCAACATCAGATCCCGTATATTGTCCTTTCAATATTAATGTGTTTTTTTCACTTTAACTATAGGTCCAGAATATCTAGCCTTACTGTTTCCATACATACACCCATGTGTTATGGGATCAAGTGGTTCTTTTAGTTCAACAGGCAGAGTTCTGCTGATGGTTTGTATCACTGGCAAAATAAATGTTGAGATGGTTGAATATGTGAACCTTTGCAAAGAGAACAATTGACAACAAAAGATAATTTGACAGTAAAACAGTCAAACACATTTTAAGAGTTTTATCAAATCACAGTGAGAGGAATGTCATGGGGGGAAATAAGTACAATACTGTCACTGCTGTATTGTTTACAGGGGTAGTGTGCAGAATAAGCTTTCTCTTTAGAAAAAAATTATTGAAAGTTTTTTTTTTTTCCCCAAAGCCATTTTAAAGACATGTTTTATAGTAGGTTTTCCCCTGTTTATATGCTTGGTGTTGTTTTCTTCACTCTCTTTAAAGTCTGACAGCCATTTTCCCTTTTTTTGATTTTGTTCTTTGTAGATGAATAAATATCGTGTCTTTTTTCACTCAGTTTTGGAAAGAATTTAAATGAATTCTATTATCTCATTTAACAGCAAACATGTGGTGCATAAAACAACAGAAGTTAAACATGAATGAGTTAAATCTTTAAAAAAATACTGTCAGTTGGAGTGTTGTCATTTGCTTTTTGACCCATGGGGTTTTATATCCTGAGTGTTTAAGTACTATTGTGGTTCAACAGAAAGTTTGCTGCTTCACAAATATGTGTGTGCCTTCCAATGTAATTCAACAAGATTATACAAATATCCGAGGTAAAAAAGATATGCGAGTTGAGGGGATTTGTATTCTGTGTTAACTCAACAGCACCCATTTCCATAGATGGGTGGGTAGCAGGATTTCTCTTCACCAGAAAGTTACATTAAAAATTGTTCTTCAATTTTATCTTGCATCTTAGCTTTCTCTCCTGCTTGTTGTCAGCAAAATGTGATCGAAATACACTAAAAACCTTGAGCCTTTTTTCTGATGGATAAAGAAATAAGGTCCTTTGTTTAGTGTAGGTTAGTAGTTTAGTTTAGTGTTAGTTAGTAGTTTTAGTTATTTAGTGTAGTTAGTAGTAGGTGAAAAAAGTACCAGCACTGGCTGAAAGAGGGGAGATTCTTACATCAACTGAAAGAAAGTACACCGTGCTCTTAAGTGCAATATGGTTCTCTTATTGGAGAGTTCCTATTATGAACAGCCTATTTTCCTCTGTTTTATGTCAAGTTTCAGAAAGAAAGAATTTTCTCTGCTGTATCAACCTACTAACTGATTTATATCACTTCTGTTTATTATTGACAGTATAATTGAAAGACATATGAGAAGTCTTATGAGAAAAATTATGTGGAAGAAGATAAGCACATTGGAAAAAGTTTCATTTTGGACTGTCAGAGATTGTTTATCATTTTATCAATTTCTGTTTTGCATCCTTTCTTCATTTTGTTCTGATAAATACTTCTGGTTTAATTCCTACACCTCTTAAGTCCAAAGCAGAGTTACCACTGGCTTCAGTGGATGCAGCAATTTTACACTGCTCGTTGGTCCAAAGTTGTTATTACCTCACTTGCTGTTTTACTGATTCATAGAAGAAAAGTAAATTAGAGTGTATAAAAAGAGTGTTATGGAAATTGATCTGCATCTTCTCAATTCTCGGGATTTTTCCATCTGGGACCAACACTTGTATTCTGATATTGCACTTATTTTAAATTTAATAATACTGTGATGTTAAAAGTGTCACCATTTGGCAACAGTACATGGCAGCAGCAGCGATTATATGTGACAGGTGTGCTTTCTGCTTTTTGGGACAAATAATTCTAGTATAAACATATTCTATATGTTATCTGGTAAATATAAGGAGGGAAAAAATTTATTGACTCATCTAAAATCTTCATGCATTCAGATTTTAGAGCATTTGTGAAGAAGAAAGAGTAGAACACACTGTTTGTATTCTTTTCTGGCTGTCATCTCCACCCTACACCCTCTTTCCATACCTGTTTCAGTTAAGCACTGAAACTCTAGTGAAATTGCTTGAATTGATACACATATTTTCTGATCTTTGCTGAGTGGGCCCTAATGAAGTTCCTCAGCTACGTCTCCATAGTGTTCTTGCTTTGTGAAGCAAGTAGCTTCAAGCAATCAGCTAGAGATTATCCAGTACTAAAATCACTTTGAAATAAAAAAAAAAAAGAAACCTACAGTGCTGCAAATCACTTGGGACTTGTAAGTGGGTAAAACTTACCTCTGCCTAGAGGACTGGTGTCATTCAGGTCTTCTAGAGTGAGTTTCACCTGATACGGCTGAAATAACATAAATTTTTGTACTACTACTAACTGTGCTACACAGAGAGCCTAATGTTAATACATATAAATTTCTTGGAGCTGGGACTGTAGTTCTGATCCTGTTCTTGGATAGATCATGGCAAAGCTTTCAAAGAAAAAAGTTAATGCAGAGTTTTGCTTAAAGGTCCAATGTTAATTTGAAAGAGAAAAAGTTATTCTTAACTTTAAATTAAAAAATATATATATTTACTAAGGTTTGGGGCTCCTCTGCAACAGAATAGCTAATAACATTTTAATGAAAATTATTATAAAGAAAGCATTTTGCATCTTTTTTATCCCCTCAGAAGATGTTTTTAAAAGTTGAAACATGTCTGTGAAAGCATGGAAGTTCTTATTTCTCAGAATATGTGGCATGAAAATTCTGGACCAATGTACAAATAAAAAGTTATTCTGAAGGTACTAAAAATACTTTATAAATTAAAGTTTTCACTACTTGGTCAGTTTTAGGTGCATTTTTTCATAAATTCTTTTTCTGTGGGATCTTTAGAAACTGAAGCTCTTCTTAAGGTGACGAACAATATTTTCACCTGATCAAATATTGCACTTTCATAATCTTGTTTTTAACTTACTTCTTACAATAGTTTAATGTTTTTCCTCCATTACTTTTTATTTTTATGACAGTTACTTGAGAAAGTAAACACATTCCAAGAAGAAGTTTCTTCCTTTCTGGAGATGCTTGAAATGTTTTTTGATTTGCTTTCGTCTTTGTGTCCCAGCTATAAATTGACATTGCTTTTGCTATGAAGGATGAACATTAAAGGGCTCACTGTTAAGCCTATGCTGAGAAAACTTGCTCTCACTTATCTGCAGGCTGAAGAGATATATGTCATTTAGGTCTTGACCCTCTGTGGATTCGTGCTCTTTAAAGACTTCAGTGATGCACACAGCACTTTTGGTACGGATAGGCAAATTGAAGAGGTTACATAAAGGATATTAGACTTGTCAGGGACACAATAGCTTAAACTTAATTTTTTACCCTTGGAGGAATACTTCGATGCTGGGAAGGGAATGAGGACTAATGACTCATACAGCCCTTAGGTCATCAAGAAGTCACTTAGGAGTCTTCCATTGACTGACTTTGATTTTATATTAACTATTTCTCTGTGCCTTAGTTAATCCAACAGTAAAATAGATGTTCTTGAAATTTTTCAGGTGTCAAGCTACAAATAATGACTGTAATAGTGATCCTTATCCATTCTTTTGAGGATTTTGGGAGGGACGCTTATATTGTGAAACATTTTCCATAAGATTTAATTTAAAGAAAAGAAAGTTAAGAGTTATATGTTTGGTTGTAGTTAGCAGGAAGAATTTTCAACAGTTTCCATGCCAAGCTCTTCTGTATGCCAGTCAGATAGTTGCACATGAAGTGGCTAAATAGGAGCATCTCTAAGTGTGTTTGCAGAATGTTGTAACTATGTGCCATGACTTGGCATGCTACAGTTTGTTCTTATGTTTGCTTGTCCCTATTGTAAATTTTATTTAGAATGTGTTGTGATATGTTCAGATACTGCACATCATTATCATCTGACTCTGAAAGTTGTAAGTTGATATGGTATATGTAGAAAGGTATTATTACAGATCTTTTCAAGGTAAAATGCATTTGCTTGAAAATTAAGGGCCAGTCTTCTGTTTTCTTTGAAATACAGATAAAAATCTGTGGATTCAAAGTGATTTAATAGGATTATGAAGAAATTACTCTAAGACTTTCAGGTTGAGATCTTTGAAGCCACTTAAAGAATTTGGATGCCTTATCCCCATTCACTGTAATGATTCTCTTGAATGGGAGCGATGTTCTGGGAGGAGGGCATTAACCAGGGTGTAAGTCCCCGTGTTCCTAGTTTAACTTGAACTATCCATGTATTCTCTCTGTGGCTCTTTCAAATGTGGCTAGCTGTATTTGTTGGGGTTTGAAAGATAAACTAGAGTGTTGACAATATTGGAAGAAGAGCTGTAGAAATATCCAAGGGATAGCTGATAAGCAGAAATTGCTACCTTTGGGATTCAAGATCTAAGAACATTATCTAAGTATTTGGAACCAGCATATGTTATCCATAAACATATGATATTTAAAAAAAAAGATCATCTAGAATGTTTGAAAACATCTGTCTGAAATATGAAGACTTCCAAGGACAAAAAATGTAATTATTCACTAAAAAGCCACATGGTGATAAAATGATGTAAAAGAATCTCTCACCTCCCTCCTCCATTTTTAATTTTTAAAAATTTTCTAGTTGTAGGGCAGGGTGGATTTGCTTGTGGATGAAAACTGGCACAGCAGTGTTCAGCTTCTGGGATGGTTGTCAGAACTCTGAAATTTGGAGCACCTCCACTTTTTTTTTCCTCTTTGATTCTTACAGTTTCTTTTTTGCTTTCTACTTTAAATAGCCATTTTGCAGGATGAAATTCTAGAGCTTCTAGAGTGCTAGAGGTTTAACTTATACTGCAGTAAAATGAAATTTGGAATTTGGATCATTCTGATAGAAAGGTATAAATAAAACTAAATTTATTTCATCTAGGACCAGTTTTATTAGATAAATTCGTAAACCAGAAAGAGAATTCTGACAAATTTGGTTTGAATTGTTGGCTCATTGTGAAATTGAAAGCAATCTGCATCAGACACACAGAGCCTGAGTAATAGCATCCTCTGGTTTATTTACTCTGTGCTTTATCTGAGGGTTTTTCTATGATAAAAAAAAACTATTCACTTACACAAATAAATTAGGATGGGTATCTCCCTTTTTCCTTCTGTCTTCACTGTTTTTTGGGGGGGTTGGTTTTGTGTTTGGTTTTTTTTTTTTTTCCCCTGAGTACATACACAACTGTTTATAGATGTATGGGAAATATGTACATATCATTTGGCTGGAATAATTAACATACATATTGGTAAAAAGAATTTTGCAATCACTGCTGGTAATGTTTGAATTTTTTAATATTTGCCTTAACTTTAAAGATCGCTCATTACTGTGAAATGTTAATTCATTCATTATTTGGAATTTTATCACATGTAGTTTTTGTAAACTAAAATCCAGCTTTGATTTTTCTATTCAGTGTTGGAAATCAATTTCTGGATTTTTTTCTCACTCAGCTGTGTCTGTGTTTTAATGCAGCTACCTTGGTTTTGCTTGTAGTATCATAGAGATTTTGGAATATTCTAAAAATAAAGCCAGACTCTTTCTTGATTGTTTCTTAGTTTATCTAATAGTTCCAAGAGTTGTTCCTGTGCATTTCCTGCCAGTCCCTCAGGTGGAAGAATTCCCAAGTGACTTACTATATTTTGAAGTCTCTTATGGTAACTGATTATCATTAAAACTGATATGGTCAAAACCAGAATATTGGACAAATTGAAGAGTTAATCTTATCAGAATTTTCTAAGTTTGTCATACCCTACTGGTAATAATCCACAGGCTGTCCTTAAATTATTTCTTGCCCAGCAGTGGTTCAGTTTGTAATAACATGGGATCAAGGCATAAAGCTTGCAGTAAAGCCTAGTTCTAGATTTCAAAGATACAAGAGACCTGATGCATTTGGGTATGGACATACTCTCCTGCTAGTGGTAAAGAGGTTGTCTATCCATCTGTGCATGCAGGTCTATGTTGCCTTTCTCCAAAGCTGAGTCTTTAAAATCCATAAGTTCCATGTGTTCTACTCAAATGGCAGCTGCATGCTCACTGAACATAGTGCCCTTTGTTCCTTAGACTGGCAAGGATCAGGAGATACCACTTTGTCTAGCTGCTTACTTCTTACTTAAGGATCTGAAATAGCTCCATCAATGCAAGAAAAGAAGCTTCCGAACTTGCTCTAGATACAGCAAAATCTGCAGGGACAGCTGGTTTTCTTCTCCAAGCTTCTCTGCCTTTTTGGTTAAGATTATGCTATTTTCGTCAGTTCTTTATAGATTCCTGGGTCCCCAGTGGCTGCTCTAGGTTACTTACACATCAGTGATTCTATTTCCCTTCTATTCCCAGTGGATGGGTTTCCCATCCCTATCTTGTGTTTGCTTTCACAGACAACTGCCTGCCTGTGCAACCATCTTTCCCCTTGAAATCAGGCCTGCAGTGCCCTCTGAGCATTTATGCAAACAGGTGAGAAGGGAAACTGACACAAATGTTAATTCACTTCCTTTCTCTCTCCTGCTTCCTAGACTAAAGGTCTGTAACTTGTGCTTGAAATATTTGTAACACATTTACTTCTTATTAAAAGACCAAGGGTGCATATCACAGCACAGGATGTTGGTGGCTGTGACAGGGATAATGACGCACATTGGTATTTAAAAAAAAGGGGAAATAAATCTACATTCATTTCATTCATAACATCAACACCATTGACCAGTTCTGGACAGAAGGAAAGCTAAATTGAAAGTCCTGCATTATATAATGCTTGGCAAACTTGCCAAACTTTCAGACAGCTGTTATACCCAACTGAATGACTTTTTTATTGCAGTATTGTAGTCACGTATTATCATTCTCAGGAAAATAGCCTCAACTGCTCTTGAAGTATTTCTGCCTGTTAAACCTTCTGTTCCAGGCACAGATTATCAGCGCTACATATTTAATTTGTCTAAAATCTACGCCTTATTATTTAGTAACTTTTTTCCCAAAACATCCAAGAGGTTTTGGTGTTCATTAGCTATTAACATTCTGGAGAGACAAACACTCAGTTTATAAATTACCATAGTACTTTATGTTTAGATCTCTTTTCTACTTCTGGCAGATTCGTTCCCTTAGGGTTCAACACTATTTTCTTGTTTAATCCGAATGTCCCTTCAGTTACTGTATCTTTTGTAAGGCTCACTAAATGACAGAGCTTTCATTTATATGAAGGGTAAGGTGCCTTTATAAATACCCAAGTTAATTCTTATGCAATTACTTTTACTGGCAGCAAGATTAATGTATTGTGAATGATGTGAATGTGTAACAAGATCTCTGGGGTTACTCACCCAATCCAGACGCTGCTGGCTCTAGACAGATTATTGCATGTAATTATTTTTCTAATTTATTTGTGTGGGAGTTGGAAGAGTCAGGGTGATGGTTTGTAGGAGCTCCAGGCAGACAAGAGTGTGCAACCAGTGTTGAAGACCAGACTGTGCCCCTTGAGGTATGTAATAGACACTGACAGAGAACTTCATTCCTTTGCTGATTTATGTTAACTGAAGGAGCAAGTTTCTGATACCAATGCCCCCACCCCAACTCCAGTTCTCAGCCAGAGCCTCCCATCTTTAAAACACTTGGCAAACATCAGCTTGCTGCTGATGCTAAACTTGGTCATTCCTTAATGTTGATACTTTATATAACTGTGAAACTAGTTCTTTTATTATAGCTGCTGTACCACTCCGTCAGTCTTCCTGTACTTTTTGACTGTCTTGTTACTACCTTCCTGTCAGTTACAGTCATTCCATTGTGTTACATTAAGAGTTACTGCATATAAACTGATGATCTGCTGCTGCCTGAAAGCCAAAATAGTTGCTGCTGTTATTTTAATGCAATTACCCCACCCAACACTTTCACTATTAATCATATGTCAAGCTGCTTTTTGTAAATTCTTTGTATCCATCATATTCACCAGAAAGCCTGTTTCTCTTGCTTCCACAACTTTTTCCCTCCCCTTATGCAATATAAAATGGATGCATATTTTTTTTATATGAAATGGATTAAAACTATGCTGCTTCTCTTCTTTGTCCAGCTTGATACTTTTCCGTCATAGCATACAGCATACCTTTTTTGTTTTTCCTTTGAGCAACCTCGAGTGGGAGGTGTTGCTGCCCGTGGCAGGGGGGTTGGAACTAGGTGATCTTTAAGGTCCCTTCCAACTCTAACCATTCTATGATTCTGGGGTCACTATTGACAGGAGAGAGATTTCATTCTTTGTCTGCTGTATTACACAGTACTCAATTAGCTGTCTTCAATATGTGTATTTCATAGAGAATATAAATTTGCAAATGAAGGTATTGTTAGGACAGTCACTAAAAGTAAAAGGAGTGGATTAATTTCATTCCTATCTGCAGATTTTGCAGGCTCAGGTTAGTGTGTCTTAAAACCAGAATGTAATAATTCTATCTTACTTTGAGATGTTCCGTTTTTTCAAAATTAATAGCACCAGGTAATAATAAACATGCAAATGTAGCTCTTTGTCTAAAAATAAGACAATTCAGCTTTTGTAAAGATAAAAGAAAGGAAAGAACTTTCATTGAAATGCTATGCCATATAACATACCTTGAAAAATTAACTGAAATTCCTGAAGTTCATATTTTGTCCCTCCCTTTTTTTCTGACAAAACAAATTCTGTTTGTGATCTGATTCATGTTTAGATAAGGGTAAATTCTGGTATTTATATAGAACTGTTTTAAAGTAGTTAGTTAGGTAAATCAGTTGTCTTGGGTTTTAACTTTATTTGGGTTTGGTTTGGTTTGGGTTTTTATAACTATAGGATACTTTGATGTGTTGTTTCTACTTCTCTGGGGTTTTTTGTGCCTCTCCTCTTTCCTGCTTAACCATTAAGTGCCAACTTTGTACGTGGTAATGTGTTTAGTGCTAAAAATACTTAGCACCAGCATACCACTGCCCAGGAATTTGAGAGATTTACAAGTGTTACTCAGTGGAGGTTCTAAAAACTACTGTGATTCTCAATTTAAATTGAAACTAAGGCACAGAAGGGTGAAATGAACTGGCTGAAGTTACTCAATAAGTCTCTTGCAGCATTGAGAACAAGATTTTGGATTCCCAGGCTTGCACACAAACAATTTGGGAGCCCATTCTAGTAGTCACTGAACTCAGTGACGGGACTCCTGTAACTTCACAGAGCTTTAGATCAGAGCCTGCGGAGAGGTAATGCATCAGTGGTATAGCCCTGCAAATGGCTGCTGTGCTGTAAACCTTAGTGCTTTACACTTCTGTTGAGAAAAAAACTTTCCTACTGGTCTCGCTTTGTAAACCTCCCATGTTTCTGTCAATCAAATTTCATTAGTAGCTTTATAATTGTTCTGTTGCTGGTATGCAATGATTGAGATGATATACAATGGTCTTGGTCTCTGAGTTTTATAGCTGATTTGGCTGTAGAGAATTATGGGAAAGACTTGGATGCAGTTGATGCTGCATTATGTGCCATATCTAAGGTGTAGTTAATGTTTCTGCTGAAATACTGCATTGTGGGCTCAGGCTATTTCTATTAATCTCATGGTACGAAAGGGGAAAATAAAAAAAATAATAAAAAAGAGAAGGCCAGAGAGTACTGAAATTATGTGAATTTTAGTGATCTGTCGCACTGTGGGGTTTTTGTGTGCTGAAATCATAAAGTTACCATAATCTTGTACAGAATCCATACAGTTTTCAGTCATCAATCTGCCACCTTACTGATGAGCAGAAATTTCAGTACCAGTTTGGCCCTTTGCATTTAATTCTAGTATTATTAAGAGCCTTGGACATACACTGGAGTTCTGCTCTACCTGCCTATTTGCAGGAGATGAGGGAATCACCTGGCAATGAGGGAATCCTCTTTGCCATGATGGTAAAGCAAGTGACTTTCTGCAGGCAACTGGTAGAAACATGCTTATTCACATCTTCTAAAACTAAACAGCTGGTTTGTGCACACTACTGACGTGCATACTACTACTCTCATTTGGGCTTTGTATAGGGAATTTGTGTGCTGGGATTTGGGTTCTTACTCCTGAATACATAGTTCCTCAAGGACTTTGTCCCACAGACTGCTTGCACTGTGAATAACTGCCTCGGAACCTCATTTTTGGTGACATTGCTGAGCATTTCCTTGGTGCATGTGGGAAACTTTTGCAGGTGTTTCATTCTTTTTCTGCTCTGCTGTCACAAGCACATTATATTGCAATTTGCCTGTCGTGGTTCTTTTGTGAAAGAAAGGAGAGAAAAATTATGTGAGAAGTGAACTGTTACAAAGCTATTTCAAAATAAAGCTGAGTACATTCGCACCATCCATTTGCAAACCAGAAATTAATTTACTGCTTTGTATTCTGCCAGGATGGGCAAAGCTTTTTTTTTTCTTTTCTTTTTGATAAAAAAAGAGGAAGAAAGCAAGCAAGCCTCTGTTCTTGATCTTGTTCATTGTTAGCTTCTGCAAAGCATAATCAAATTAGGTCATACATGGAGCTGTGTCTCAGTCTTTTGTTTGTGTGTGTTGTTATTAAACACATCCTTCTATTTAAGATAAAATAAATCAACAACATAAAGATAAAAATCACCAGCTTGAAGCGTGTGTGAACCCTAACGTCCTGAGTGCAAGAGCCAAATGCTGTTTGCAGAAAACCAATGAAGCACAAAATATGGCAGCATGTGTCACTCCCTGTGTGCATTATTATCTCTCACACATTATCTAAGGCACCCCATCTTGCATAGTGTGTATCTGAATAACCCCCTGCTGTTGAGTGGATTCATGCCTGCTGTTCATTTTTGAAAAGTCATTTCGTACAATTATCCTGCTAAATATTGATAGCTTTCACCACTCCAGCCACGGCTAATTAAAAGACACACTGTGTAAAATTTTAATTAGGATTCATGTCAGGGTGAATAATGATTAAAAAAAAAAAAAAAAAGAGAAAGAGAGAAAAGAAAAACACAACCCCTTGGCATTTGTGGGGGGATTTTATTTATGACCTGCTGGTTTGTTGCTGAAGCTCTTTGTATCCTCAGATTTATTTCCCCTCCCAGGTTGTTCTCAACTCCTGATCTGAGGGCATGGAAGAAAAGAGTTCCTCAATGTGAGCCTGTACTTCATACATTCCCAGTAGAAGGCTATATGTTTTCTACTGTGTTGGTTGCTATCCTTTCAATTAAGCAGTAATGATTTCAGGAACCAGGCATTTCCTGGGGATTGATGACCGCTGAGCTGAGACTTGATGGCCCAAAAAAAGAGAAAGCAGACATTAACTTCAGCTGGGGTTTAGCTCATGGGGAAGCACCCTATACATTGTTTTCTGTTGCACATAAGACATAATAATCATAAAAGGGGTAAAACATATGAGAGAGGGAATTAACCTTTATTTTAAATTATATGCCCTACATTATTTCATTTGCATGAAAGTGGAAAAAATGATGTAAGGAGGTTTGCATTTAATCTTAGACAGTTTCAAGTTTGTCCCTCATACAAGTAATTTTCTCCCATGCACTGAAGTAACATTACTGAGTCAGTGTTAACAGTCTAAGACTGCTGCTTACTAAAGGCACTGCTGATTTGGGTTTTTTTGCACCTATTGATTAATAGACTTAAATGATGTGCTTTCTTCAGTGAAAAATCTTAAAACCTAGGAGTCTGGTTCACAGGTAAAACTTCTGGATCTTCAAATATGAACGAAAACAACATTTGGCTATAGCTGAGCCTTTCTGCAGTCTCTTTTTCATACATGGTACTTACAGAAGGGTCAAAGTCAGGCAAATATTTCAAAGGACCTTTGTTACAGTTGTGCTGCCAATTTATATATGCTATATTCTCCCCAAACTGTGAGGGAAGAATGTAAATCTCAAGTATTGCTGGCTGGAGTATATGAATGATCCAGGGTATAAGTGATGTGGATCACTGAAGAGATTTTGTTGTTTAGAGACAAAATTAAGTGAGTATGGAAAAAAAGCAATTTGCATTCAAAAAATACCGAAATTATTATCTTAATAAACATTGGAAGAAGGTGTACAGGAAGGAAAGTTCCAATGTTAAACATTTGCCAGTTGAGCCTCTATTATTTGTCAGTATATCATTTATTTATGGGTGATTTATTTTTATTGCTGATTTGGGGGGTTCATACTCTGTAATTCTCAGGTTGTTCAATTCAGCACCTCCTGAAGTTGCTGGCCTCTTTGAGCTGAGTCCAAAACTGTCCCATTTGATCTGTGCTTGGCCCAACTGTTAATGGAATGTCATCACAATATGTTTTTCAGCTCTTGTATTTCTTTATTAGATCAAAATATGACCAATTAAAAAAAAAATCACCTCATGTTATGTGAAGGCTCTGAGTGCACCAATTTATGTATTTATGAATGGTGATTGTAGACTAAATTTTAGCTTAATTTCATATTCTGTTGTAGTTTGGATTTTCCTTTAGACAATATAAACATGATGACAGGTTCCTAATTAACTGTTTTACAGCTCTTCTAGAACAAATGGTAATTAATATTCATCAATGTTTGCAACATTTAAACAGATGTAGAACCCTGACATGACAAAAATGTGTACTAATTTGGAGATCTAAAAAAGCACAATGCTGCTGTGGTTCTCAGTCTTCCAGCATGAAGAATGCTTCTTTTTAAGTGACTGTCTTCCCTGGCAAAATAGTAACCTTTGCTAATGAGCAGATGTTTGTCACTGTGGTACATCTGGTAATTTGCTCTTAACATGTTGTTATGGAGCAGTAGGGGCCTAAGCCATCAAACTCGTAGGCAGAGTATGTTGCAGTTACCTAGTTAATTTCACTCCATCTAAGTTGGAGGTAATTTTGTGTTACCTACATTTGTCCATCTGTCCTTTTCGTGGGAGTTGAAGAAACATTGGGTGCTACTAATGCAAAATAAGAAGAGATTGACTAAGCCTCAGAAGCCTTTGGATCAGTCTGTAACTGAATACATTTGAGTTTGGCACTTAGATCTGTTCTATTCTGTACACAGTTAACGTCTTACCTGCTGGGTAATGGGAGAACAGGATCTCCCCGAGATATGGAAAAGTCCGGATAGCGTGGCTGCTACAGGACATGTAGGGGGATGCAATGTAAATATACCCCATGCCATGGAACCACCTTGAAACCTTTGGTTTATAGCTCTGTGCTGACATGTCAAGTTTCCACAGGTTCCAGATCCTGCAAAGATATTCCAGCTCAGGCACAGCATGAGACTGAGTTGTCTGTACATTCACACCATGCTGTTGCCGAGTTAAGAAGCTGTCAGAACTCCAAGGCAGGATATTAACTACCTTCTAGCAAACAGCACTGAGCATATAACATACTGCAAACATTATACTTCACTATGCCAGTTGTCCTTAATTGTAACTTTTGAATTTCCTGTGGCTGTGAATAATGTTAGATGGTTTGTTCCTCTGAATAGTATTGCATAAATTATTACAGGGAAGTGGACTTTCTGTAAAATTCAGATAGATAGGATTTATCTTTACTGAAAGGATCAAAAGACAGAAGCTTTCCTACTCCCACTACAATTCACCTGAAACAAGATATACAGCAGGCATCGCAGCATGAGCATAGGGAACAGCTGTAAAAAATCATTCTTTAGAATCCATTTGCTCTTTGTGCTGATTTATATATTCATTAATTATATGTATGGCATACGTAATCTCATGGTAAAGTCAGAGTAAATCTGTTGGTTGACGTAATTTCATAGAATCATAGAATCTTCAAATAATTCAGGCTGGAAGGGATTTTTAAAGGTCATCTAGTCCAACGCCCCCGGAGTGAGAAGGGACATCTTCAACTAGATCAGGTTGCTGAGAGCCCCATCCAACCTCCCCTTGAATGTTTCCAGGGATGGGGCATCTACCACCTCCCTGGGCAACCTGGGCCAGTGTATCACCACCCTCATTGCAAAAAAATTCTTCCCTATACCAAGTCTAAATCTTACCTTTTTTAGTTTAAAGCCATTACCCTTTGTCCTATCGCAACAGGGTCTGCTATAAAGTTTGTCCCCATCTTTCTTATAAGCCCCCTTTAAGGACTGAAAGGCTGAAATAAGGTCTCCCTGGAGCCTTCTCTTCTCTAGGCTGAACAACCCCAAATCTCTCAGACTGTCCTCATAGGAGAGGTGCTCCAGCCCTCTCATCATCTTTGTGGCCCTCCTCTGGATCCGCTCCAACAGGTCCATGTCCTTCTTATGTTGGGAGCCCCAGAGCTGGACGCAGTACTCCAGGTGGGGTCTCATTAGAATAGAGTAGAGGGGCAGAATCCCCTCCCCCGATGTGCTGGCCACGCTGCTTTTGATGCAGCCCAGGATGTGGTTGGCCTTCTGGGCTGCAAGTGCACATTGCCAGCTCACACCCAGCTTTTCATCTACCAGCACCCTCAAGTCCTCGGCAGGGCTATTATTCTCTCTGTGAGTCTTGCTCCACTTCGTAGGCTTCACTGGACACACAGCAGAAGGGTTTTCTGATCGGTTTCTCTGGTTACTTCCTTCCAGAAAGATGTAACATTGGTGTGCCAAATGCATTGTACCAACACAGAGGCTGCATTCCTAAGACCAATAATTTCTGAAAAGTGCTTTCTAAGTTTGAAGTTGTCTTTGTGGAAGCACTTTCACATGTTTCTTGTAGATGTCGGGTTCCAGAAAACTGGCAAAATCTGTGGTAAGGGGCTGTGCAAAAATATCTATATCTGGATCAGTGATAGGGAAACAGGGAGTGAAAGAAATTCAGAACGCTAACCTAGAACAAATTCTGTTAAGGAAACAAAATTGTGGATTGGATGAGGTGTTATAGTTCCTAGTGATCTAGCTGTTACTTAAGAAAGTTTAAAACATGATAGAAAATATTTATCTTTTGGTTTCTGTCCATTAGAGAAACAGTTGGAGCAGTACAAGTAAGTATACTAAGTATCTTTATTCAGGCTTGGAAACTTAATGCCTTTAGACAGTATTCATCATGTATTCACCACAGGCAAAACAAATTATTTCTTTTCCTACATATTTATGTTTTGCCTGGTCATTATGGAGTAATTATTATGCTTATTCTTATTTTGGATTTCATTAAACAAGTAGGCTATTTCATGCATGTCCTAAATGTCAATTTTTTCTTCTAGCTAAACAAATTCTCTGAATAATAGGAAAAATCCCTTCATCAGGCTCCTCCCTCGTTCCCTCTCTGATATGATCAATGTCTTTCCATTTAATACAGATAAGCCCACATTGACTTTACCTCAAAAATGTCCAGTCAAATCCTGTTCCTTCATTTGAAGGACTGATCCTTTATTCACCTCAAGAAGGTTTTAGTTTTTGTTTATAACTCAGGTTTGTAATGCCTCTAACTCAGTGTTGTTAAGCTGGTATAAATTATTAAAAAACCAAAGCCTAAAGGAGGCCACTCTGCTGTATTTACAGTATCCAAATTGATTCTGTATACTAGTTAAACAAATTTAAAACTAAAACCTGAAACTTCAAAGCAATACAACCACTAGCAGAACCTTCAGCTATGGCAAATTGGGCTAATCGAAATCGGCTACAGGATTTAGTTTCTTGTTTGAACTGAAAATTGTTTTAGTTTTGGAAGTAAACACACCCTGCACATGTACTTTAGAATATTGTTCATTGTCATATACTGATAGTGTTCATGCTAGTCTTAAATTATATACATTGGGCTTTATTCTTTAGGCTCTTTCAGAACTCCGATTACCCAAAACTGTGTCATTATTTATTTCTACAGCGTACCTCCACCATTTCTCATTTTGATTAATTTCCTAAGAGGAGATTTTTTCCAGTCTTACAGGATAACATATTAGTACTTGCAAAATTATACTAGGCAGTATACTCCATAGTATACTACCAGATCTGTTTGTCTGAAGCATCTCCAAATATTTCAAAGTCCCAGAAATAATTTGAGATATCTGAAATGATTGCTGGGTTTGTTGGTAATTCTTGGAATTTCTTGATAGTTACTCATTATTGTACATAGGATTTTAAATGCTTTTACATGAAGAGTTCTTTTGATCACAAATCTTTTCATCTTTCCTGTTGCTATCCAAGCTGCCAACATCGAAATTCCTGGACACATTTTGGCAACTGATGAATTTTCAGGTTCTGTTGATTCATATTAATACAGCTAAACTGCTTCAGGTCTACTGATGGAATTATTTTTAAACTGTCTGTAAATCTATATTTAGGGATTCCTAGTGCCTGTTTTAGAAGAGTTTTTTTCTTATTTCAAAGCAGTGTTACTTTAGGGTATAACCTGTCTATACTTCCAATTTCCATCCTAAAACCTTATACAGTCCTAAAGCAACATCACCATTAAACAAAGACTTCAGCTTTTCTCATTTGTAACTAATAGGGCATTTGCATTAAAATCAGGGGGTTTGTTACCTGAAAATAACATGGTAAATACAAAATAAATCCCCTAAATATAAGGTGCATCTTAATCTTCCTTTTCAGTTCCATCTTTCTATTCTTCCTTGATACTTCTGAAAGTGGTGGTCCCTCTCTTTTATGATTTCAGTTCGTTACTCTAGTAGCTTTTTTATATATTGGTTTCTTTTCTTCAGAAATTGTAATTTTGTACTTTCAAGAGCTGAACTTATCTGTAATTCAATAAAGGCTATTCTATTGGTGACTCAGCTTGTACCTGAACACTGTGTAGCTATAACATTACAAGAACTCTAACCTTCCTGTCATTTTCTTGCTGAATTTTGTCAAAAGACGCTTTTGCTTTAACTTCTGATTTTTCCAGTTTTGTAGCTACTTGCAAATATATCTGATTTATATGTTTTTGTAAGCATTGCAAGTAACTTTCTAATTTTAGCTTCTTAAGTTGAAAGCGATTAGTATTCTTTTTCAGATATTTAGGTGAGGGTGAGCATGCTTTGCTTACCCTCAAAGGATGGTTGCCTTTGGGAAGCAGTTAGAGGAGCCCAATGTGCCATTAGAACAGAGGGAACTGATAAATCCATTAGCATTCACTAGCTTCCATAGCATTTAATCACTAGTTTTAATTGTCCAATTTACAAGCTCTAGTATGTCCAAAGACTGGAACTGATAGGGTATATGCTATTTTTCTGAACTCCACAGTGTTTTAAAGTACTCTTGAAATGCTTTGTAAAATATAATTACTCGGTAGGTTGGATCTTAGTTGATTGAAATAAGATCAACTTGTCCTGCCATTAGTATGAATTGTGCTGGCTACAGTATGACATTAATAGCCAGTACTACATTCATTTCCAAGCAAATGCTTCTACCCATTTAGAGAAAGCATGTGCAATTAAAAGAAGGTATTGATTCCTTCTTTTTAACAGTATGCTTAATATGTTTGCAAGAAGGACCTTTTGGTTCCTCATCCTTAAGAGTAACAAATTGGTTTTGATTACACTGTGACCTGTCAACATGAATAATTAAACATTTTCCCTTATGTGAGAATGGGAATTGTTATAATGCAATAGGAATCAAAAGGAATACCAGACATGTGTTTGCTAATGCAAGGATTGCTAAATCTCCTGTCACATTTTAGGACAGACTTATCTTTAATGCAGATTGATGAGGAGAGGAGCACCTGATGGGCCTGATTGATCTATTTTGCACTTGTTTTTTTTACAAAGCCATCAGGTGATTTAAGTACTCCACAATGGTCAGCTGGGAAAGAATTCCATAAATTTTCATCAACACTCAAATGGAACAATTTAAGTGTACTACTAGCATCAGTCTTCTTGCTGCTACTAGTTTTTAACATACATTGTGTGTTTCTTTTTCCTTGTAACATATTTCTCGGCATCCTCATGCAAAGTACAAATGTCAGTTGCGATTGCAATAGGAAAACTAACAGCAGTGGTAGGAGGGAAATGAGTTACCATTTCTTGGAGTTGTTTCCAGGAGCTACTTTCTGGTGAGAGAAAGTCTTCTAAGTCTTGAGAAATAGAGAGTAACATCCTGAAATCACAACTCTGGTAAGTTACTGCTTTGTTGTCTTATAAAAAGCTGTATTAACTTATGAGAGTTTCTGTAGGGTTAACATTACCTATCACGACAAGCCTCAGTAGCCATACAAAAATCTTGTAAAGAATCTGTTACAGGAGAGGTTGGTAGTAAGTACCTTTGGGTGTACTAGCAGTTGTTAGAGTAATTGTCTTGGTGGCAGATTAAGCTGTGTCCTATTGTGTGGCCTGCTATGATGTGCGAGAGAGTTGCCCGCCCTCTGTTGTCATAAGGATGCATAACTGTAGTGTACCAGGGCCACTTTTTCAGTTCTAGCATCACTGTTACTGAGCTGTGTTGGAAACTGTAAGTTGAATGACTCCTTGTAGGTAAGATTATAGCACCTATCAAGTCTGAGTTGAGATATTTTATCTCTTAGTTAAATAAAATCTACAAGCATTCTGTGCTCTGTAGAGCAGTATAATGCATTGTATCTTTAATGCCTATCTAATAAATCATGTGGTAGCAAATGAATTTTATCAGTGAACTCATTTTCAGGGAATTCAAAAGTTTGGAGGTGAGCTTCAAGATCAGATTTGTTTTTCTGCTCTTCAGTTTCTTCCGAGTGTTACAAGCTTTACCAGTGGGCTAATGGATAAGCTTTAGATTTCAAGGCCTGTTAGTGCAAAACATCTATGTCTTTGAATCAAAATGTAAAACTTGGTTTGTCATACTGAATATGACAATCAACAAATTTAAATTTAAGTTTAAAGCTAGCCATGAATTAATAGCAAAGGTAAAATCTCTGAAGGTACTGTCTGAGAGGTCAAAAATGGCAGTTAAAGGAGAGCACAACTTGTACCTCACTTGTTCTGTTAACTTGGTTAACATAGGAAGAAAAATGTTAGTCTCATGAACAAAAAACAAATGCAAAATTCCATTTTTAATATAGTAAAAGCAAAACTCAGTCTTGGGGAATAATGTAGCTGAGAAAAGAACAGAGCTCATAAATGCTCGAAGTGCTTTTTCTACCTTTCGGATTTCAGACAAGTAGATATGGCTAGATAATGCAACTACTAAAAAGTCAAAATCATTGAGTTTAAAAGTGTGTGTCACAACATCATTATCATCTCAAGTCTCAAAGAGGACTCAAATCAAGATTTAAACAAAAAGAAAATCCTTGTTGTAAGGAACAAAACACACTTTAGCCAGGTTGCTGGCTTGTAGCTTCTTAGTGAATGTCTAATTAATATATCTATTTAATTTGTTAGCTTGTCAGATTTAAGTCTGTTGCTCTGAACAGTCATAAAATCCTTATTGAAATAATCAGTTATAACAAAAGTCAAGAGTTGTCCTACTCTCAGCCCATCCTATTTGAAACAATGAGCCGCAGGCATTCCAAGGAGATGTTGGAAAACAGCTCTAAACGTCATTCTTTAGCACCTATTCATGAACTGTATGTATTAATTTAATTAATGAATACTATTTCTTGCATACATGACATACATAATTCAGGATAGTTCTGTTGGTTACCATAGACTCATTAACAGGCATGGCTGTAATATCAAACTATTGCTAATTTATTTACTTAACCTCACACTGATATTCTCCATATGAAAATGAAAGAAAATGAAATTGTTTTGTCTAGAGAAACCAGTGTAATTTTAACAAGTTGACCAACCACTAAGAAAAAAGAATTAAAGTCATCTCACATCCCTGACTTCACAGGATTTCTTTTGCTGTTCCTCATTTATCAAAAGCAGACACTGGCCAAGTCAAGGGTAATTCACCTTTCCCACATATTTCCCATCAAATCTCTAATTTACTAGGCTTCTGTCTTCCAAATTGTGACCCAGCTCTTATACTATCACTGTGAAATAGCTAAGTAGCAACTTAATTGTAGGAATGATCCAAAGTTAATATCAGAAGCATTATTTATTGGTTGAGTATTCCTAGCTCTCAAACAAGTGGAGTGGGCTGCTGGCAATTTGGTGTACTAGAATGGTAATCACATGTTTTACTTAGCAATTCTGAGAAATTTAATTTGCTTATCAGGCAGCAACAGGATCAGTGACATGGGAAAAAAAGAATGAGCTGGCTCTGCACACCAGAAAAATTACATTCAGTTCAATCATGTCTGCCAGCTGATAGCGGGATGTGTATTTTTGTAGAGGATATTTACACGTAGGTTGGCAAGGTGTTTGAGGGTTCCATTTCAATCCAGTTAAAGATGAGTTTATGGTGTATCTGCTTATCAATTAGATTCAATCCACAGTTTGTGATTCCTAAGTGGCTCTGGAAGCATTTGTGTGTATTTTCTTTGGGTTTTTAAAATGATACAGTAAAGTGTTTGGTTTTCATAGGCAGGAATATGTCAATGGCTTTAGAGGGCAACCTTGTTAAACTTGAAGGCTTAGGAATGAATCCCAGCAGAGTTGAGCATAATTAAAAAAAAAAAAAAAAAATTGAAAATATGCAAATCAGACAGGATATCCACAGAGGCCATTTCTATGGAGTATCTTAGCTTTGATCATTGTTTATGATATCTCATCTGAGGCACAATCATTCATAATTATATAAGCCTCTAACCCTAATCAAGAGAGAGAACTTTCAGTTATTCCATGTTGCTTCAAATCATTAATGGCAGAAGCAGAAAAGATCACATGCATCGTTCTGCTCTCTTCATAACTCTCTGATGACTTCTCTGTATTATCATTCCTACTAATAATTTAAACTCTTCTTGTTAATCTGCAGTGATAATGTGTTAAATGCTTTTCCTGGGAAAGTATTTTATAGTTGCTCTTCAGTGTTTCCTGTGTTTTCCCTTTTCTCCAGTGCTGAAGGATTCTCTTTTATATTTGCCCTGGGTTGTCACTGAACTACATGTCTTCATGTCAAGCATATTACATTTGGATTTTCAAAGGGCTTGGCTCTGTATACCTGGGACCCAAATATTATCCCTGAAACCCATTTTATCAGCTACAATAAAAACCTATAGGCTTCTGCATTTCTTAGGTACATAACCGGCTCCTTGAATACCTGTTATGTAGGAGTTTAAATATCCACTCTGGGCATGTACCTGTTTCGGTCCTTGAAAATCAGAGCAGAGGGTCATGTTTCTTGTGTGCAATTAGAAATATTTCTTGTTCTAACCTTGCCGTGAAGAAAATTTTTATTTTTTAGGTATTACAATAACAGTCCAAGCTTCCCACTTGGCAACTTCTATCAATGTTTCTCATTCTCATTCCCATTCCTTTGGGTCCTTTGCCCAGATTGTGCTGTCTGTGTACCAGTACAAATTTAGCACTGCAGCAATATCACTATGCTCCACAGATCACTCCTGTCCACAGACAAAAAGACTGTCATGCTGAATACTTTGCCCTTTATTGTTTGGGTCCCATTTAAAACAGCAGGGAATTAATTGTAGTTGTGCTGCTATTTCCAGTCTTGTTCATCAACGAAGATGCATTCTCTGCTTACCCTTATGAATATAAACCCAAACTGTCCCAAAAGGCAATGCAGGAAAATTACCTATTTACTACTGGAAACATGCACTGAATGACAGGAGAGCTCTCTCATCAGATGACAAAACGTTACCTGCTACATGTAGATTTGCACTTGAAAGAAAATATTCCTCATTCCCCTGAGTTTGTGTTCTGCTGCCATACCTGAGCTGAATGCTGTGAAGTTGTTTCTTGTCACTTAAGATTTAATGCCTTTGGGCTCCAGATACATCCCTGACACAATTTCAGTGGGGCTGAAGTTTTAGCCAGGACCCAGTTAGTTCATGGGTAAAAAAAAAAAAAAAAACAAACAAACCCAAGCAAACAAAAAAATCCCCATGACTCTTCTCCTTCCCAAAATGAGAAGTAGAAGAAACTATTTTAACGGGGTTAATATAACTTCTCGTGTAAGTGCTGGTGGGTATTACAAATGTTTTATCTCTGAGCTGGAATACACATTAGAGAGGTTAGCTAGGCCTTTCTAATGAACACACAAAAAATTCCTGTGTTTTTGAGGCTTTGCTCCTGTTTAAGTCCATGCATCGCTACTTCCTGTCTATGCTTGTTCACTGACAGCTTGGTATATCTAAGTCAATCAATACATTTTATATTAACAGGGGTTTTTTTTCCTATGTCCATGAAAAATTGTGATGTAAAAGTATTTTCTTCCTGTCACCTGAGAGATCTCTAAGTTGTCCACATGCCCTACACATTCTGGGTACTTTAGCCTTGTTTCTTGCTTGTCATCACAGCTCCTCATTGAAGAGTATATATCTGGACATACGGGCAACAACAGATAGATGCTTAGAATGAAAAATTTCACCATCTGGGTGTGTGGGCAGGAATTGTACGAATTCAAGCATGGAAACAGAAGTGAATAAAAGCTGAAAGGGGGAAAAATTGGACACAAAAGTTATCCAGAAGAAGCCAAACAAGGAAGTGGGAGGGTGATCGAGTATGAGGAGGGAAACCGAATCAAGAGATTCGGCTTGAAACAAGGTATAAGGCAATGATGATCATGTTCTTGTTTGTCAGAAAGGAACTGGAAAAAAGACCACTGAAAATCTCTCAGCTGGACCCTATATGAATCCTTCTGGAAGAAAATGCTGCACATCTGCACTGAATAATTAATTTTAATAATGTGATAATAACATATTCATACTTCATAATTGAGTATGAATACCTTTCATATGAGTATATGTCCAGTTTAACCCAGGGTGTAAAGTAATATCTTCTAAAAGATACCACTGTCTAACTCTGAATTCCTATTTGGACATCACTGCCAGTTTGTTTTGTTGGTTTGTTTGTTTTTTTTTAAATAAATTGATATGATATTTAGTACCATTTAAAATAGGTATGCATACACAGATAGCCCCAGATACTCTTGTCACGATCTGGCACCCTTGCTTAGAAATTCTGTGCCAAGTGGGAACTGGTTTTGATTTATTTATTTATTTATTTTTAAAAGGAGAGGTGGAGTCAGATAATTCACTGCACTTGAGTTCAAATGGAAATTGCAGAAACTGTTAAAACTAATCTGCACACACAGACTTGTACTAGTTTAGTTTAAACAGTTTGACTAGTCTTGTAGCTACTCATTTCAGTTTTCATTGATTAATATGCTTACTTTAAATATGTTTCTAAATAAAACAGACACAGTCAGATGTGGATAGCTGTGTGACAGCTCTGTTCACATTCTAAACTAGTTTGCTGTTTGTGCGGATTAACATGGGACTGTGGCCAAACTAGCAAATCCTGCCCCTTGGTTTTAGAACAGCAGTGCTAAATTGGATCTTAAATTAAGCTTGTATAACACTTTCTGTGAACAAAAAAAATAAATTCTGTTCTGATTTTGGTAAATCTGGAGTTATTGCCTATGACTAAATAATGGTATGGTTCTGAATTTAAGAACTCCAGTTGAGAGCTACCCAGAGGAGAATGTGCTTGATTGTAGTTGCTTGAATTATACAAAAAATATCCCAGCAATGGTGGGGTCCATCAGTTTATTGGCTTATGTCTATTTATTTGCTGTTCTTTCAACTCTTATCACCCCATTAAGTGACAGTTTGGTTCATAGTCTATTGAGCTCAAAGTAAAGGTTCTTAAAAAGCTTGCATGATGGAATAAAAAAATATTTAAGCTTGCTTCAGAGAAAAGAATTGAGAATGTTCTACCGAGTTCACCCTTTACAGTGTGAAGAATCTTTAAGGGACCTCACGGGCTTCTGAGTAGAAGTTGTAAGACTATCCCTCTGCAGTTTCTCTCAGGGATATCTGTCATGCAAGATTATTCCATCAAATTGTCAGAAGTGTTCCATTTGGTTAGGTTTTACCTATTAAATGGGAGGGTTAGTTGTAATTGGTTGTATTGGTTTGTTTCTGCTCCGTGCCAGGACACATGTACCATCAGGTTTCTGCTATTAAATATTCGGTATCTGTGCATGCTGTGGAGTTGAAAGTTAGATATACTTTTCTATTTTGGTGAAATTGTTGCAGTTGCTCGCTCGCTCTTAGTTGCTTGCTTGCTTGCTCTTAAATTTTCTATATAATGAAATTAGTTGCATCTAATCAAGAGAGGTGGCACCACTATTTGAATTAACAGTGAATTCATATGAACTAGTACTCCTTGGCTGTTACATAGTCTCTTCCTTCTCTAGTATATGTAATTCCATGAATTTTTATGGAAGACCCTAATTCTTTCAGCAACTGTTTCTACATTTGAGTTTCCATGTTTGCATGTGAATAAACTGAATAAATCGTAACTAAATTTATTTTTACAACAGTCTACATCAGGAGTTACTCCCACGTTTATTCTAGAATCATACCTACAGCAGAGCATGAGTTTTAACTCAGAATTATTTTGCATAAAAGTATGTGTATATGTGTGTTTAAGAGAGAAGATTTGTGCAGGAGGCTGGTTCTTTTTTGAAAGTAGATTTCTGAGTAGATTTCCAGAAATCAAACATCAGTGTGAAATGGAGGTTATTGTGCTGTTCTGGCTGCACTCCATCCTCTCCATACACAATCTTGTACTTCACCTGAACCTGCAAGAGCCATCATCTTTGAGGAGGCAGTGACTGTAATTCAGTTTTTCTATTATTGCTACAGACGCTGGCATTTTTTGCTAAACAGTACTGAGTGATGTGTGGTGATTTTATGATCTTATCCAGGGATTAGGGGGTTGGAGCTAAACTCATTTTCCTTAGAGTCACATATTGGCCTCAAACCGTGGTTCATGGACCATGCTGATAAAAAGCAAATGATTTTATTCAGTTCACATTAAATTCAAACTTCAGGCCCTGGAGACCTACAGAAATAATGTATTAACACTTATCTTACAGACCTGAATTCTAGGATAGCAATCCTTCAGCAGCAGAGCAGAGAGAATGGTAAAGCTTTCAGGATTTTGGCATTTTGTCCTGAAGTAGGCATTGTGCTATGAATTAAATTTTTAATTTTGGGAGTGCAGTTTTCAGGGGATGTTGTGTGTGCTGCTCCCAGAGAATCACAGGAATAATATTTGTACATTCTGAAGTTAATTTAAGTCTTCGTTATTGCTGAAGAGAAAATCAAAAGAGTGAAGCTCGTCCTTATTACCTGAGGCAATCCCTTCAGCTTTTAGTAGGTTATTTTCCCAGTGGACAGAATGAGAACTGAGTGGAGGGGAAAACGGTCTNATAGTAGAAGGGTAGTTTATTGTTGGTGATGTGCTTATCTGGATCAAAGAAGAATTTGCATCTTACATATGATCCTAAGAAAATCATATTTTCCCTGTATCATCACTCAGTGTCATGAATGCACTAGAAGGCATTGGAAAATAAAATGCAAATGAAGAGACACACAATATGGAAATGGGTGGATCTATCACAGAGAAAAAGGAAGGAAATATAGGAACTTCTTTCTAATGCCGAATCATTGTGGAAGAGTGTATTCTGGATCCTAGAAATGAAATAAAGCACATTTTTTCTCTGGAGTTATATGCTTATAAATATCTCCAATATTTCTTTAGTCATTGTTTGAGTATTGTAAATTCACAGGAAGATTAATAGCCCACTTGCAGTGGAACAGCAAGAATCTATTTTTCTGCTATCAAAAAATGCATATCGGCATATACAATTCCCTTTTTCCCAAGGTTCCTGGACTAACCAGAAAGAGCTTTGATTTCAGTGCTGGTCACCATTACAAATTTAAAAGATTCAGTGAGTTATTGGGCTCTGTTTCTCTTCATCAGATCAATGGATGCTATTCCCCTGAAATAATCAAAACAGGAATGAAATGAAATGCAAAAATAGCTTAATGCCTAAGACTAGTTAATATAACTGGTTTGCCTGTGGAAATGTGCTGGTTTGTCTAGGATTCCAAAAAAGGATTAAGCTGACCAACTGGTGGTAATATAACTGGCCAGAATACTTATATATAGCTTGCAGAATTTTAAATGTTACCATTGTGTTTAAGAAGCCTGCTAGCATAACAGTAAGTATATGGAGCTAAGCCTGGCATTCTGTGTTTATTCAATTAAAAGGATTAGACAGATCCTACTGTATCTGTATGATTCCTTCATAATTAGGCACAGGCTTAGCCAGGACGTACAAGGACCACAGGTCTTGCATTAGCATTCTCTAATGCAGCAGGCACCTCTTTGTAATGTGAACTGCCACACTCTGCCCAATACCCATAGTGCCTTCATTTGCTTATTTACCTTTCCTGTTTAAAAGCCAACATGAGAATAAGTTAGAGGCTGATTTCACTGAGACTGGAAAAATGTGAAGCACAGCAATGGGGGCAAAGCCATTCTCTAAATTACAAAAAAGAAAGAATATGTCAGACAATGTTGGATAATGGGAACTTTGGAATCACCACAAATATGAACAGTCCCGCTCTTTTTGATTATTAGCACTTTAGGGGTACCTCATTCTCTTCTATTAAATTGCCTCCCCTCTGAAAATATTGCAGCATGTACTAAATGGGTTTTGCAAAGTGTAGGGGTTGTTCCCACTTTAAGGGCAATTTTATTTTTATACTTTTATGAGGGAAAACAGTTGCTGCCTTGTCCTGAAGTTCAATTAGTTTTTGTGTTGAGTTAAAGTTGGTAACCTTTTATATAAATAGATAATTTTTGCTCTGCCAGTCTGAATAAATATCTCCTGACTGTTTATCCTTAAATAAGATTCATTTCTATTGTGAAATCTCTTTTGCAGGGGTATCTTTTATGTAACTCTTGACTTTCTGTGTTACGGGACATTCTAGACAGTCCTATATTTATTTTCTCTGCCAGTTGTTTCTATGTCTTTTGCTGGCCCTGCTCTTCTAAAATGTCTCCAGTTGTTCTACTTTTTTCTTATCTGGTTCCCCAAAGTGGAAATGCTATCCTCATTTCTCAAATGGAGTGGAATAGATTGCTCCTGTGTTTTACATACGACTCCTGTAAACAATGCCTTCCAGAATGAGATTAGCCTTTTTTATTTGAGCATCATGTTATTGATTCACCATAAGCTTTAGATGTTTTTCCACTGGAGCCTTGCCAGATGGTCTGCATTTTGCTTTTGTGCATTTCATTTGTCCTTCATAAGTGTATAGCATTTTACGCTTACCTTTATTGAATTTAACTTTGAGTTTAGATTCTCTCTGACCTGTCAAGATAATTTTGAATTCTCAGCTTGTCCTCTGAAATGTTTGCAGTGGCTCTAAAGTAGGTGTCACAGGCAGATTTCATAACTATCTTCTATTGTTATTATTCAAACTGATATACAAAGTATTTTTTTTTTAATTGAGTTTAGAACACCACCACCCAAAGGATCCCACTTAAAATATTTCTACTGTTTGACAGAGGAAAATTTCTCAGCAGGTTATATATCCTCCTTCCACTATTTCCATTTCCATTTCCATTGAGGACATATACCAGTCCTTTAGCATTTGTCTCTTAATAAAGCAGTGCTCCAGAGTTAAGCAAGGCTTAGTCCCTAGGTGGTTTTGTATTGCTTCAGTCTGTGAACCATGCCACAGGTACATCATTGAATGATAAGGGCTTTTTTTCCATGTGCTTGTAACGCAGAATGTTGTACCGTTAGTAGTAATGCTAAGATTACAGAAGATCATCCATCTCAGCAAGATTTCTGCATTAGCTAGGAGCTCTTGGGGTACACAGCAGAAATACTCTTCACTGGAATTAGTAAAGCATGTATTTCCTTCACTATTTATGCTATTCTTGGTTTATCTAACGTTATGGTTGCTCTTAGAGGTGGGCTGCTGTTCAACTGAACAGTCAAACATTTATCTAGAGTAGCCAAATATATTCTTTCTTGGTTTAGATATAAAAATCACAATACTTTCACAAAATACGGAGAGAGAAAAAAGAAACAACCATTAATCTACCCACAGTTCAGTAGCAGAGAAGGTGTAATGTGTATGTGGGCAGTTTATTCCATGGCTCTCTTTTCCTTGATACTGTGCTGCCTGTGCTCCCCGAAAGCCAGCTTCCCTTAGCAGCCCTTTGTGTCCTGATTTTTCCTCTGTTGCCTGCTCCTTCTACCCTAATACCATATTCTTTCTATCTCTTTTTTTTTGTTGTAATTTGTCTAAGGTTTGCACTGTATCAGAACATTCTTTCAAGTGTTTCTGAAGAGATGAGGGTAATCCAAGGTATTTGTAGCACAGGCGAAACCACACAGCTGAGTCAGTTTCTGTGGCTGCAGTTTCAACTTTCAAAACAGCAGGCTTGCACATTCACTCTGTGCCAGTATATCCTTGTATGAGGAAACCAGCCAAGGCTCTTACCTTTTGCTCTTTGTATCAAATGTGAAGAGAGTAAAAATACATAAGTGTGCAATGTGAATGAATCACAGGGGCACAATAGGGTTCAATACCCAGATTTACTAAATACAAACAACATGCAAGGCCTAACAAACTGGGCCCTGAGGAAAGTTATGGATTCCAATTTCAAGGGATATAACAAAATTCAAAACAATTGCTTCACTCCTAGCCTTCAGCTCTTATAGGTGAAGAGTTTCCCTCTTGTTGCAGTTCTCAGCTACTTATTTTGTCTCTAAACTAGAAAGAATAGTTTATTTATAAATCCAAGTCTTTGGTTAGAGCACAATAAGACTTAAGCCCAATGAGCAGGGTTCTCCCTACCTGTTTTCCAGGATGGGAGAGGCCTAGGTTCAGTTTCTTGCTCTACTGGGTTTGAATATTGCTTTTCCATATATTGAATTAAACTGATGAACTTTTCTAGGGCAGATGACTTTTCCTGACTTGAGGACCACCTACCAAAACTTAAGTATAAAACAGAGCCACAGAATTTTGCATCTCCTTGTTTGGAGACAGAAGAAGAGTTTGTAGGAAGAAAATATTAAAGGTTTCTCTCTCTTTTTTTTTTTTTTTTCTTTTCAGTGTTACTACTGGTTTCCAGGTAATGGTTGATCTTGCTGATACTGGTTACAGTAACTTTCTTAGCTTACTTGCCTAGCGATTTGAATTTCTCAGCAGTTCCTGCATTGGTAGGGCTTCACTGCTGTCACTTGACTTTGTACTGCAATGGGATGATACATGAATGTCTTGCAAACTGTCTGTGGCTCAAGAGCTTCCAGCTGGCCGGCCTTCAACTTTGGGCTATTTTCAGTGTGTTTGTCTGCTTTTCTTTTTTCCATTTTGAAGTTAAAAAGAAAGTTAAATCCCAGCATTTCTTACACTATTCTGTCCTGGAGCCAAGGGATTCATTGTTTGTGAATGCTTAATCAGCTTGTCTGAGGACTGAATTCCCATATTTGAGTGTGTGGCTTTTTTGAGTAGCCCTGTTCTCATCTGATCCCCCAAGCCACTGCTGTCACTTAGAAAAAGGTCATACTTCAGGTTCGTACTTCAGCAATTAACTAGTGGCTTTTGCACTTACCTGGTTTGTAGGTATACTTGAGACAGAAGATCGTAAATTAGATGAACAGTTTCTGACTGAGTCCGTGGGGTAGCTTAGGTGTACCTCAGACTCCTTAGGACTTCCCAATTTCCTTTGAGAAATTCCAGACTCATTTAAAAAGAGGGGTGGAGGAGGTTAACAGATGCAAAAATAATGTTGTTGCACAGGAAGATGGCAGCAGAGATGAAAGGTAGGTCACTGCAAAATGCATTATATTCACCCTCTTAAAAAAAAAAAAAGGCACCCCAAAACAAACTGGTTTTTGAGAATCTGAAAAAGTAGCTCACCTAAAAATTTTGTGTCATGTCTTGATGCATGTTGAGGAGGTAGGGCTCCTTAGAGAATACGTAGAACACCAAATACTATGATGAGAATTCAAGACCAACAAAATGACCTAAAAAAGATGCAGCAGTAATTGATTTTTATATATGTGCTCTCACATGAGTAATGATATCCTTTTTATAAAGTTCCTTTCAGAAATAAATTCTACAGGGCTTTACAGCAATGATTAGCTCCATTAAATTCTTCTGGTGAGGAACCAGTAGTGTTGTTATTATTTTACTTATATTATATATGGATGATGTAAGGAGTAAATGATGGCTTGCAGAGTTGGTAGTAGTAACTGTGTATTGATATCCCCGTTACTTGCTCTAAGTGATACTTCCTAGTGGTAAGCTCTCCTTTTCATGTGATATCTCATCTCCTTCCTGGCTTGCTCTTGGTACACATGAAGTTTTACTTGCAGTCTTAGCTGTTGGAAACAGTTATTTACACAGAATCTTGAGCCTCCCTAAAAATGTTCTAGGTATCAGTACTATTGGGTAGGGTTTAAAAGAACTCTGAACTCCAAGAATAAAGAATCTAAAATTGATTAACAGTTCTAAACTGTCATTCTAGAGTTCTCTTGTACTTCTTTCCCTAAAAGACATTAGCTTGTGATTTCTCAAAGCTGGAGATTCAGATAACTGCTGTATAAGAGCTATGCATCATTCCTACCTTTCTGAAGTGCTTAGTTAATTATCTGATGGATGGGGGTTTATTACACGATAAGCTAAATGGATGTAAAAGATATTTATGTACGCAACTAAATATCTGAATTATGTGCACAGAAGGCCAAACTTGGGTTTTTGTTCATAGTAATTGTATGTTGCATTTGATTGCTTACACTCAGGGTAACGTTCATCATCAAAACTTAGATTTAGTACAAACCAGAACTGTACTGGTGAGATCCACAGTAATCTAAATCACTGTGCTGATTTACACTAATGGAACATACAGTTTTGTTGCCCTGGCTTCTGTTCCAAGCACTGAAGCCATACCCAATTGTTTTATGAGTGAAGCTCAGCAGAGGCCTGTTACAGAAAAAAATTATTTGAACCTTTTCTCCAGAGGTTTGGAGATCCGTGTTTCTAAAATTAATGATACTACAGTGATGGCTTTGAATTTAAAGAGAAAACTGTCTCGGAGCAGGAGTTGATGACAATATAGTGCTGACTACCAGATGGGTACCAAATCGCAAAGTGCTTGCTAGAAAGTCACATTGGGAAGGTTTCATACAGACAGCAGCTGGTGAGATGCAGCTGTGCAATCAGTTCTGCAGAAGAGTAAACACAGTGTTCGGCGCTCTCAGTGCAAAACGAACTTCTGTTCCACATGGAACAGAAATATTTACCACATTTTGTTGTTAACTGGATGCCGATTTTGTGCACAACCTATTTGGCAGAAAAGAGAAGTCTTGCTTTTAAAACACAATATGCTTGCTCACATTCTTTTATGTTGTTTAATTAAAGCGTCTGCTTTTTTGGGGCAGAGGCTAGCCTTCTTTGAAGAGATGATGGGGCATTTTAAGTATCACTATGAGTAACAGAAGATATGATGTATTTCCATCAACATTACAAGATGACAGGAATTGTCTTAAATGAGGTATCTATTTGTTTTATGAAAATCCATAATACATATCGACTTGCCGTACAGGTAACATTTAAAAAGGCTGGTATGTCAGTTGACTTTAATGTCCTTAGGATTTAATGCACACCCTTTATTGCAATGACAAGATATTTTGAAATAGACAGAAATGCTTTTGCATGGATTTAATAGAAATCATCTGTGGTGGGGCACCACCAGTTTTTGTGTCTAAAACTTACTGCTTTTTCATGCTTAAATCTCACTGAGGTCCAGTAAATTTGTTCTACAGTCTCTGGCATAGCTCTTCAGTCAAGACCATCTGACCTTGCTTCACAGAAACAGGCTTTGTAGGTTGAAAAGTCCTACATACTGTTGAACCTCCAGCTCTAAGCACGGAATTTATGGCTTAGATCTTCAGAAACACAGGCAGCCTTCAGCTGCACTATCTCTGTTGGTCCTCAGCCCAGACAGTCAAACCCCCAGGAGTGGGGAGGATGTGCTCAGGGCCCTGACATTGGGGTTCTTTTCCCTGATTATGTCTCGGACTCTCCCCCTTGTTCTGTGGCTTTGAACACCCAGAATTAATGCTTGGTTAATTTTATCTCTGTCTAAATGTTTTCCTGTGTTCTGCTGCCTGTCTTCCGTGGTGAGTCAAGAGAAAACTAAATTCCCAAATATGTGCTCATCCCATTGTTTTAAAGTGTTCACATCTGAAGGAGGGAGATGAAATGTGTGGCTATTCTGTATTTCTGTATAGGACAATAGATGTTGCTACAAATGTCTGTTAGGAAATCATGGTTTTCACGCTTCACATGTGTGTTTCATCATTTTTCACTGTGATGAGAAAAGAAAATTAATTCAGAGTACCAGTCAGTTCTTACACAGACAGGCTCTTCAGATTATTACCAGTGTCATACTTAATTGCATAGTACTGCCCAGCAAAAGCACTCCTCTAATAAACAAGATGCCCAATCTCAATTTTCCATTCTGTGTCTGAAATTAACAAGCAGCAGTGTCACTTGGTCTAATGGATTTGAGCTAGAGTGGTTAAGAATTCTGAGTTGTTTTTCTAGACCTACTCTATTCTTTCCACTTTCTATATCAGTTTTCCTATTTAGAAATTAAAAGATATTGATACTGTGGCTGGGTAGGGAGAAGGAGAGTAAAGTCTTCTTGTGTTTTGCTATACTTGTTTGCTTTTCTAAAAATCTGTAGATAGTTAACATATTAGTTGTTTCCATTTGAAAACTGGGGAATGAGGAGAGAAAAAGGAAGAAACCACACTGCCCAAAAGTTTTCTTGGTCTTTTTAATTCTAGAATTTGCTCTAAATTAATATTATTTTGTTCTTTTGAAATAATGAAATATAAAAACATTGAAATGTTCTAACTATCTCAAGCAAATATACATTCTGTGTTCTTCTTTGTTGATATTTGGAAGTCATTTCTAGTGAATGTCCTTCTGGAAAAGCTATAGAATAAATTCAAATAAATCTTAAATTGTAACTAAATACCAGTTCCTGTATCAATGAAACTTTCAATTAGAATAACAGTTCTCTGTGAAAATGGACACTTTTCCCAAGGGAAGATTCCACGGTATATGTTTATATAGTAGATTAATTCATCCCTGGGATCTGTTGTGATGCTTTGCCAGCAAAGTTGAAAAAGGAACAAGAGCTACTGTGATCTGAGAATGCCAGCTGGGTGTGTGCCCAGAGCTGGGCGCTCTCACATCCAGGCTGGTCAGCCATGACTGAAGAAGAATGTCAATAGTAAATACTGACTAGTGACTTCTACGCTGGGTTGATAATCCATGGCCTTATATTTGATTAGAAGAAATGTTTGTTTTATGGAAAAGTAGCTCAGGCATTTTGACTTCTATCTTACTCTACAAAAACTCAAGGGAAAGCTTTCCCGTGATCTCAAAGGATAATTTTATATTTTTGTCAAACAAAAACTTACTAGCTCCTTGTATTATACATTATGCAGTCAAAAAATTGACATTATAAAATCAAATTCCTTTCATGCTTTGAACTAATTGCTGTGCCCTTTTCAGTTTAAGTATTGCCATGTCATGAAATTCCTTAGATAAGTATTCTGAAAGGCATAAAAAAATCACGGCAAATCCAAACAAGCTGTGAGATGACTAATGGCTTCAGCTTTAATTACCTGACCTGTCCTTTGAGAGAACACGACTTGGTGTGTATCTTTTCTGTGACACATCTCTGGAAGTTTATGGGACATCATGCATATCTAGTTAGCAATTAAACAGTTTAAATTGCAACATGAATGCTAACATCTCTTCCTTCCTGGGGGGTTCCTATTGCAAGGTAGCTGATACCTCTCTAAAAAAAATATTGACAGTTGAGATGTTTAACTAGCATAAAAATGGCAGCTGCAATGCTAATAAATGTGAAACATTTAAATGGATAAGCCCAACACTGGAACAGAAGTATGAATTCTTCACAAAGTGTCTTTTATTGTCTTGGAAACTAAAAGTCTTTTATATGTTAAGGTTGGACTAGCAAAATCTCACCTTCCAGTTTTTCCCTGAGCTAATTAGACAGAAGCTGGATGCTATTCAGGCTTCTGCTGCTCACAGAAGCTTGTTTCCAAACCTTTGTAATATGATTTAAAATTCTTCTCTTAAGGAAATTGAAAGCAAATTGAAGAAACAGCTTATTTTAGAAACCTGCCTGAATATGAGAAAACTAGCAAACAATGAACGTGATACTTCTTTCTCACCTGAACAGGAGGGGTTCCCCTCATTAGCCTCAGTGCTGTCTAATTCTTGACATTTGATTTTTTTTCTTGTTGCCTGCTCCTGGATATAAGGTATTTTTTCTGCTCCCACATCACTTGCATGCTGGGCTTAGAGTTTGAAGACTGATTCAAAGTCCACTGATGTCAAAGACCTTTTTGTGTTAATTGCAATAGGGTTTTGCATAAAACAGAAGTGCAAGGTGCTGTTCATCAGAAACATGAATTGGCATGATATGAGTAGTTTTATCTTCAGAGTAGGAAGCTGGGAGTGTGTGTTCTATCTGTGACTTGTGAAAGGAAATAAGGCTTAGGTGAGTCTGGTTTATGGGTAGGACAGGTAGAGAGAGATTTATGCTAGAACCAAAAATATGTATAAGGATATTTCTTTGTGAATGTAAGGGCACTGCACTTCACATTACTACTTCATGCCTTCTCTTCATTTGTGCCTGTCACCAAAATGGTTCCAAGCCATGTTTTTTAATCTTACTTAGTGTTTTGCAGGCAGCTATAAATATCACTATTTCTATTATGCTTAAGCTTCTTCTCTTTCATGTGATTACTTTAATTCTTCCTCATAATGTTGGCAGTTATTTTGCCAGGAAGGCATGATCCTTCCCAAGAATGCATATCTGTTCAGTATTAGTTGTGCCTGAAGGTCAGACTGTCATGGTTTGGGCATGATTGGCATGATATGGACACAGGACAGGACACAGACAAATATCTGTTTTGCCCAGACCCAAGTCTCATGTGAGTTTTTGGACAGTTTTAAGTATTGAGATTGAAAGGGACAAAACCTAAGTTTGAGCTCTTATCTGCAATGACCTCTTTTTTTCTTCTGTCAGATGAATTTAAATCCTTTAAGATGACATCTCAGAAGTAAACATATGTTTATTTTTAGGCAACTGGCTATACAGTTTATTGAATGAAGCATGTAACAAGCTAGATGGAGCTAGATATAAATCAGAATCCTTCATTTAATAAATGCTGTCACTAAGAGGAAAACAAACATTATGAAATGAACACAGTAAAACAGAATTCTGAGGAAAGAAGAATTGTAGTAATCCATGTATAGCAGATTATCATTGTTCAAAAATTAAAATGCAGAACAATAAATATCTAATTGCTGGGTTTGCAAATGTTTGTGCGAATGGTTCAGAGTCTGATTTAGTATCTGTCCAAGTTAATGGAAGACTTTCTTTCATTTTCACCAGATTTTGATTAGATTTTTGGAAATAGATTTTGCATACCTACGGGGTTTTTCAAAGGAGGATACTAACAAAGTAAATGCCAAGAATCGGTCCATTTGCATGTGCAAAGTGTATTGTTCCTTTAAAGTCAACAGAGATGTCAGTTTGTTTCACTTAGGAGCAGAACAGTTTTACAACCTGTTGTCCTGCTCAACTACAGAGTGTTGTTCAGGTATACTGTTCTATGTTCAGGTTCTTTGTATTTATTTTCCATGATGAATCATGATGTGGAATGCCTTCCTTCAAACTTGTGTGAACATAAAAATACATACACCTTGAGAACAGCAAGAGCTTAAAAAGCTGCAGGTGGAAGACTCTAGGGAAGTGACTTTTGTACTGTAAATAACTAACCTAAAGTAGCTACCTAATACTGTTTTCTAAATTTGTTGCTTCTTTATTGTTACCATCCTGTCTACTCTGTCATATGAGATGTTTTATTATCTTAATTATATGATATGAACAGAAAGAAGCTCGGGGTGGAGAAAAGTGGAAGGAAGGACTCCAAGGGTTTGAATGATTTATTCCCCTTTACATGTCTAACTCTGCCACTTGTCTTACAAAGCAAAGAGACTTCCATGATAAGGGAATTATTTCTGTCATTTCAGTGCTAAAAAGGTAATTTTGTATTACTTTAACTTCATAATTTTATAGCTTTCTTTAGTAGGGAAAAAAATAACAACCAAAATGTTAAACATCGCGAAACACTACCAGGTAGTGTCATTCATTTAGAGGCTCACACAGAATAGATGGATGCCTGCTCTATTTTTGGTGCTTATCTGAGAAGCAAGAATTTAGTTGAAGACAAATTAATATGATTTATTTAAAATACACCCATGCTTTTAATGAAAGGACCTAAAGCTTTCATACATGAATGAATATACTGTTATACACAGGGGCTGCACACATACATTTCTTTCAATCCCAAAGGTCTGGAAATGGTAGTTATTTAGTAGCATAAAGCAAAAATATCAAAATTCCCATCTTCGGTTAATGTTCTGGAAAAGGCCAAGGTGGACTGTAGTTACCAGAATCTGAAGCTCTGAATATATATCATGAATGTTAGAAGGGTAACATATTTCTTATTGCATAGACCTATCATGGCCCTTTAAAATGATAAGCCATTAAATACACAAATTGATTGCTTTCCATAGTCTTAATGCTTTCCCCCTATAAAGCATATGCATTAACTTTTTTTTTTTAAAGCAAACTACTACTACTTTACTAGTCCATAACAAAAAGGTTTGATATTTGCAATTTCCAATATATCTTTAAAATAACATATTTGTTTCTTTACTATAGTGAGGACTTTGCGTGGCAAAGAGTAATCACTTCTATTTAAGAGAGGTACTTTACAGAAAGAACTTCTTATTTCTAGGCTTGCAGTCACAGCCAAAAACTGGGTAGTGTGTCATGGGAATATTTCATCTTGAAGGCTAAATATTTCACAAGCAGGAATGATGAAGAAAATGCTGGAATTCTAGGAATGCATATTGAAGGTTGTGTGGTTGTGGTAAATGTGGTGTACTTTCTAAAATCAAGGGATTGATTTTTGTCACAAACACTAAAATTCTGGTAAAACACACTGATTTCATATTTCTTCCTTTTGTGGACAGTGATGCTTGAGAGTAATGTACCCTGTTATATTCATGTACTAACACAGAACATCGGACATTCTTATGACTGGTAAAAAACAGCTTAACATGCTTCAGGTTCTGAATGAACACGCAGCTGATGAAACAATGAATGCTGGTTTAAACTTTTGCTTTCCTTTGCCAGTTCTGCAGTTGAAATGTGTTTAAAGAGATGACCAAATAACTTTGACACAGTTGCAGTGCAGTGTGTTTTCCTCTTTCATTAACTGGCAATGAATAAATGTTGGGGGAAATGTAAAGTTACAAGTAGTGTATATACAAAATAGTTTCTACAATGAAGCTTTGTTGTCAGGTCTCAAGAATTATTTGTTTGTAGTGGCTACACAAAGGGGCAACAATGTATAACAGCTGTGGCAACGTTATAATATCATATGGACATTTCAGAATTCTAGAATGTTGCATTTCACCTGATGGCCTTGAATATCCTGCATTTATATGTCTTTTTCTCCCCTTGCAAGATGAGCTTAATATCTATTATCTTACTAAACATTTAAATTCAGGTATCAAGAGACACGAGCCCTGAGATTTAAGGTATGACTGCGCTCACTGGTCTTTTCTTCTGGTGACCCTGATCATTGATGGAAATGAACTAAACCAGATCTTCTTTGGTCACTGTGGTAAAGAATTGTCCCTGTTTCTGCCCTGAGATGATGTTTTCCTTCCCCTCAATGATGAATTCTGTGTAGAATCCTTCCATCACAAGTGCAAAAAGAAAACAGATGTGTTTACATTGTCTCCATGGAGATGCAAAGACACAAGCTAAATTCACACTAGCATTGGGGAGAAGATTCCCCCTCCTTTGTCTTCCAGAGATGGAGAATTGCATGGAGAATATTTGAAGCAAACCAGACAGAATCCTTTAGAGACCATTTTTCCCCTATGTCTTTTCAGCAAAGGATTCTTTATGTGATCCTTCATTGAAGATTCCTGAATGCTGTGATGGGTGTTTGTAGTTCCACTAGGAATCTGGTAAAAGTTTAAAACATTCTAATTTGTATTAACATTTTAAGTAATGATAAACAGGTAATTTACTACAATTACTTCATTCATTGTCTCAAACATACCAGTGACTTCAGTGTATTCATTGAGGACGTGTTATTAGTTGGGAACATTCAGGAGATGCAATGGAGCCATATGACATTCCTTCTGTTCCTTGTTTGGAGGATCGCTGACTAGGTTTCCATAGACAGTATTTGGAAAATATTTTTCTGTCATTTTTTTTATCGCTTTGCTCTTTCCTGTTTTCATGAATCTTTACAATCCACCACTGTGTTTCTCAGAGCAACTGCAGTTTGGCCATACGACCCATATGACAGAGTTCAGTGTGAATGTTTTGAAGTTCATAGTGACTGGGAAAGGAAGAAGCTTCTTCCCTTTTCTGCTCTTTCCCTGGAGACCATGATTTGTTTACAAGTGACACAGAGCTGAATATAACCTTATAAAGTGATGCAGTATTTTAAATAAATAATGTGGAAAAAAAACAGCAAAGCGTGAGCATGCAGATGCTCATGCTAAGCCAAATAATTTTTTTCAGTTCATATGTGTGCATTCAAGCTATTATTTAGGAAAACATTCTCTAAACTAGAGCTAGTTTCAAAAACTTTCATCTAATGGACAGAGCTTTGTTTTGTTGGTATTTGGGGGAATTGCATTTTTTAAAAATTAAAATGAAACTCTAAAGAGAGAAACAATGCTGTGATGTCTTCGAATTAATTTTAAAAAAACCCATTCTTTTAATAAAATTTTTATCCTCAGTTTTTAGGTTAAGTGTGCCTTCTAAACATGCATGTCAATGCGTTCCATTCAGAAACAGTACACAGCCATCCTGAAATACCTCTTTTTTTTCTTGTTTTAAAAGCCTAATCATTCAATTAAACAGCAAAAATCACAGTGACTTGGTGACCAATCCCATAGTGAACGTGAATAGCAGAAAAAAGGGCAGGTGGTGGGGAAAGAATCCAGAAGAAGGCGCGAGTTCAACAAAACATGTCTTTCAATAAATTCTTCACAGAATATGATGTGAATGAATAATTTTTTTAAGAAAAAAGATAGCATGCTCAAATTGTTAAATACATGTAATTCCTCCAGGTCTTATAGCTTAGCTTTAGTTACAATATTAAAGAGCTAAATGAGTGTCCTGGTTTGAGGTAAAACAGAGTAACCTCATGCAAGTGAACATCCCATTCAATGAGAGGCTGCCATTTGTATAAATAAAATTGTTCTTGTGCATAAGTATTTACAAAATCAAGGCCTTAAACACCATATATGTTAGGTCTTCTCTAAAAAATACTCAGCATAGGAAATATTTATGAAAGCTGTCTGAAACCGGAATTAACAAGGCTTCTTCCTCAAAAATTTGCCATCAACAGCCAGGAATTTTTTTTTTTTTCTGACTGATCAGAGGACCCACCTTCTATGTGCACTCCCAGCTATTTTGTCAAAGATCACCAGATATTCCCCTAAATTTAGGTTTGCAGTTTCACATATTACACATTCCAGTCATCTCTGGCAACCAGTCAGCTATAATTGGACTTACTTTTCTATGGTATGTGACTTCCTGGGCTTCCTGTGTTGCACATGGAAGCTCAGTCAGAGGGATGACAGATGCAATGTAGTAAACATAGTCTGGGCTAAACCCAGATCCACGGAGGAGAATGAGGCCATATGGAGATTGTTTTTCTTTTTTCCTTCTTCAAGTATAGCATTTTGAAAAGCAGTTTTATAGAACTTTTTTTTCATCTTTACCTTTTTGTTGGTGATAGAAAATCATTATTATCAATTCTGTACCACAATATCATGGATTGAAAATGGTAGCTTTTTATGTTGAAAATCAATCTGTAATTTAAAAGTGGAACCGTTATTTTTAATCATTTCGCTAGTCTAAAGAAAATCTTACTGGAGTTGATATTAAAATTGTGAAAGATATCTTGGCATTTCTGCCCCTGTGAAAAATGGAAATCCTGTGTGGGTGGTATGATTTCTTCTGCCAATTTCTGTGATGTCTCCACAGACGTGAAAAAGGTGAAACTCAAAGAAACTTCTAAAAGAAAATAAGACCTACCCATGGCTTCATTACCTACAATGCTTAGAGTTATCTCTCTGTCTGCATTCACTGTCACTTCTCTTCTCCATCCTCCCCCACGCTTCAAAAGTCTTTTCATGCTATTGCAAACTAACTTTGTGGCATTTTGGATTTCATAGTTACACCTCAAGGGTTGAAGCCTTGTTGGATCTGTTGCCTAAACTTAGATGTTTCACAAGCTGGTTTCAACGCATGCTAGCTTCATTTTCAAGGCAGTTCTCCATAATTCGGGGGTAACTGAACACAAGTCTAACGTGTACAGGGGCAATACATACACACATATTGAAATTCAGCTCTGCAGGTAGAGCTTCAGGATGGCTACTTTTATGTCTAGTGTGGAAGAAAATGCAAGAGCTTGTTCTATATACTCTGTGCTGTAAAATCAAGTTTGTGCTTTTGTGCTATCATGTAACTTGCATTTCTGCAAAAATTTTAGTTTTTGCATCAAAAGATTTAAACTAAAACTTAGATTTTTATTTTTTTTTTCTTCATGGGGTCTGCACTAAGCTGCCGGGGAAGCTGAAAAAGAAAATCTGTCCTAATCATTTTTCGTTCATTTAGATCTACTGCTTGAAAGTTGCTTGTATGAAAAACCATGGCAGATTTAATAACTAACGGATTCAAGATACGTTACATCCTAGTTCTGTCATTCCAGTCACAATTTACCAACTTCTTCCTTTATGATACCCCAGTCTTCTTATTAATGAGGCCTTCCAACTTTCTGTCATCAGCAAATTCCATTGTTTCATTCCTCAATCCTCTGCTGTGAATGTTAATGAAAATGTGAAATGGCCAGTCCAAAACGGGAGCTTTTGTGAACACAAATCAAGATTTTTAGGCAGCTTCTCACCAGTCTAATTAATCTCCATCCTTGCTATCTTTAGTAATAAGATCATTTCTGATATGGCATTTTATCAAATGATCCCTTGAAGTTTTTCTAGACTGTCTGCTGTATTTTTCTGCTGTATTTCCTTAGACCATCAGTTACCTTAGGAAAAAGATACTGTATTAGTCTGGCATGATCTACTGTTGCTAAATCTGCGTTGTATTTTATCTCATTCCCATAATCCTTGTATCTTTACTTCCTGCTTCTCTTCCTTTGTTCTAAAGCTCAGTTCAGTGATTTTTGGGGGGGCACCATTCTTAAATGCCATGTGGACGCCACCTTCTCTTTCATTGTGAACATGCCTGCAGCAATTGTGGAGGGTCATAGTTTTGTTTCTGTACAGTCAGACCTTTGAAATGAGAAAATAAATTGTGTGAGTTTTTGTCCTCCATTTATTTCACTTTATTCTCTCTGTTCTTTGCCTTGATGATTGGCCAGTTGGCTGCCTTATTTCTTTCTCCACTTGAAGGCTGTTGCTTCTTATTTATGGCTGGCAGCTTCAGGACTCAAGTTGGTGCTTATTGGATTTACTTTCATTTCTTGCTTAATCTCTAGGGGAAGCTTCCAGCTGGCTGATCTCCTCATCTTATTATGCTGCAAGAGCCAAGCTGGTGCATATTCTTTCTTTCTAAGGGCTTCTGTGGAAATGAGGAGAGCAAGACAGCTCCCTGTAGACCACAACTTGGGAAGTGCTGTTACGGAAGGTTCTCAGGCTTGCATAGAGCAAGGAGATAATGACAACAAGAGAATCCTGAGCCAGCACCATTCTGGTGATCTGCAGACTAAGTGTTTACCATTTGGTGTCCTGTATTGTACTGAAGGGCAGTGACTGTGCCAGGAAAGAACAATACATCCTATGCTGGTGGTTCTCTTTAGAACAGGTATCCTGAATCACCTTTTTTGCTGTGCTACACTCAGACATTCTGTCTTTGTATTGGAAAAATGACAGATTTCAGAGAATTAAAATCCTATTGGCATCTTGAGAGTTCTTCTACTACATTTGACGCTGATTCCAGTGAGAGTGGTGCTGGGGAGATTGAAGAAAACAAGGGTTCAAAACCAAGGGTCAGACCAAATCCAGAATCCTGCATGATTTACTCTCTGATCAAAGGTTTGGTTTTTTTCTTTTGTCTTTTGCTCATGCTGACTAACATATGTGAAGAGTATTATTTAGTCCAGTGATCTTGCGTTGAAGTACAATCCAAATATATTTTCTGGTATGAAAGATATATTTCAACCTCTGTGATTTCATCTGCTGTTTTTAGAGTGTATGCACTGGGACTCATTTTAGCTTTAAGAACATGAGTTACAGTCATGAAGCAGTAAAAAGACCAGTTGCCAAAAACCAGAAGGATAGTGACAGAGTATTAATGGAACTGTATCCTGAGGCGATGCAGAAATATTTGGAATTCACTGTTGCGCCAAGGCAACCATGTCATTGCAATGTTTTGATTTGTGCTTGCATTTGTGGGTCTCTATTGGATGGCAGGTAGCAGACCTCTGCATGTTTGTCTAAATTTTCTCTGCTGACTGAGCTAATTGGGATTTCATTGAGTCAAAAGGTCACTTCTGTGTCACATTTTCTGTCCCATGATGTAGTTTACTGCCAACCATGTTGTATGCATCTGTGTTGTAGCTGTTTCCCTTTGGAGAGAAAGGGATTGAATGACATCCAGTAGAAGGATAAAAGCTGAGGTTAGAAGAACTGCAGCTCTGTCTGAAGATGTGCAGTTGTCATGTTCAGACTCTTTCTAGGTCTCTTGTTTAGACAAGCAAGAGATTGGGGACCTACTGTGAACATTCAAGTTTGTACATGTGCCCTTGTTTTGGAGGGAGTTTTCAAATGCTTGCTTTTGTGTAGGTAACAGAGGCATGTCACGTTAAGAGTTTAATCTAAATTATGTTTCACAAAAGGCTATTATGTGTAGAAAGGAGTTGATGTGAGAATAGGGGGTTTTATTATGGGACTCCAGGAACAGGGAACATAGGCAATCCCATCAAAATCACTGAATTCTGTAATTATGCCAAATGCAGTTCAGTGGTAACAAGTCCCTGCATACGTTCACCATGTCCAGAGAGCCTGACGAGTCTATTTGTCATGTCTAAATCAGAAGGAAATCTTTCTTTCCTCAGGCAGCAGTTATCAAACTAGGGATGAACTGTAAGCAGGATTATTTCTTCTTTTGTTAATGAACTTTTGTTGAAGGCCAGTCATCTTGGAGTGAACCCATTCCCCCTTAGAAGCGCTGAACCTTGTTCTGATCCCCTTGCTTTTTATAAGAATATAACGTCATTAATTTTGAAGAAATTGCGCTTCATCTATGTGCTTGTATGTGAGATTGCAGAAAGGTATGGGTTTCTCAGCCTGGTGACAGGCACGTGATAGTCACCTAGATGTTACAGCATTTTGCTTTCAGTCTTTTAGAAACTGTACATGACTTGGCATTGTGAGCACAAAGGTGCTGGTTTTGGCTCTGTTTCTTTGGCTCTTCTCCTGTAATAGCTAGGCAGCTAGCATCCCCGAAGTGGGACGATTTTCAGCCTCTGCCTTTCCCTCAGGTCAAAGTGCTCCAGACTCTGTGATGGTGCTATAAGTCTCCTTCCATAGCCCCTTGGGTCCTAATTATAGTTCCTTAACACTAGGCCTCCAGCCAGCAGCTATCAGCTCTGAGGTATGCTAGCTAGAGTTTCCTTTCTGCTCTAGACTGACCTGCAGCTGCCTGCTGTGCCTGCCTTAGATGTTGGGCCCCCTGCTTATACTGGGCCATGATCCCAAAGATCTGTTAATCCTTAAATTAGTCAGGGGTGCTGGAAAATTTGAGTATACTGAGAGGAAAGTGGGAACCTATTGGATTTTAGTTGGGCGCTCCTGCAGCGTGGTAATTCCAATTTCACAGTGGTGCAGACAAGCAAAGAAAACTAAGTTTGGATTTCAGCAAGTATTTGCAGATCTATTCATTTAAAAAGTAAATAATAATAAAAAGGCTATATTAATATTATGTATTTTTGGTAAAGATGTCAGGGGGCAGAGCTCATCTTTATCTCCCAGAGGAGGGCAAGAAAAGCAGATGTGGGGAATGTAAAGAATTGAGAGAAGCAGGAAATATCTCTTTTTTTATGGTGCTGTTTGCTTCCAGAACCACACAGATTACTCTGGCCCAGGTCGTAAAAGTATTTTAAAAGAAATGGGTGGGCAAATGGGGGCTGAAGCAAGGGGTAGAAGAGAATGGAAGTTGTTATGAGTCTGCCACAGACCTCACATGAGAGTTAATGCAAATAACCTTAGACCTAGATGTTCAGTGCCCCTGATTCACATGGCCCTGATTTCAGCAGGAGTGATATACATAAGCAGTTTTGTCTGGGCTGAGCACAAATCTCTGGGCTATGCTTCTCTTTGTCAAATGGGCGTGGAAGCACTGTCCTGCCATGCAGAGGCATTGAGGATAAACATAATGAAGGCTGTTAGGATTTTGTGCACTGGTCACGTTTGTGACCAGTGAAGTGTCAAGTGTGACTTTGCAGTATCAAAATTTTTAGAAATGGAGAAACACAAGGCGCTCTCTACAGTACGTGGTACTGTAATCTGATAATTTTGCAAACAGTATTATGCTCAGGTGTCAAGACTAACTTAGACATAGCGAAGTTCTCTTTTGCTGCCTCCACTGTGTGCCAGTGATGGAAGGGAAGGTGGAAAGTGCCAACGCTGCTAAAAGTGGCGCAGTGACATCAGGTGAAGCTTCTGGAGGGATCCTGAGCTGAACTAGACCTTTCCGTGTTGTGAAATTCTCCTGGCCTTGGTTGTCAAGAGCTTGACATGTCTGTAAACTGAGGAAAGGGTAGACTAGAACTATTTTTGCACCTGCCTCACTTTCCAAATGGGCATTTTTCCCTTCTGTAGCTTTCTTAAAGGACAGAAGGATTTAGCCCCAGTATGGAGTCAGAGTGGGGAAAACTACTTAGACTGACTTCATCTGTATGTGCTGAAGAGTTTCTTGAGCAGCAAAGCTTTCTCTGTGTGTGTGTGCATTGTGTCAAAGCTAGGTGGTAAAAGGCTGGATAGCATGAGGTAAGTGTTTAGAGAGCTAGTTGACATCCTGAAAATTACCAGAGACCCTCTGTTGAAACCACTTATACCTTTATGCAGGGCTGATTTTCATGTCAGTTGCCCAAAAGCCCCTCGCAGAGCTGGGGAACATGACTCTCACACACCTTGCATGAGCTCTGTCATCTCCATTGTGGGTTACATAGACAAGACATGCATTCTTCACCTCTGAGCTGGTGGTTTGCAGCCATGTGGGACAGGGCAGGTGGAAGCGTGCTGAAGGTTGGGGGTGGATAAATGAGGAAATGGAAGAGGTTTGTTCTTCAGCAGGAATGGTATTATTTGAAACACTTAGATCATGAAAGAACTGAAAGAAAATTACATGAGTTTTTATGCCCTTTTAGGAAATGCTGTAGAATTGAATTAAATAATACTATTCCTTTTGGAGAGTTCAGTATGGTGAAGTTTTGTTCTTTTTAAAAAAATGGATGCAGAATGTTCCCACTCCACATCAAATTTCTGTAGACTCTTGGATTGGCATCTCTATAACTTAACTTTCAGTAAAGCCCAATTTGTTCAGAGTTTTTCCTTAATGAAAGTCTTGCCTGAAATTCACAGGGTGGGAAATATATATGCATCAGAAAGTGAAATGATTTCTAGATGGAAAAACATAGCAGACTAGCAGAGATGTGTGGGTTTTTTTAATGTTGACATATTTGAAATGGCTTATTTCATGTATTTGCTTTAGGAAGATAAACTTAATGTAGCTGAAACTTTTCAGTCATTAGCTGATAGAACAGGGCTACATGTAAGGTACCCCTCTCCTGAGGGATTTGTTGGTGCCTATGCTGGCCCTTTACATGAGAATCAATCCTCTTGTCCCAACAGAAGATGTCAGCTATGACTAGTCTCACTGTCATGCTGTACATACAAATAAATGCAAACTTAAGGAATAACTTTTCTTCAAGGTCAGGGCTTTCTGAAGGTTGTTGACAGTTCTAGTTGATTTTGTAAAGTAACATAATAAATAAGTCTGCAAAGCCAGTTGGTCTAGTTAGCTACAGCTGTGGCTAGACTAAGTTATAAATCCTCTTTTCAACGTTAAATTAAACCTGCACCACCAGAGGTGACAATAGTTTGGGGAAGGAGAAATAAGCTGCCAACATTTGACTGTAATTGGCAGCTTCAGTAGACAGGCCAAGGGTAAATGGGCTACCCAGAGTAAATTCCCTTTTCACCTGAAAAAGCTGTTCTTCCACTGAACAATTGAGGCCCCCTGTCAGGGGACTAAGTGTGGGTTAAGACCACATGCTCCCACCTGTACTGTGCTTGTTATGTGGATAAACAGAACTTATGGTCTCCAGGGCTGTCAATCTGGCCTCTTTCAAAAACACATAAACCCTGATCCCAGTCCTAGGGAAACTGACAGGAATCATTCAATTGACTTTGGGTCAAATTCAGTTTCCACAGCCTTCATGTTGTACACCTCACTCAAAAATCTGCTGTGTTGGTTCATTGATTTGAAAAGCTAGTGTTTGTGCTCATAAACGCAATACAATAGTATATTTTTATTCTGGAAGGTTGTGAAATCAATCAAGTGTCCTGTACTTTTCTGAGAGCTGTGGTTGCTCAGTGTTCTGGAGGGCTGAGCCCTGACAATACAAGATGCGAATAAAGTGTTTTGTTCTAGAAAGAATAGAATACAATCTGAAGATACTTCTACTCCCCACACCCCCCACCTCCTCCTTTATAAAATATTGGTATTAATTGGTACATGCTAGAATGTTTCTTTCAGTCATTTCATTTTGCATTGCTTTAATTATGACTTGGCTCTGATGCAAGATTTTGTTTATTGTCTGTATGTAAACTTTTGTGATGTCTATGCAAACTTTCATTATGAGGTTTGCTGTAGCTCTAGTCTGGAGCTGCATTCTGTTTTTCCACTCTATTCTCCTTTGCATAGACTCACTGTGCTTTCTTTCTGGAAAAGCAAAGCCAATGAAAGCCATGTGTTGCTCTCTCAAAAGGATTCCCTAACTACAGGATTTGAAACTCTTCTGCACTCCAAACCTTGGCTCTGCCCTTAAAAAAGAAACCACACAATCCACATGAAAGTATATGTCCTTAAGTAAAATCACGTCAGGGGAAAGTTTGCAAGAGGTAAATCCTTTATGTGTCCATCTTGACAGTCAGCCCAGGCCACCCATTTCATGTTTAAATAGTCATTTTAACTGAAACATGTAAAATATTTCCACCTTTTGAAAGCCGTTAGTTTACCTGGTTTTGGTCAAGAGGAATGACAGAAATAAACAGTCTCAATGGTTCACCAAAGAAGTCAGTCTGTGTGGCTAAAGCTCTCTTGTTCCAGAAGGCTATTCATTAAGCCTGTAAGTCTCAAATGGTTCCATAGTTAGCGACCTCCCTAATTCTTTTTCCTTCATTTGTTTTCTCAGCTTCTTCATAATGAGTAATTGCTAGAGGTGTCAGTGAACACATTTTGCCTAATTATGAACCATTCCAAACACTGTGGATTGGAAAGTTCTGCTCTTGCCTTCAGTGTTTTTGGGAAAGACTGGGTGGAGAGAAAAGCAGAGCAGACAGAGTGGGACATTTTACAAAGCGTAAATTGAAGAGAGAGAGAGGGGAAATGGGGTGAAATATAAAGAAAACTCCTGAAATGCTTTGGAAATTTAAGTGTATTGAACCTAAAAGTCATGTCTAAAGAACGTAATAATTATTATATTTGTACTGATGGACACACAGAAGATGGAGAAACTAAGGACAAATCACAAAGGGACATTAAGTGCTAAAACTCCAAGCTTTGCAGCAACAAGATCTTGGATGTCTATCTGCCCAGTGTAGCAGCATATGTACTTAGGGTATGTCTGCACACACATTTGCAAACAGATGCAAATTTACTCTGTGATGTAAGCTGTCCAGGTTTGAGTTAGCTCTAACCATGAGCTGCACAGTCATGATGCTTTAATTAATAAGCTTGGCCTCTTTTGGTTATGTCTACATGACTTCTTTTTCAGAGCCAGTTCATATTTAGCTGGTCTGTAGTGCAAGTAGGATTTGCTCCCTCATGTCTACAAAGGTTTTATAGATCTATCTTTAGCTAGGCTGCCTTAAGCATCTGCCTAACAGCCTAATTAATATAAAAATCTAGTTAATAAGAGATGCCAGAAAGGTTATAGATGCTTCTGAAGCAGGACTTGTATACTCTTTCTGAACATGAGGGAAGCTTCTCTTTGTGAATGAGATTCACAGTTCTAAAACTGTCCTGAGTCAGCTGATCTGAAAATGGGAATAGGTGAATTCTAAGTCCTTCCAAAGGAGACAGTGTGGTTGGCAATTCCACTTTATCTCCCGCTAGACAGCTTTTCAAGTTGGTGTGGTTACCCAGGTACCAGATAGTGAAAGCTTACAGAAGCCTTGGGCTGCTTTATTATATGCCAAACACGAGCTCATATTAATGCTTCCCCCACACTCAGGCCAGAAAGCTATAAGGGGTTCCTTTTGAGCTCCCTTTTTACATGAGTTAGTTATAGATAAAATCGGATGTTACTGAGAATAGTGATCTCCAAAGTGCCAGGACCCGTTGCATAGCTGAGGACCCAGTTAGTGCTGTTTAATCTGTTACTGTTCCCAAGACGATGATCATTACTTGCATACCTAACAGGATGTCAAGCTGTTAGGTCTAGAACTCCAGGGACTGAGACACATTGTTTTCATGTGCTGTGGAAGATCAGTTTTCAAGTCAAATCTAGCAGTTGCCTAATATATGTTGTTTCTTGTTTTTTTTCTAACCATCACAATTTTACTTAAATTGATATGGGTGATTTACTTTGTTATATATTCATAGCTAAGTTAGGTTGTTGTGTCTCTGTTTACTGCACTGGTGTTTGCTGACATATGGAGGAAAATATGCTGAATTGCTAGCGTCAAAGAAGCTGCTGACAGTTGTAGTTCTATTGCTAAGACTAGAAGGTAAGAATATACTGATTTATGTTAATACATAACTCATAGGGAAGCCAGATAAGTAGAAAACTTGGCATGCAGGACTTATGTTATTCTTTGTATGTTAATCCCTAAGAAGTGTTTCATCGTGTGTGATATTTTTTCTTACTTTGGAACCATTTCTTTCTCTACAATCTGTCAATAAATTATTGCAAATGTGATTCCAGATATCTAACTTCATTCTCCTTTACCATCCAGAATGAATCAATATTTGGAGTTTATAATACCTCTCTAATGGACTCAGATTTTGCAACTTGTCAACAAGAATTTTGGGTCTAAATAGCTATTAAAATGGTGCAAAACCTTCAGGAGACTTTGACGATATAACCTGTGTTGTTAAGGTTTATGCAGTCCTCCTTCTGCCCAGATGATTTTAGTCCCATTGTGGCAAGATACCAGGTCACTATTCAATCCAGTACAATCTGCTCAATTGATGAGGTCAAACTGAAAGAATTATTGACAATAGGCTTGATTTCAAGTGCAGCTCTTGCAGAGGTTAGGAACTCCCCACTTTCAGACTGGAGGCAGTTATGTTTTTCAGTGGGGAATCTCAGCTACAGGTTGTGTGCGAGTGCAGTGTTCTAAATCTAGAAAAAAAAAAAAAGATATCTGTATCTTCAATATTAAAGGAAGAAGAGATCTTAAATTACCTTGAGAGAGGAAAATAGGTCATTACCTATGTATTGTCAAATGAAACTTTGCAGTCCTATATTCCTCTCAGCTGACAGTACTTAGCTGTCTAGTAGATCACTGGGATTATAAATCTACTGAACATGGTTTATTACTGTTGCAATCACAGGAATGGACATTACTGCTGCTAATGACAGGCTTCTTAGTACATTAGCTGATCCTTTTGGTTTTTCTTCTGACCACTAACTAATGAGTTTACCACTGCCTGCTGTCAAATGATTACTTTGGGGGGGCCTGAGGAATTGCTGAGGTACAGCATTTAGCAGGCTACCACGGATTTTGTTATTTAACCCAGAACAAATGATCAGAAAACAGGGGAGAAGGGACAGAACCAGCTGAAATTTAAACACAAAAAGAAAGTAATTATTTTAACCAGTGCAGTCACCTAAACAACTGCCTTTGAAAGTCACCAGCCACTCTTTGGGTTATTTTCATTTGATGTGTTCATCCTTCCCAGGAAGCAAATAATACACATGTATTTTGAACAACTGATCTACAGAGAGGCCATTACTTCTGCAGACACTGTCATCTTGTCTTATTTTCATGGCTACAAAGACCCAAAGAAAACACAGATCACACTTTATTGGTTCTAGCAATCTATGGCATCTCAGTTCCAAGACAACTGTGGGACCAGTTAAACAAGGGAAAAGAAAAGCCATGCACATTATTTCTGCTGATATGAGGAGAGTATCTCTCTTAAAAATGAATACATAGATCCAAACTGACTTATGGTCAAACTTGGCTTGTCGTCATTAACTTCTCTTGCCACCTATCGTTCACTTGAACTTGGCTATTTCTCCCAATAATATAGTATGATGAGATCTGTTGTTGCACAATGGTCTATGATTCTTTTCAAGCTTTAGCCAATTGTTTAACAAAATTAACATTTTGGAATTCACACTTCACTTGTCTCCATCAAAACACTTAAATCAAGTTTAAATGGATTTTTAAATGCCTAACTGATTTGCTCATTACACTCAAAGGATGGAGCTGGATGCAGCTGGTATTCTAATTAACAGTTTGTTTTAAGAGATAGTTTATTAAATATACTATGTTGATATCTTTTGTTCTGAAGTTTGCACAGTAAAAACAGAAAAACAGTATTCATGATAAAAACTCGTCAGAATCTGTGTAATCTAATTTAACAGCATTGAGGAAGCTTTTAATGAAGAAAATAATTCATGATGTCTGGAGGAGACCTTGTGTAGGTAGTAAGTCTTCATACTATTTATGAAGATGAGCAGACATAGCTTTTTATCCAGAACATTGAAGTACAAGAAGTGATCTACATTCTGTATTATTCTAGGGATTGTGTAATCCAATTTGCTGAAGTTTGCCTTCCAACCTGAAAAGTTTAAAAATTACTATTTCAAATTACTATTTGTGAGAGGGATGGAAAAGGAGGATTGCATTTGTTGCCTAATTCAAAACTTACTGCTTTGCTTTTCCTTTCTCAACAGATTTGCTTCATGTCACTTTAAAGACACATATGTAGTTGCCTTTCAATTTTTGTATTAAATCTATTTTCCATTCTTTCCTTTCATACATTTTATGTAAGGACCTTCTTCGTGACTCCTATAGGATTCAATGTACTGTTCAGTGATTCTCCAGATCTCCCCAAATTTAATTTTAAAGCACACGTTTTCTATTGTGATTACTCTAGTTCTTGCTGTTCTGTAGTTACGAGCCACTACTGATGCCACATTCTGCTCCACAGTAGTCTCGTTCTTTTACTTGAGATGACTTGATTGGTGACAGCCAACATGGCTTCACTAAGGGCAAATAATGCCTGACAAATTTAGTGGCCTACAGTGTTGGTGGATAAGGTAAGAGCAACTGATGTTATCTACCTGGACTTGTGCAAAACATTTGACATAGTCCCACGTGACATCCTTGTCTCTAAATTGGAGATACATGGATTTGATGGATGGACCGCTTAGTGGGTAAGGAATAGGCTGGATGGCCGCACTCAGAGTTGTGGTCAACTGCTTGATGTCCAGGTGGCAAGCAGTGGCAAGTAGTGTTCCTCAGGGGTTGGTACTGGGACTGGTACTGTTTAACATCATTGTCAGCAACATGGACAGTGGGATAAAGTGCACCCTCAGCAAGTTTGCCAACGACACCAAGCTGTGTGGAGTGGTTGACATACGGAAGGGAAGGGATGCCATCCAGAGGGACTTTGACAGACTTGAGAGCAAGCTCATGAAGTTCAACCAGGCGAAGTGCAAGATCCTGCATGCAGGCCGGGGCAATTCCAAGCACAAATACAGGCTGGGCAGAGAACAGATCAAGAGCAGGCCTAAGGAGAAGGACTTGGTGGTGTTGGTGGATTTGAAACTCAACATGAGCCAACAATGTGCACTTGCAGCCCAGAAAGCCAAATACATCCGGGGCTGCCTCAAAAGCAGCGTGGCCAGCAGAGCAAGGGAAGTGATTCTGCCCCTCTGCTCTGCTCTCATGAGACCCCACCTGGAATATTGGACCCGGCTCTGGGGCTCCCAACATAAGAAGGACGTGGACCTGTTGGAGTGGGACCAGAGGAGGGCCACAAAAATGATGAGAGGGCTGGAGCACCTCTCCTATGAGGACAGTCTGAGAGATTTGGGGTTGTTCAGCCTGGAGAAAAGAAGGCTCCAGGGAGACCTTATTTCAGCCTTTCAGTATTTAAAGGGGTCCTACAAGAAAGATGGAGAGGGACTCTTTATCAGGGAATGTAGTGATAGGACAAGAGGTAATACTTTTAAACTGAAAGAAGGTAGATTTAGATTAGATATAGGAAGAAATTCTTTACTGTGAGGGTGGTAAGGCACTGGAACAGGTTGCCCAGGGAAATTGTGGCTGCCCCATCCCTGGATGTGTTCAAGGCCAGGTTGGATGGGTCTTTGAGCAACCTGGTTTAGTGGGAGGTGTCCCTGCCCATGGCAGGAGGCTTGGAACTAGATGATCTTTAAGGTCCCTTCCAACTCTAACCATTCTATCACCTATGACTTACAGAATAAGATATTCCTCAGTATGAGTAAAGTAAATGAATGTGCCTATGCAGTAACAAAACATAACTGTAGCTCTTAAGGGGTTAGGGAATCCAGTTTTGAAGTGGCTAGGTAGGAGTATTGCTTATACAGAATGACTGTTAAGAATTTACCCAGCATCTCAGATGACTTTTGGTTACTGTGCAACAATTGGTACAATGCATGTAGCAGCTGAGCTGTCTGAAGTACTTAAAGTTAGGTAGAGTATGTGTAATGAAATATGTCGTGTTAATGTGCTCTATCTGCACCAGAATCTCTTTTAAAGTCTGTAGAATACAAATCTGTGCTTGTATAGAATTTGCCTGGGTTAGAAGAGAAGTGCTGCATTCAACATTGATCTTCAATACAGCGCATCTTTATTTAGTTTATTAACCAAATTTCTGAATGCATGTTAGTGCATTTGTCTAAGAGACAAACAATGTAGGGTTACCTGACCGGGAATATTTTCTAGGCAATAATTATGCCACTTCCTCTCATGATAGTTCTCCAAAAATTTCCCCTGCAGTGTGAAAAATCGGCCAGAGTTAGTCTAAATAAGACTGATCTCAAATCTTCTCTCACTCGTTCACAGTATAAGCTAGTGTGGATTTTTAATGTCTGTAAACAACACTTAGTTAAGTATGAAATCTGAGACTTTCAGCCTAATCAATGAGATTAGAGGAAGCATGTGATTCTGATTAATATCTAGTAATGTCAAGAAATGCTCTCATCACATTAAAATGCAAATAAAAGTAATTTAGGACCCAAGCTGCCATTAACTTCGTTTGGCTCTTGATCTTTGTTATTTTCCTTTAACCTGTTGTCTTTTAATGACTGGTTTTAATGGCAGTGCTGGAGACCTTTCTCTTCATTAAAAAAAATTTCCATTAATGGTTATAGAAAAATATTGTGGCAGATACTGTACAAATACCTCCATCTTTCAATAATACTTATTTCTTATCATTCAGGTACTCTTCTGTTTTTTCAGACCTCAAGATTGCTGTAGTCAGAATTGAAACATGAAACAAGTAGCTTTGCTCTATTTTTATAATGTAATTCAAGCTTAGGCTGCAATATAACTTGTTTCCTTTCTGCTGTTTTTGTTTCCCCCCTGTAGAAGCAGTGAAATCAAATTCAGTTCTCATTGCTTGTCAGTGGTAAGCATGGCCCAAGACAGACAGACTGTCATGAGGATTCTCTTGTCAGCAGGTTGGATAAAACAGGAACATACAGAATGTTTTCGCTGGTTACTTGCCAGAGCCATATGACCACTGTTGATCAGCATACAGACACACAGAGACAGGCATGTGTGTATGTATATATACACACATAGATATGCATAAAATATAGGTCTGCACTACATAATCACTGAGCTGTTTGAAATCCCAAAGCCAAGTCCGTACACTAAGGCATATTCTGATTGTTTTTTTAAAAAAGACATCAATTCAAACCCCTGAATGTGGCAACAGTGAAACCTTTGGATTTGTAGTAAAATTAATCATTAAAATAGGCCTCATGTTTTATTTTTAACCTTCACACATTATTCTCTTCACTAACACATTGCTCTGCTGATAATGAAATGAACTGAAGAGAGACTGTGCATGGAAATGTAATTCACCACAACAGAAGACCCACACATGGACCTAAAGCTACTTTAAATGCCTGTTCCAGGGCTTAATGATGCATAAAGTATTCTTTGGGCTCTCTCTGCTGGGATGATTTCCACTTGGCATCATTATAAGAAATGGAAAGCTTGGGCTTTGGCCTGATAGTCTCATATCCAAGTTGTCACAAACCTGGACACTGTCCATAAGGCAGAATTTAGACTGGTGCAGCCATGCATTGGCATTCAACTGCATTTACTACAGCAGGTTCATGGGGTGAGAGAGACATTTTAGATTAGGCACCATTCATTGAAATAATTCTGTTCTTTCAACTTCCAAGGAATGATTTTGGAAGATGTACAAACTCTAAATGTGATTATTCCTACACTTTGTACAGTTTACTGCAAACTGTAGGCTCTTTGGGTTACTTAGGGATATTGTAAAATGACATACACCTACAAGATGTTGGTTTGGGGTTGTTTTTTTTTTGAAAATGTTTTAACAATGAAATATAGAAAAAGAAAATTCTCACGTATTTAATACCCAAAGGCAGGGTTTTTGAAACAAACCATGACTACTTACATTGCCCTGTAAATGTCACTTTCAAAGTTTCTAACTCTAGTAAGGTTACAGACAGAAATAAGAAACAGCCACCAAATAGACAATTTTTTTTTTGAGTTGGCAGTTGTAATAGACTAGCGATTTTTCAAGTTGTGCTAGGGTCTCAGTGCAGCAATGCTGAACTTAGGTCTTACCATGTTCTGACTTGCACTAGGATGAAAACATTTCTCACTCCTGTTACATACTACTTTACACTCAAAGAATCCATCCTGCCATGGAGTATGAACTGGAGCATGACCTGGAGCTTGATTGTTTCCAGTAGTGTAGCTAGCTGTGCAGTTGGATTATAGCTACAAGCCGGTTCACAGGTCAGCATAACATCTCAGTTCCTTATTCAGTCAATCTGTGTTGATATTTACATCTTTCTGAACTTAACTCTATTGGTGTTTCACAGCATTGTGTTGTCACTGCAGCATCCCTCATCCCATTCATGTGGTATTCTTGTTAAACTGGGGGAGGTTAGTTGAATAACTTAAATAAACTAGTAAGGGAAGAAGGGTATTATATGTGAATTGGCCAGGGTTCCCAGTGACTGTGTGGGAGCTGAACTCCAGTGATAGCCTATTTCTTGTGCATGACAACACACAGGCTATGGATACAAAAGACCATTCTGCATAAGCAGCAGTGAAAGCATAAAAGAAAGCTTTTGCTAATAGAAGTGATTCTCCTGGATGAGGAATTCAGTGACTTTAGCTTTCGGTTCAGCATCTTGTATGGGAATTACTATCGTTGCAGGACAAACAAACTCCTTTGACTTCTACGTATGATAAAAGCAAACCTGTGGTTCACCAGCCATTGAAACAATTTCATGGGAATCCTTATACAGCTTGGCACCTTCTATATACCATTGGTGCCCAGGATCGCTCCAGGAAGCCCTTAGGTCAGTAGATGGTTGTGGCAATGTGTTTAAGTGACTGGATATGTAGATGTTAGTCGAATTCGATTTAACTCTCTAGATCTGGCTGTTCCTGAAACCTACTTTTCTTCTAATGGCCCTACCTTTCTAGCCAGAGAGGAATTCGAGTCTATGAAATTATAATACAAGGCAATAACAGCAGTACCATTATAGCAATTATTAAACTGTTACACCAGTATAAAAGCTGTCACAGTTGGGCAGATGTTAGTTTGCAAGATACTAGTGTTGCCTGATGGATTGTGGATGAAGTTTAACATTTAGATGTATGGTGTTGTGAACTATTATGATATTACTGATTTTAGGTAATTTTTACCTTAAATATGTAGCTGCTGGAGTCATATGATCATATAAGAACCATAGATGCCATTAGAAAAATCTGTTGGTTTTGAATTCATGGAGTAAAGCTTGAAAATATAAGCTGGATAGCCCTGAAATACATGATCATATTTTAGTCATAAATCTCATGTTTTTAACAATTGCAGAAAGCTTGGATTAGTAACAGTGGTTATTGCTCATACAGAGCTTTAGTCCTCATTCAGTTGAGACTCGTTATGATCTGGAAGGCTGCAACCCTCAAGCCCTTTCAATTTGCTTTACCTTTGCTGAGCCTGATACAATATAAATACAGATGGGCTATGGGCCAGTCAGCAGTATTGCCAGTTGCCAAGACAAGAGGCCAGACAAAAGCTATCCACTGTTAATGGCTTTTGTGCAAGAATAACCTGGGCTGGAGCTGAACCTGTACCAAAAGATGGAGTTCCCTGATTTCCCATCCTCTAAATGTTCCAGGCCTTTATAAGGCTCTTCTGTATCTATGATTAGTGAAGCGAATATACTTATTGTAAAATGCAAAAGATGATTTATTATATAAAAGTATATGTTGCTGGGTGTTGTGAATATAGGTTTATCATAGATTTAGACTTTCTAGAACCCCAAAAGAAAAGAAAGACAATAAAATCCACCACAAATCAGAGGTTAGGAAATGTATTTTAAAAGCCCCCCCTTTCCCCCCCCCCCAATGATACAAGCAATTAGAAACAATGTGAAAAGTCAGCATGCAGTGTTGCAGGTTCCTGAAATGCATGTACTGTGTTCTCACATGTAGTAGTTATGGCGTTGGCATCTGTACTTTAGCTACAAGACCTCTATCTGGAGCATAGTTACTAAGTTTGGCTTCTGCAGCTGTGCTACCTCACTTTGTAACAAATACAGTGGTGTGACCTACTGTTGTATGTTAGATCTTATGCTGAAAGTTCCTTAAATGCCTGCTTGGAATGATACATGGTATTTACCTTCTAAAAGCTAGATTTTTGTCAGTAAGTGCTACACAAGGATGCAGGATGCCATCCTTATGTCTGGTTATGGGGTGTTACTGGGGTGTTTCCAATGTCACTTTGTGATGAATGTAAATGAAAGTCAACCATTCAAAGACAAGCTTTGGGCTGTGCAAATCATAACTAGTGCTCACTTCACTGAACATTTCCAATGCTGTTTAGCCATCTCAAATATAAGATTATAATCTTCTAACAGTCTGCAATATTTTGGAGAGAAAATGAGGAAGATTCTTCTGTATTTAAATGATCTTGCAGGAAGGATGTCAAGCTGGGTGTAATGACGGAACCATCATAGCATGGTTCAGGTTGGAAAGGGCTTCAGTAAGTCCCTGGTATGACTGCTTGCTTGAAGTAGAGTCAGCAATGGGAACAGACCAGGTTCCTCAGGACTTTCTCCAGTTTGGTCTTGAAAGTCTCCAAAGGTGGAAGCTGCACAGCCTTTCTAGGCAAAGTATTCCAACACTTGACTTCCCTAATGGTGAAAAAGTTTTTCCTTATATCCATTCAAAACCTTTCTTGTTTCAGTTTATGCCCATTGTCTCTTACCATGCTGCCACATATGGCTTTAAAAAGCCTGACTCCATCTTGTTGGTAGCTTCCTCAAAGACAAGGTCCTACTCAATACAAGAGGAACCACAGGTTCTCAGTCTTGACATGCCCTATGTGCTTGGCTGAGGAGGCACTGAAGCAAGGTTGCGGTCTGCGGGATTATGACTGGACACCTCCAAGCCAGAATCCCCCCTAAATGCAGTGATAGTTGCTGCAATAGTAATTTTTTTAAAAATCGTTAATGGTTTAAACTCATCATACCAGCCCAGAGCTCAGGGTCAAGTTGACGTGTGGCCCAGTGTGAATATTTCTGAAACTAGCTGTTCTAAAGCCTCTCCAAAAGTCTGGTGATATCCTTTTTGATATGGCTGAAGTTAATCATTGCTTTACTTACAGACTTGTAGAGAAATGAACAGGTCAATGGTGTGGTAAAGAACTGTTGCTTTACTGCACAAATATAGGCCGGTTAAGATAATTAAATCTCTACAGCATATCAGAGCAGGGTTAGTAAGGAGCAAGTGAAAAAAGGAGGTGGTTTGTGCAGGAAGGGGTAATGGGATACAGAGCCCTTCATGCTCAGGTCAGTCACGGGATCCCCCAGCAAAATGCTTTGTCACTAATTGGCACCTGTGATGACAGTCTCAACATAGAGGTCAAGAACTGAAAGGAATCTGAAGGCTGAACTAACCAGCTCAAGGTCAGACATGAGGCATGCTGGTAAGGATCAGGGAATGTTCAAACCTCGGGCTGCCTGTATCACGCATCTTTTAAGGGTAAAGGGAGTCTGTTCATTTAACGTGTTTCGTCAGTACCAAACATTATTACCCACACTAGGGATTACAGGCTAGAATCAATCATTGGGTTTTAGTAATGTTTAATTCTGTGTAATAGCATACTATTGCAGGATATGCTATATAAATTGTAGTTGTATTACATCTTAGCAAGTAGTACAAACTCTAAATTATGCTTGAAAATAAAGTGTAAAACCAAGGTAGTGTATCAAAATTATTTTGTAACAAGAAAAGCAAAGAAACAGTGGCATAACCAGCCTTTTTATGTACTCTGACCATCAGCTACTATATGGTAGAAGTTACATAGTCTGTATTCAGAAACAATTGAAAAAATCAGATACTGAAATGTTGCAGCAAATTATTACATACTGGACCAAATGACTCCCTGATGGGTAACTCCTTCTGGTGAGAACGAATATAGCCTGTGTGTTTAATATACTTGGTTCAAAAGTTAACTAGTACAATATCTTACAGTTCATGCGATACAGCGCTAGGACCCTTAGTTCCATGTAGATTTTGAGAGAATAAAATGCAAGCATGTCTGGCAAAGCCTCCAATTTCTTTGGAAGTCTTGAGAACAAGTACTAGCCAGTCTAAGTTTCAATAAATGAGTAGGTATATTTATAAGTCACTACTGTGATCTTTTTTAATCTCTGATTCACAAAGATGAGTAGCTTGACTAACAGTTGGTGTGCTTACTGAAATTCTTATTGTAATCAGAAAGAGACAGGAAAATATACAAACGCTCAGTGTTAGATTTCTGCAGTTCATCTCTATTCACTGCTGGATAGTCAGGAGACATTCAAAGGTGATGGATGCAGAAGCAGGAAAGGTAACAGGATGAGATCACAGGCATTAGCTGTAGGCTTTGCTGTTTTGAAAACCGTTTTTGTCCCCTTTCCAGAAACTAAGTTTTAAAGCATTTGATAGGTTTTGTATAGTGATTGCTTGATGTATAGATTACTGAAGGTAGTGCTTCTTTAAGTAGTGGTACCTTCAGGGAAATCGAAGGGTCACAATACACAAGACAAATATAGGTATGTTCTTACGTAGCAACTTGGAGTTTTATCTGGCCAAACGTGACAATACGATTATGCAGTTATCCATGCAAACAATTAAAAAAAAAAAAAAAAGTGCCTCGATCCTTTTCAGTGGGTGACATTGATCCCACTTGCTGTTTTGAAAGTTAAAAAGTCAACAGTAGCCAGTAGAAACAGCATAGTCAACACTTAAACAAACAGAGAAACATTCTAGCAGCACAGTTCTATGACCGAGTAGTGGGAAATGGTTACTTTTCAATGGTAAGTGTTGTGTGCCTTATGCTTTCTGAACATGAGGGGTTAATAACGTTTATTAATTCAGCCCCTGCTCGGCATTTCTGGGGAATTTTCTGGACTTGTGTTTCACAAATTCTTCCCTTCCTTCTATGAAAAAGGCAATTGTATAGTAGATGTTAAAGCCTCCTGCATTTGGTGTGTTAATATTATTTGAGATCATAGAATCATAGAACAGAATATTTTTTAAGATACGTGCATTCAACAACACACCAAGACGTAGTTCATTTGAATTCTTCAAAAATGTTAGTGTTTCCTTGCCTTGTCAATGGAGGGGCACCTAGCAGAATGTGATTTTGAGCAAACTACAGTGACCGTTGAAGTATAAAGAGTGACATATCCACAGACTTAGCGTGAATTCTTACTCTCCCTGTTATGAACTAAGAGAAATGCACCTAGTGCCTTAAAGTGAGTCTTGTGTGTGTGCTTTGTTTACTTGTATGTTTTCAGTATAGACACAGTGGTGCAGGTTACATGCAAGGCATGTTACAGTATACTTGAAATTTCAGATGAGTTGAAGCCTTACCCTTCACTCAGAATAGTGGTTTTCCTTTGTTGAATAGTAGTAGACATATATGGGGTCTTCTAGGTTGTCTTCCGAGTGGAGGAGAAATCAGTGACACAGTGTAGATGTATTCTAAATGTAACTTGTTTTGTTACATACATCACTCCTGGAACAGTAGTCAGAAAGAGCAGATGGATGCCCCCTTCTTCTACAGAATCCCACTGCCAGGGAGTAATTGTGCCTGAAGGCTGATTTCCATCTAAAAGCAAAGCAGAGAGCAAACTATCCTGCCTTTGACATGACAAAATTTTGTCTCACAAAACTATAATCAGCAATTCTATTATCAACATGTCTTCCAAAGAATGGACGTTTGCTCACACGCTGGGAGAAGTGCTTGGCAGACTAGGCAATAGTGCCACCTGGTGATAACTGCCGTGGAGAATATTTTTCAGTGGCAAGAGAGGTCCAAACCAGCACATTAGAGATACACACTGTTTGAAGTGTTACAGTGCCTTGTGCAGATTAAGAAGGCTCTAGTTATGTGTGATGGTTGATACATGACAGGAACAGTGGTTATTGGCATGACGGGTGTGCAAAAAAGGCCCCTAGGTCTTTACTATTTTCTTTCAAGAATAAGTTGGTACACATTTGCACTATTCCTTTTATACTTACCACTTAAGGAAGGTGGAACTAACTTATTGCTGTTTATACACCCTTAGTGGTTTTCCAGACCTTCCCACTAGCACATAATCATAACAGTGTGAGAATGCTGTGTTGCTGCATACAATTGGTCTGTTGTTAGGATCTAACATAAAGAGATGCTCAGTCAAAGAAGCAGTCAAAACTTTCAGCAAAAGGAGATAAAAGCAAGATGGCAACTTGAACCAGATGGAGTCATGCTTCTTTTGTGTATATAAGATTTCTTGTGCTGATTGTAGCCTTACCCCACCATATGTAGGTCACTTGGCTGGCAAGCTATTAGTGTCTCCTAGATCTGCTATAGTTCTTGTGATGATAAATTACTCTCTTTCCTCGGAAAGCGTGTGTTAAGGTTAGCTGTGCATTTACCTTCCTGACAGACTCAGCGTGGGCAGAGGAAAACAATTAACCTATTTAAGAGCAAATATTTTGAGGAAGAAATTGCACAAAAGAAGAGCCAAGCAACACCTCCCTCGTGTAAAGACAGCATGGTTCAGTTATGTCCAAACAGATCAGTTTAGATTGATGAATGGAAAATATTTATTTAATGATACTAGCTTTTCAAATTATTTGAATAATTTGTTTATAGCCCAGTCAGAGCAAGTTAAAGTCAGTGAGAAAATTTCATGGTTGAGGGAGAGGGGAGAGTTTGTCTGTATCAAAAAAAATAAGCAGCTGAGTTCACCATCTTGAACTGAAGTCAGTGTTGCAGCTATGAAGCGGGAGACGAATTCAACACAAGGCTTGGCAGAGGAGAAGTTAAATCTTTCTGAGGAATGGGAACTTACTGCCTACCTTTGAGATACGCAGGCAAAATAAAGTGGGCTGAGAGAATCCAGTAATGAGGCTACGGAATAAGAATCAATTAAAATGACTCAAGTATAAAAGGTTATGGGGGAGGGAGATTTTATCTCCTTTTTCTTGGTGTTTTGCCATGTTTGGCTCTTGCACAGAATGCTGACCCGAAATGGGGCCTTTATTTCCAGCTTTAGAGAGAGATATTTTGAATTCCTTTTGATTTACGTTATGGAGTGCTTTTATTTTATGGGCTTGACAGAGGCCAGAAAGACCTTTGTAAACTGGACTTCATGTGCATCATCTTTGCCCGTTGAAGTCGAACTCGCTTGCTTTGACATTGGCTGAGCATTCATTCACAGTGCTGAGCACATTTAACCCTCACTGTGACACAGCCTCTAATTATTAAAAGGTCCCAGCATTTGCCCAAAATTTTTGTCGTTGCTGTATGCTAGAGACTCAGGTATTGTCTGAGCACTTTGCAGAAAGCAAGGAAGGTCCTTAGAAGCTTGAACCATTTCAGATAGGCTGTGATTCTGTTATGAAGAACAAGAAGAGGATTGACCTGAGCAAACAGAGACTTACAGCAAGAAGTTTGCAGAGTGGTCATTCCTCTTCTGGGGCTAAGGACACCCTGGGTGCATCCCAGCTAGTAAGATGTAGGGGGTATTGGAAAGCACTTCCCCTTCAAAGGTGATTTCAGTTTTTCTAAAACTAAAAGGTGGCAATGATTGAAGAAGGGTTGAGTGAGGCAGTAAACGGGAGCAGTGTTCCTGATGAAATATCCTGGCTTCAGTTAGTCAGTGAAGAGATGAACAGATCCCATACCTGCATATTTTCCTCCTCCTGCCATCACTTCTCTTGCAGCTGACCACAGGAGGATCTTATTTGTGCAGGGATTTAGGATGGTACCAAAGTTAGCAAGTAAACAATGGGATCACTGGAGGAAAGAGAAGAAAATTCAGGGGGAAAACCAATAGAGGCTAAGAATGCATGAAAAAGAGAAAGAAAACATTCAGGAAGGAAGGAAAGAAAAAGACTGAGGTTGTCATGATATCTGTAGGAATAAGAAAGAGAATGAATAGGAAATACTGAGAGTCAGTGTTTCCCCTTGGTAGTACAGGAAGGGAGAAAGGCATTCTATTCCTAAGAGGGGAAAATCTATCCAAGCTAGAACTGTGTGAGTTGGTTGGTCAAAACTTCCTCTAGTAAAACATAGATTTGGATTGAACAAATAATTTTGTTGCTTCTTGCAGAATTGGTTTTGTTAGGAGGAAGTTGGTAAAAAAATTGTATGACACTTCTGAAAACAAGGCATTTCATTTTTTTTAAACGAGAAAATAAAAATGTGAACACCTCCACCATGTTTTATGTCAGTGAATGAAAAATTTTAATAAGTCTCAAGTCAACGGAAAAAGCATGAGCTCGCTGGAGGAAAAAAAAAGGGGAGATGCTTTGCGAAATTAGTGTGAAACTCACTTCTTTAATAATTGTTTTCCAGGTCAGTGATGAAATGAAAAGTCAGCTGTTCACATATACATATTCAAACCACTTACCGTTGTTTAGTAATGTTGTAACATACGTGATTCTGGGATTTCTGAATTTGATGTAGCACATGAGATCACCAATCCATCTGGAGCAACATTCTGTCTCTAGCTTTGCCCAGTTCCTGACATTTAAGTGGAAGACAAACTAAAAAGATAATTAGTTACTGTTCTCCCCTCAGTTTGTGCTGAGCTACTAATTTAGATAAGGGAGTCTGTAAGTAAGCCCTGAACCATAATGCTGTTTTTCCTGATCATAATCTTCCATGACTATGCAGTTATCTTTTGGTTGTAACATTATCCAGCACTTTTCTCAAACCTGTCTGAAATGTTTGAATGAATGGCATCCTAATGGCAGCAACTGTCATTGTCTCCATCATGTGGCTAAATAATGAGGTGCCTAGATACTAAGCAAACAGGCTAAAGGGTAATATATGACTGCGGGTCTAACTCATGCTATTGATGCATGGAAGTGACAGAACATAGCAAGGAGAATTAACTTACCCAGTTAATTTAGTAAGGGTGAAAGTGAACATGTAAGATTGTTCTCACATGGCTTAACTTTAGGCACCTGGTTTAAAAAATTAAGTTAAGACACTAGTCTCCCTTGGATTCCTATATAGTCAGCAGAAAGAGATAGTTCTTCCACGATCTCTTACAGAAGCAATACAGAACAGGAGCCTAATCTAACTCAGATTCTTGATTCTAAAATGGTTGAGATTATTCTTCATGTAGAATCATAGAATTGGTGAGGTTGGAAGGAATCTTTAAGATCATCGAGTCCAACCATTAACCTAACCTGACAAAACCACTTCTAAACCATACCCCCAAGTACCACGTGTACCCTTTTTTTAAACACCTCCAGGGATGGCGAATCCACCACCTCCCTGGGCAGCCTATTCCAATGTTTGATAACCCCTTCATGTAATATGGATGAGCATGACACTATTGTTAGTAAATGAGATAAATGTATTTACTTTAGGTAACAGAGCATATTACTCATCTGTAAGTGTAGTTACAAGCTGTATGAGAATGGGAATGGGAGTTTTAAAGAACATGGTCTAAAATACAAGATTTACAGAACAGCGGAACAGTCATCCTGTGGCTGGTATCCCAGGTACTAGAAACCACCTTCTGTTAGAGAAGAAGTTAACCACTGTGTGTGTAAATCAGAAGTGAAATGTCCTCAAAGACAATATTGCTATGTGGCAGGGGTTTGCAAGTGCTGATCTGTTGGGAGATAGATGCACTTGCCAATGTCTTTTTTGCTCGGGAGGGACCTATTTTTGGGACTCCCCATTGGATGCTTTCCCAGATTTTGTTAGAGACTCCAGGTCTCACTGGAACCTGGCCTTGCTGGCAGAAGGGAAATATATTTTTCCAGTCCTACTTTCATGAATAGGAACAGAAGTTGGTTAACTCATGGTGCTCTTAGAAGCTGAAGCTTGTACAAGAATACCTCTGTATTTAAGACTTCAGTGGCAGCTGATTTTGATCACTGAATTCTTCATACAGTCTAGTAATACTTGAATTTTAATTTTTTTGAAGCATGCATATGTTAAAAATACAGTTTCACCCAATTAATCTAAAATTACTGAATAGAGTTTTTAAAAACAGAATAGGTTTGACTTCTTTGATTTCAGTGTATGTTCTTCCAGATTACAAAAATTTGTAGAAGCTAAAGAAGCCATAATCACTTTCAGAAGCATACACTGGATTTATATACTTTTGCTGTTTGCCCATCAAAGGAGATTATCTTAATCAGCAGAGGATAAATGAAACCTGGCTTTCAATTAGCAAAAATAAACATGGCACATTAAAAAGTAGAAGGAGGGTTAGAATATCAGTGGGAGCAATGTACACCTTAGATTAAAGCCATTGCTGGTGGCTATTAAAGTCTAGACCGGAGGCACATTGAGACACATCTTCTTTGGCTGTGAGTACAATACTACACTATGCGACATACCCTCCCCATCCCACTCATACGAATGCACCTACCATATACACAGTACAGTTGGGGTTTTGCTTCCTGGAACAACCGGTTGTACACTCTAGAGATCGGTTGCAAATAGTGTCCAGACTAGAGAGCAGACATATACAAGTGGCTGCAGCTGGAAGATTTCTTCAACCTGCAGTTGAGGAGCAGTCCTGGAAGAGGCAGCCCCAAGGGAGAGACAAGTAAAATTGATTCTCACACAGTTGATATTTACTTCATTTACATTGCATTGTTATTATGAATCAATACTACATACTGCAAGATAAACTGATTTACCAGTACTATCTTTGTCAGGAAAGCCACATATGTTGCCTCTAAAACTCGAGTCACTTCTAAAAATAATATCTATGTGACTGCTATGCAGATATGACTTTATGTGCTTAATACTAGGTATCTAGGTTTGAACATTTTGGCTTAAGCCAGCTTGCTTTGTTTTCCTCAGTTTTTCCTAGTGACTCAGTTTTATGTTTCAGAATGAGCATTGTTCTAAAGTAGTACCATATAGAAGAGCCTCTGTACATACAAAACCAGACCTGTTGATATACTGTATGAATCTGAAGGCAAACTGCAATTATATACTGAAGGGTTGTGGAAATTTTCACTGAATATTTTACATAAACAAGTTATTTGTTCATTCAATAAACCTGGAGTACTTCAAAGCAACTGTTTACATTAAGTATGAAACAGAAAATTTTGGTTGGCAGAATTCCATCCTCATGGCCAGAGAGTTGTCAAGCAGATACATAAACATTAGGGAGCTAATATGTTTATCCTGAAGGGACAGCTCAAGCCAAAAGCATACTTTTTAGATGGAACATCCTGATGTGTTAGTGCATACACACCTACTGGTGGGAAAAAAACAACCAGTGTTGGCTGGCAAGTCTCTTTTTTTGGAGGCCTGGCTTGAAAATCCTACACAAACAAGTGTTCAAGCACAGGCTCCACTTCATGTTTATGCTTTTTACTGTCATTCTACCTTTAGAGCTATAATAAGACATTTTGGGTCACAGTATCTGAAATGGTTATGAAGTGTAAGTTGGGAGGAGAAGGATAGAATTTCTAGAAGAGAGCAGAACTGGTGTCTTTTGTGTTATACTGCAGGACCACATGCCTCTCTCATTAGTCCTTGGAAAAAAAATAAGCTAAAGGGTGAAGCTAAGTAAATACTGTAAAGCTGTATTCATGGATATTTATTCAAATGCACTCAGTTTAACCACACTCAGACAGCTTTTCCTTTTAATTTTTCATTGTGCCCTCATGCATACAGGCCTTCGTTCCCAGGTCCTGGGAAAGGCTGCATATATGTAGGCAGTTAAGACAGAGAGGCTAGTGACTTATTTACAGCTTGGAGGAAACAATAACTCACATGTAACTCACAAGCAGCTTCACAAAGTACTGAATAGACAAAATCAATTAAAAACCAATAGTTTTTCAAACCCTGCCAGGCTGTAATATGCTTATGAGTAAAGTTATGCCTGACCAACAGTTTCATAAATACCAAAGTGCAGACAATGATGAACAAATGTTTTAGTCATGCCATACACAGTCTGTTACAGATGAAACCCCTCCGTATCTAATTGCAAGATTTGCTCTGTGATTTCTTGTCTCTGTAAGAAAGTGAGGAAAGTAATTATGGTGGACCATATTTGCCAGCAAAACGTAAATCCTCTGAAGGACAGTGGGCTAATTGTATGAAAGCCTTTTACTAGTTGTAGAACTGTTTCCGTGGAGCTATTTAACAGAGTTTTTTCATAGAACCCCTCTTTGAGCAGATGGGCTCTTCTTTGTAGAGAAATACCTATGAGAAAGAAACTATACTGAATTTTTGGATTGTACTTGGTTTACTTCAGAGTATGTGGAAATTTGTCCTCTGAATTCTAATAAGCCTGTTTTTTCTTCACCGATTACTTTGTCAGGTTGGCTAATGAATCATGTATAATTTCAGCTATAATAGAAGGAGCTTTTAGACGCTATGGTTGCTTCATGAGGTAGGCTGAAGGAAGAAAGAAAAAAAAAGAAAGTTGTATTTCTGACCAAATGATGAATACATTGTGATGTCTCAGTTATAATTATTACAGTGTAGCTTCTATGTGAACATTTCTTTACCTGGTTTTGGAACTTAAGTACTTTACCTAAGCAGTAGAAGGATGGTATAAAGGAGGTTCTGCTGAGCTTACAATAAAGGCTAACAGTTGTCATAAGGATTACTATAGTTGATGGCCAGAATCAATACCAAATAAGAACATCTGTGCATAGACTAGGCCGTGAAAAAGTTGAGTTTCTTGTCAAAGATCTTGTTGAGAAAAATGTATTGAAATAACATAGTTTGCAGCATTATCCTGTGCTTCTAAGTTCCATTTATACAGCTGGAGCAGTGCAAACATAAAATGGCAAAAAACTACAGCAAACCAAAACAGCCTATCAGGACTTTCAGGGACCAACATGCTTCTCAGCCGTTATGAAGCTGACCGCTCACTTCTGGCTCGCTTGCCAACGCAGGAGACAATGCAGGGGCCTGAAAGGTAGACCAGACCTTCAACTGCCAGACATTAGAACAACCAGTAAACTTTATTAGGCTATGGTGAATGCCAACACATCCCCTGCTGGCCAAGGGGAGCAGGAGAGTGGTATAGAGTTCAGCTCAGTTTAGAGTCTGGCTTTTACGCTGCTATAGCCTGTCCTTTCTCTTGTTCATTTAAGCAATGAAAGAAAACAAGTGAGCCCCTGTTCAATGCAGATAAATTATCCTGCACTGGGATAGGGTAATGAACTAATAATCTCTTGACATATCTTCTAGCTCTATATTCTAGAGAACAATCTTTGAGTGACTACATTTTTCAAATGTGGACCAGAGCTTTCAAATCATATATTTAGCTTTCAATTCATTATGCTTCCCGGTGCTGAAATGCAAGACCTCATTTTGAGTTGAATCAGCAAATAAACCTCCTCTAATTTTGATTTTTCTTAATTCAAATCCCCACCAAACCAAAAGCTAAGACAAATCGTGCCTTAATTTGTTAAAAAGAACAGAGAAAGAAAGAAAAGAGAATAAGGTGATGTGATGCTATTTCTCTGCTTGAGAACCCCAAGGGCAAACTCACTGGCTGCTTGCTTACTGTGGATGGGATCAGCCAAAGTAGTACATCCAAGGGAATCTGAACATCATTCTTTCCACTTTTTTACATTCTGTTTTGATGCCAGATTTTTGAAAGGACATTAAGAAAAAGTTGGCAGTGGAAGGCAGGAGGGGAAAGAGCGAGATCATAACTCAAGCCTTCAGCCTGGCTGTTTTTCCTGTAACTGTGGTGCAATGCCAAAACCACTTGCGTGCAGACTTCAAGTGTAATTCTGATCACTCTCACCTCTGACAAATTTCAAGCCAAGAGGTGGAGATGGTAGAATATCCATGCTGTCAAGAATGCTGGCATTCTCCCCAATTTTGTGAGCAGGATCCACCTGCCAGGCACTGATTGATTGAACCATCTGGCTTTGCATAACTGCAAGAATGCAAAAGTTGCAGGAAACAAGATAAGCATCATCTGTGCAAGGCACTCATTGGATTAAAAGTCACTACATTAGAGTTGAAAGTGGCCTGGCAAAAATGACTGATTTGTTATGTCTCATATCATTCAAATGATTGTCTTCTGTGAAACATAGTTATAGAGGAAATGCACATCTGATAAGAAAATTTAACCTTAGTCATGAGAGAGAGAAAACTCTACTCCACCAGTGATAAACAAACACAGTATTGATCTGTAGTTGCTGGTGCCTATCAATCCTTTCTCTTATGTGACAGGATTTTAGAGAAGCGATGTAAATTTAAGAGGTAGTAATTTTACACTGGTATAACTTACGTAAAGGTTTAAAGGTTAAAAGAACCCAAACACTAAATTAGTTCTGTTCAGTTTCCTCTGTGCTTGTTGAGGCACGTCACAGGCAAGGTCAGGGATTACTTTGACGCTAGCAGTGTTTATCTCCAAATGATTTACTTAATACACCCTCTATTCTAGGCCAGGTGACCCAAGTAGCACTCTTATTTTTTTGTTAGATAAAATTAATAATATTTTTTCAGATCCTAAAGTAAAAGGTGGGTGAACTGAGAAATAGGCAATTCTCTTTGTTCCTCTTTCAGCAAAAATTTCTCTGTAAAACTTCTTCCCTTACAACCAGCGCATAATGCCTTTGAATCATCCAACTTTCCCAAGCAGTGAAAGGCACCAGCTGCTGATAAGGAGTGTGAGACTTTATCAGTGTTTTCAGGAGTCAAATGCACAGCAGGAACTGGACAGAAATATTTTACAGTGAAAACAGTGGGTTCCTCAGTGATTATTGCTAGTGCTGTACTAGAGAAACATAAGGCATGTTGCAAGCTTTCATTAAGGATTTTTTCTTTTAATCTGTTGCGTATCATATAGTTGATATTATCTAGTAACATGACCTGGATTAAGTTAGTTGGAAGTACTTGTGTTTGTCAGTTCATGAAGAATATCTTCAGAAGTATTCTTAAGGCTGTAGTTCAAAGTTGTCCGTATATGTACAGAAAATCAAACATGCATAGTTATGTCAGTTTATTCATTACCTGTGTAGTCTTAAGATAGGCACTTGGCTCTGCCGCTCATTGACTTGAAGGGATCATGTGGAATAAGTATCATATTAAGTTGTGATTCAAGACTTTCTCATAATGCAGAAACTCAAAGATGCAGAATTAGGATTGCATGTTCTACTGCTTGACTTTGCAGTAGAATTAACACCCTTTGAAACTGTGTCCCGTACATATGTGTATGTGTGTGCATTCCTAAGATTAAAAAGGAAATCTGCATAGTACTTATCCCATCATACACCAACAGCAGGGTTATGTCTGGAAAGCCCGTAAGTATGGAATAGGTGTCTTCAATCTGAGACGCAGAACTAACATTGACTGGCTGCAGAAGAACATGGTTTTTGCAGAGCAGAAGGATCTGTCCTCGATCTCAAGGTGTATTATGAAAAGTTCAGCCTCATTTTTTTCTCTCTACTTAGTCTCCGAGGATAGAAGACTCTCTACCCAAAGGACTGTGATATAAGCTTCTGATACCATGTATTGCACCAGGGAATGGAACTGGAAACTTGGTAGGAGAGGCACAGAGAAAATAAAATTTTGCTGGATGAGTGACAGGGAAGACAAAACATGCAGCAGCAGCAGGTCTGGGGGATGGGACAGTAGTAATCTGTGTATTTCTCCCCACATCTGGTTTTTCTCTCTTGGTTGTTATGAGATTTGTTACGCTGATACATGCCATTACAAAGTGAGCTCTGAACCTAGTGTATCCTTGCAGGCCCTAATTCCCTCAGGCTAGCTTATGCTATATTGATTCTTTAATCACTGTGGTTATCCCAGCAGGGTCCATATCCAAAATGAAATTAATTTAAAAGTCATTTCTGAATACTGAATAAATTGTTCAGAGTTTTTTATTTTAATAACAGCATAATATCTACTGTTTATTTCTACTGTACGCATTATGTTATACTTATTATTTGCCCTAGTAAAACTGTAATGTAAACCTACAAAGCGATTTGTTATACCAAGTTTACTTCTCTGTATAGTAAATAACAGATTCTCCCACCAAAATTCACCTCTTAATATATCTGTTGGATCTTGAATTATTCTCTCTCTCTCATGGGAGAAAGTTATAAGCAAGATTCACAAGGAAGTTATGGGAGAAATTATTTTTAATTATTATTAAATCTTATTTATTACTTGCTGAACACTGATGAGGCATTTGTCATTGCACAGATGCATTTGAAGGACCTCTGGTCTGCATCTAGGGACAGTTGCCTGTATGTGGGGAAATGAGCATATGAAGAAGCAAAAGATCCAAAACAATGAAAAGGGAGCATGTATCTTTATCCTGTATACTTCTGTATGACAATAGTTGAAGAATAATAGAAACTGTAGCTCTTCTGATTCAGCCGTGTCTTATCTGTAATATATGAAAATAAGCTTTTGAGGCAGGCATTTGCTGCAGTATTAAATTTCTCCTTTTGCAAGTAAAGGATGATCACTGAACAGGCTTTTTGGTATCTTTGTCAAAATGTACATCTAAATGACTAATATGAAGAGATGGAGAGGTTATGTGCCTTTTATCTGCCCTCTAGCAGATATGTTTAGGACTCTGTTTAACTTTCAGTGACATTGCTAGGAATATCTGTTAAAGATTATTTCCTCATTTTTGAAATCCAGTCAGATAAGACAACATGTAGAGTTACAGTAGATGTTTTATTGTAAATCTGCCTGTGTTTGCTCGTGGTACAGTTGAGAGGAACCCTGTCCAAAGTAAGTGACATCATCTGAAGCTGGGTTAAGAGAAAGAGGGGGTGGTGGAAGGTATTCTTGAAAAGATACAGAAATTGGATGTTCTGCAGCCTCCTTTCTTAGCCCAGCATCAGATTAGAGTATCGGCTGTATAGAGAACATGAGCCTATTGCTGGACAGCACTGTTTGAGCAGGTGAAACGGGGATCCCTGCTGAGTTACACTTATTTATATGAAGGCAGTAGTAAACTGAGGTGCTTTTAGAGACCCGTAGTGTATATATCTCCTCTTCATATTACTAGAAAATTAGATTTATATTGCTCAGGATAAATAAGGAGTATAATTAACAAATAAAGGGACCTAGTTATCAGGCTGTCAAATAAATAAAATAAATGAAACTAGAGAAATATAAGGACAATGTATTAAAGTAAGAAGAATATTTTTTGCTGGCATTTTGTGCTTTTTGAATACCATCTTAACCTGGTGTGTGTGTGTTATATCCATGAAATATATATGAACATTGTTAAGGAAAGGAGGGGAGAGTCTTCCTTCAACTGGTGATTAGTTTGTTATAGCCAGCCTTTGTAATTTGTATCCTTTTGAATTAAGACTATCCAGAGGCTCTGCTTACTCATTAAACTTTGATTCAAACGCACTGAAACCTAACAAAAGGTTTTCAATAATGATAATGAGCCTCATGTTTTACAGTCTTTTGAAATCTTGTTAAAGTTAGTGATGAGTTCTATAGGTCATTTTATATGTTCTTGCAAGGAAGCTGGAAGCCCAGCAGCATTGACTAGAATTCCATATCACAGTGTTGATATCACTAGCAAACATGATATTTTAAAAAGGGATTTAATGAGTAACTAGAACTGTGTTCCAAAATGCTGTTAGCTTGTTCTCTAGAAAAAAAAAAATAATAATTGATTGAGATTACTAGAACACACACCTGTGACCTTTTCCACTTACATCCACAGAAAGTTGTACACAACACTGAGAATACAGAATACATTTTAAAATGTGTATAGGAAAAATTGACTGCATCTTTCTGAAGGTACCTGTTTTCAAAATGTTGCTGAATGTGGAAAAAGTAGTGATGTTTCACATAATGAGCAGTATGAAGCTGTACCTGCACCAAGTCATGGCAACAACACTCACATACTAACTAGAGTTGTGTTTGGTTGGCTCTGGCTTTGACGTTTGTTATAGCTATATGCATTAGTCACACCACTGGCACTTTAGTAGGTGACAAGAGCAGACAGTCAGAGCGAGAACAGTGAGCACTTCAGATCTCAGGATGATTCAAAGCAATTCATCACTGAATTGGAGCTGTATGAACTCATTCCAGTGCACCATCTTCCTGACAGTGTCAGCCTTTTTTCTGCTTTTCTAAACAGATCATGTTTGTTTCTGATTCATTCCTATGTAGTTTATTCAACAAATTTTATCTTTCAGTTACACAGTTTGCCAACACAATTGATAATTGGTCATCTAAGATGCAAATTAGTCTTTGAAGTTTAATATACAGCTTTTGCTATTTTCTGAATATTTGTGAATATTCAGAACTGTTGTGTTAACTTATATGTGACTAATAAAATCTTTTCAGTGTGCAATGTCTGAAGTTAAATAATTAATTGATTACAACTTTATTCTTGCGAACAACAGAGAATGTTCACAAATGCATTTTTATTTCATTTTCCCAAAGCTAGACTGAATCATATTTACATGACAGTCTATCATTCATCATTTACAAGAACTTTCTAAAAATTTGTGAAAGGGAAAACATGGAATTTGGTAGATAAGCTATTACAAAAAATTTAGGTAGTTCATACAAGAAGGATCAAACTGCAGCGAGAGTATTAACTTTTAAATTAGTGGTTTCGTACAGCAGTTTCTGCCACACAGAAAAATTTTCTACTCTAGTTTGCCTATTGATTTTTATACAGTCAGTTGCCACCTTGATCCACTTACAGCAGCTAAATATAAATTTTTTAAAGGCTTTTAAAATATTTTTTATTTTTATTATAAAGTTAGTAAAATAACATGAGTAAAATATTCTTGAAAAGTCATTAAATCTCTTAATGTCATGTTAAACTCAGACATTTAATCTCTGAAAGAAAATGGTTGACTCTTAATCATTAGGACAAATTTTTTACTAATCCTTTTATAAGCCTTTTAGTCTCAGGGCCAGTTTCTAGTAATGTCAATTTAATATGCCATTCTTCAGAAAATTCCAAAATGCTTCCAGCTGCTGCTTGCCTTGAAATGATACAGAGTGTCAGCTCCCCTTTCTGCATTTAGATTCTCTGGCATAACTTCATTGCCCACCTTTCATAGTTTCTACACCGTTTAGACTCTAAGTAGAATCCTGGAAACATATTACGTGCAGTGTTGGATTATAGCTCTACCAGTCAGCATGCAATCTGATGCACAGATTTTCAGAACTGACCAACTGAGGTCTGACTGATGATGCGACAAACTATTCAGAGCAGAAATCCCTTGGATAAAACAAAGGAGGTTGTATCTTTCTCTCTTTGTGGTCTGATGAACATGTATCCTTTAAGTAAGAATGCCCCACTGAGTTCTACTTTGAAATCTAAAAAAATATGTCTATATATATATTTATGGCTGAGAAAGAAAATTCTTATTGATATGAATATACCTTAGTGCCTCACAACTGACAGGTGCCTGTATATATCAGTGTATCACCAGAAAAGAGATGTTACATTTGAGGGCGAGGAAATTCACCAACTACTCAAAACTTTTTCCTCGTTTAACTGTACAAAGTACGTACTCTTTGTCCATTTGAGACAACATTGTCTTTGGTCTAAAAAACTCTTATGTAATTTCTCTTTAGTACTGCTAGACAAGCAGTTCCTTCCTTTTCTAAGTACATCTACTTCTGCATTTCTGTGCGATAATACTGTATGATAAAGAAAATATGCTCTGTCATATTGCCCTGTAAGATCACAGAGCACTTCCATTATAATGAGGCAGAGAGCAGAATTACTGAAGAGTTGTTCAAAATTGATCATAAATAAGAGACAAGAATGGACACCACAAATTCAGCTTAGGAGAGGTAACATCCCCATTTTTTCACTATCCTGGTTTTACTGTGAAATACATATAGATTAGGGTTTCAGGCATTCTCCCCACATTGCCCCCCGCCCTCTGTCCATCATCATCCCTGTCCCCCACCACACACACAGTTGAAGCTGTGGGGACAGAATCAAATACCCCTAAAATACTTCCATGAATTAGCATATCAAAGTCACTGTCCAATGTTTGTAATTTTTTTTCTTTGGCTTTTAAAGCAGGTGAGATGAATGATGTTTTTATAGTGGCTCTTTCTTAGTTTGCAAGGGATTATTAATGATGTTTATTGCATTTCAGAAGGCATGGACTTGCTTCTATTCCACAGAGAACCATCTACAAAGGATTCCAACCAGGAATCCTTATTAGGCTTATTCCACAGGTGGAATATTCCACAAGCAGAAATATTCCAAAACTCCATTTGGCCAATAACAAAGCAAAAGCAATGTGGTTTACTCAAAAAGAGAAGCATATTATGAAAGAAGTCAGGACAGATGAAAATACAGAAATTTTATGAGAGCACAGAACACCACCCATGTATTTCATCTGCAAAGCTAGTAGTTGTGGAGACCAAAACAAGTACAAATACTGAAAAAGTAAGAAAAATGGGTAAAGCTCCTTTCAGCTTCATTAACTTGGTCAGATCTGAATTTATTCTTAAGTTTTTAAAAGCTCTTCAGTATTGATCTTTTCTTTTCCTGTCATTTCTTGTGCTTTTCTTCCTTGTCTTGTATTTTAGAGAACAGATAGGGAAGCTGATGACCTAGATTCTGCTCTTGGATTTGCCCCACACTACCAATGGCATTTGACATATTGAGGCAAATAGTCTCTTTATGCTGTAATACAAAATTAAGATATTTACCTACCTACATCAGATATTTCAAATTAAATTCATTATCTATGATTGTTTTCTGTGCTCTCCATTTTGGTGAGTGCCACAGAAAATAGTGATAACTTCACACAAAATTTGCAATGGCAATAAATAATGGGTGCCACATTTCTAAACCTTTGTGAAAGATGGTTATGCTTTTACACAGAGGAAAATCTCATTTGCATATGCAACTTAATCTATCCTCCTTTCTAGAAGGCACCTGGAGACAAATTAACTGTAGGTTTAAAAATGAATGGAGAAATTGCTGAAAGAAAAGTCCACTGAAAGCTGTTAAATACCAAGTTATGTGTTCTCACTCAGGAAGTCTAAATACGGTAAACCGGTATTTTGAGAAGATATCCCTGTAAGCTTCACTCAGACTTTGCCGTTGACCCCAGTCAGAGGCAGGGTGCTGGGATACCTGAGCCTGTGGTCTGACCTTTGCTGCCATTCTCATGTTCTTTTAGCTTCGTACCTTATTTTTAATATTCTTCTTTTTATGTCTAAATGCAGGTCAATTTTATTGCCTTGTCCTCCATAATGCGGATATCCGAAGCACTAGATTCTCCTTAATATCCTACAGTCTCTCATGTTTATATCATAGTATGACCAGACAGAGACAAGTCAATGCAAAATCCTTCTAAAAAAGCTGCAATTAGACTTCACAAATGATATGCATTGCTTCTGGTGGTTTCATCTCAAAAGTCTAAATCACTGGCACCTTGAACGAAAGTCTGTGGAATAATAATGCACCAACCTTGTGAGTCATTCCAGTGAACAGGGACCTTTACAAAGAATTAAAAATGGAAAAGAATTCATAGTATGAAAACACTGTCTCTAATGCACTCTCTCAATCTGTTCTGTTGTAGAAATTTGTGAAGAGCGCTTTACACACTGATAGAGCTAATAGAGTAGGAGGTTGAACACTAATTACAGTACAAAGCAGTACTTTAAAACCCTTGGCAATACTTAGCTACAATAATGTACCCTATAGACTTTTTGTAAGCTTCAGCATTTCAACCTGGGGTTCAGTCTCTCAGTGTTTAGTCAGAACAGCTTCAAGCAAAGAACACATTGACGTCAGTGGGAGTTGTGCCTAAATAAGAACAGCAGATTCTGGCCCCTGAATTGTAACTCTTTGTGTAACATAGTTTTCCTGCTACTTGGGGCATACATTTATTTACCTCTTTATGGAAGATTTTCATTTTTCAAGCTTGCAGTGGGACAATGAAAACTGACTAACCTTACCCATAAACTTAATGGAACCCTGGGGGCATCTGGGAGGGATAGCTGTAAGAGCACTCACTGCTTTCCATTTGAATGTTACATTATTTCTTGAATTTAACTGAACTGAACTGAAGTAAGATGCTGTCTCTTCACTTTTGTAGTTATTGGGAGGGACATAAATTCAGCAATATGTGCTTGGTCAGCTGTCCTGTTTTCTCCTAAGCACTGATTTTACAGCACACATATGCTCTGGGGCAATTATTCTCTTATCGTTTATGGTATCTAAACTTTTTTCCTGGTAAATCTAATTCATATAGATTGACAGTTCAAACAACGTGTTTTCTGGGTCTCAGGAGGAAACGTATGGCTCATTTTTGGTTTAGTAACTTACAGAGATTAGCTTTTGCATAATGTAAATGTGAGGCGGGTGATACTTTGTAATGCTGTGAATGCAATTAGTGAGATAAATACAGAGCTAAATTCATTTTCTCTGAAAAGAGGCAATCTGATTGCATGCAAAAAGCACCTTTATTTGCAGTGCTGGTGGTTCATAATGTGGTTAGCAATGCACAGAGTGGCATTTTGATTTGCAGCTTTAAAAAATTCTGAGATGAATAAAACATGGAATTAATTGGCAGAGAAGAACCTTTGCCAGGATAGATGAGATCTACTGTGCTGAATAAAAGCTATAACCTATGACAGACTCTGTTCCACTCCCAAAGGAAATGATGTCAATACCAGAAAAGGTTAAATAGCACTTCAAATAATTTGCAGTGCCAGAAGTCCTTCCTCTTCAGATGTAAGTTGCGGGTATACACATATTCACGTGTCCTATCATCCCGCAGCAGGTATGATTAGAACAGAGCTATGAAAAATATCAAACTCCATGCTTTGTATTAATTAATTAGAATCAGTGTCGCAGTTGATTTTGAAGTATGATAAGCTGTTAAAGTTGGAAGGGAGAATAGACAAATTTGGATGTTTTGATATATGGGGGATCCTAATTCCATACGTGGAGTTGTATATGAAATGTTCTAAGTACTTGCAAAACCCTGCTGAAATCAAGCAACACTCAGCATGCCCCTGAGAAAAACCCCAGTATTAGTTTAGGAATCTTGGTTTCTGCGTGTGCATTTGAAAAGGCTGGAAGACTTTGGTTGTGAATCTCCATCTAAGTAGCTGTTGTTGAAGTGGTCTTGCTCTGTCAACAGATAGATTTATAGGGGAAGTTTAATGACTCAGTTCTGTCTCACAGTGGAAGCCCAGAAGAATAACTAGAAGATGCATACATAATTTTAAGAAACATATACTAGTGAATATTATTTTGGTTCCATTATTTTTTAGAGAGCTATTAAATTCAGCTGAGGTTTGTTGTGGATTTTCCTAGAGCTGGTACATATAGACTAACAGTTTTACAGACTAATAGTTTAACTTTTTTTTTTACTTGTGATTAAGTAACACTTTTTTCATTTTATTTCATGTTGACTTTTATACCTTGAGTCTACTTGAACACCCCATAAAAGTGAAATCCAGGAAAGAAACATGTATGGAACAAAATAAGAAAAAAACCCCGCAGACAATGTTTTTTTAAACAATAACCAACAAGTTTTAAGCACTGGGAAAACTGGTCAGTAGAGATGTATGAGAGGCTAACCCTGTTGTCTGTCCCTGTTGTACTATTTACAAGGGAAAATAAAAAGGCTAAGAAGTTGCATGAAGGTCTAAAAGGCATGTTATGGTCTGAAAGAATTTTGTGGAATTTATGTGGAGATTTTTGTCAGTGCTGTAGTCCATGGGGTAACCAGCTGTCTAGGTTCCTCACCTCATCCAGACTATGCTGGAAGCCTGCACTGTGTTTCAGAAAGGTGAAAAGGACCTTAAAGCTGCACATTGTTGTCCTCTGGAAGTTCCATATTAGTGGTCATTTGTTGACACGTGCAAACATGCTGAGGAGGATCTATTAAAATAAATACTTGAAGAAAATGCCAGTCCCCCCATTTACCCCATTTTTTCAGTGGTATATTTCTGTGGCTGGTGATACGTCTTCCACGTTCATTAGGGGAAAGAAAGCGAACAGAAGTTTGTGTGGGTTCTCCCAAACTTCATTGACTGCAAAAAGGTAGCTACAAACAAGCCTAAAGGAGTATCCAGTGTCAGTGCTCGTGTGTTTGTTGAATTTGTAAAGAATGGCAGCTAGACCAGCACAGCACCAGAACAATGATGTATTTATGGGGCTTTTGCTATGGGGGAAATTAATAGTCAAAGAAGAGGAGCAACATATTTCCTTTTTTTCCATTTTTTTACACAAAATACACAAAAACATACTCTCCTACAAATCTAGAGTTGTAAAATTTAATACCCCAATATGCTTTTTAAAAGCCCATAAGTGTACTGTGTATATGGGCCTAGTGTAATATGGTATGGAGGAGGAGAAAGATCATTTCAAACCACTTGCTCTAGTGAATGGTTCCAGAGAACTCTCACGGAAAAACACAACCCTTCTGGAGGCTGTGACAGGAGGGAATCTTACTGCTGTGGAGTATGAGAACAGGAACTCAGTTGCAGCTTAATTCTTTTGTTTTTAACCTGAATGATAATAGAGATGGAAGAAGGAGCTGGAAAGAATTTTAAAGAAAGGAGTGCATGAGCAATGATTTTTTTTTTGCAAAATGTGTGTAGATTTCTTGAATTCTGATTCATTGATATGTAAATTATGAATTAAAGGTAGAAAGCTTAAGGGAATTAGGGGAGCATCTAGTGGAAGAAGAGATAAGCAGAATATTTAGCTAAACGGTCTTGGAATGAACAAAACACTCCTACCAAAGCAATTTTGATATCAATATTTGTCACCCTTTTATTGGTATATTTTAGCTGGATGTTTTTCTGCAGATCTGTGAACACCAGGCAGATGAAGAATCTTTAAAGAAAATAGAGAGAGGGAGAAGCTAGGGTTTTCTAATGAGAAATGAATATCCATACCCTGGATATTCAGGGTTATGTCTGCAGTATAATTAACTAGAATTTGAGCTCTTTCACATGTAAATTAAGTCACTGAGAGTACTGCCAGCCGTAATCCTTTTTCTCTTTGTTTATGAGGCTTTGCAGGTTTACAGGCTACCTTTTTAATTGAAAATTCTTAAAATTGATATTTCACTACTGTCACATTATGTTATATGATGCAAATCATACCATGGTCAATTTAATTTGAGCCTAATGAATATGCCTTCTTAGACTTCTCTGAGGGAAGCAGTTAATAGGAGGACTTTCCAAAAAACTATCTTATTTTAGAATTTCTAGCCTCAAAAGTATTTCCCTAGTCTAAGGGTATTGATTCTCTGTATCTGACCTATTTCAGTTGTAACAAATAAATGAAATGTATTTTTTCAAGAAAAACTTCAGCTGCCTACCAGAGCAGACATGAAAGATTTTCACATGTTAAGACCTCAGTGAATCATGAAACCTAAATATATGCCTACTATTACATTTTAGCTCAGAGTGTTGTGGATCAATTTTTCAGCTGTGGCCACCACATATATGATGATTTGTGCATGGAAGTATTCAGTTTACATCCACAGGTCTAGAGACGAGTTTGTGGCTGTTGGTTTTTCTTGCTGTACACAATTCCCACATTTTCCACTTACCTTATTAATGTCTGCGCAGGTGGTATCTCGAAATGCTAAAAGAAAGAATGCGTGAAAACTGTATATGGGGTAGCTGTGAAACAGAGACATCTGTTTGATTGGTTGAGTCAAGAGATGATGGTTTGGGAGACTCTGGATGATGTTATGTGATTTTGGATGGAACCTTAAAAGCATCCTCCTATTCAAAGGTCACATGCACCTTGTTGGAACTCTCATGCTTGTAGAAGACTGAGACTTGTTTAAACGGAAAGGTTATTGCATCAAAAGAACACAAGCCTCCTTCATGCAGCAGTATGGGTATCATAGCTATTGAAATGTCAAGTAATATTCTCCTGTGGAAAGAGGGTTTGTCACACTGGTATAAAGAATCTTTGTATATGTTTACTGGTGTCAGTGGTAGGGATTGTGCAACTATCACGTTTTAATTAAAGAAACAAGTCCAAGTCTTTATGTACTTACACTGGCTCCAAAACTGGGTTAGCCAAGCATAAAAAAACTAGGGGGAGGGGAAAAAAAATTCACCTTCAGCAACATTGCAGTGGATGAATGAGATTTTCATTGAGTTTAAACTGACCCAGTGACTCTGCAGCTTGTGGTATCCCAGTTAAATAGTGCCAGAAAGTACACTGAGAAATCATCAGAACATTTCCTGAGTTCCAGACCAGGAACAACTGCAATATGTTTGCCTGACCAGTATTTAACAACCATCACAATGTCCACTTAGTGATCTGTCCCACCGAAGATTCAAGAGAATTCATTTCAGTCTCTCCTTATAGGTCATTTGTTCTGGTCATTCTTGTTCTCCTCTCTGTTCTCCCTGGATAGTTTGTGTGGTTCTCGATATCTTGTGGGCAAATTTGGTGTTGTATTCCAGCTGAGGTCTTAGTAGGTTAGATAGACCAGAACAATTATTTTGCCTGTCTTGCAGGCGGTATTAGTCTTTAAGCAACCCAGTACTATGGTTACACTTTTTTGCAAAGGTGTGACATTTTTAGTGTATGTTGGCTGATATTTCACTTTAAACCTCACCTCCTTTATAAACAGATGCCTCCTAACCTTTCTTTTCTTTATATAGTTGATTTGTCTTACATGTCACGTATTGCTATGGTCTGTTTTAATTTTTATTGCTTCTTTTAAATAATTATCCAGTTTTCCAAAATTATTTTGCACGATCCTGTCTATGATCAGTACATGAAGGTACTTGCTGATGGTTAATCATATACAATTCAGTGCTTTTGCCTGAAATACCCACCTTGCTGTTTCTGGTGACCGGCAAGGAGACAGACAGATCTGCATTCCACATGCTCCTTTATTGGGACTCATGTGTGGGAAATATGTGCATGCATGTGTGTGTGCATTCTGACATATATGATGGAGGATATAAATTTGTCTCCTGGAAGGTGGAGGTTTCACAGAGGGTGCCAGCTGTGTAACATAGCACTGTACCACCTAAGAACTGTGCATTTTGATGAACTCTACCATAGAGTGACTGTACTTGTGCTGATCTAATCTCATAAGCTGTGTAGTACACTTGCCAGCTCACCTTGTATCTGCTTTAGCTGGTGGACCTTATGGCCCAGTAGCCATTTTTCTCCTTTAAATTTGTTTTGTTTGTTTTGTCAAAAGGTTAACTCTGAAAAGCCAAAGAGTGACAATTTCCTAGTCTTCAAGATTTGCAGGATGTATCAATACACAGCTTAATACTATCATCTGAAAAATGCCGGAGTGAATAAGAAAAAATTGATGTTTCTGTAAACTGAGAAAGTGATATTGCTAGTGCTATATATATTAAACTGCCAGAGGGAATTTTTCTTTAGCTCTGACAATTGAACAAGGCTATTAAGGACAAGTCACAAGCTATTTTGTTTCAGCCATTCAAACCTGCCCAGTTTAGACACATTCCTTGTTTGCTTTGTGCCTGTTTGAAACCGCTTTGTTCTGCATCTGTACGGTCATCTCGATTAAATTTTAATGTGAAAGACTGCTGCATACGGCCTGGTGAACTAGCATTCAGGGATAAGGTCACCATCTGCTCATATAGTCAAAGCTTTGTGCTTAGAATTGCTTTTTACATTGACAATGACAGGCCCTGAATGGCTCTTACCAAGGGTCAAATGAAAACAGGAAACCAACAGAAGGCAGCTTTCAATCCTATGGAAACCTGTTGCATAACTTCTTAGTGTTTGGTTTGGGCAACCCAATCTTTGTTTAAGGTAGAACCTTTTCAGCCATCCTCACGTTGATTCCAAGTCTCAAATTTATCCTTGTTGTCAATCCATTGACTTCCTTGAAATGACACCAGGGATGCTTTTGACTTTTAGTTTGCTTTCAGCATTCTCTCAGCTCACTCATTTACATCTCACTCATCTGTATTGTTCTTTTGCTCAGCTCAACACTGTGTTCTCGTACTGAAGAAGATGGGACTAACTGATTCTCATGGTAACCCAGACCTTCCTCATGTGGGAGGAGGGACTGTACAAAACTAGCACTAATCATCTTCACTGAAACTTCAAACTTGTTGCACCTTTCTCTTTAGGTTTATTAAGGTTTGGGGTTTTTTTTTTTCAATTAAAATGGAGGGGAGAGGGAGGCAGGGAAGAGCCATAGCTCGTTCAAAATTCTTATCCAATGTTTACAGCATCTTTGGGAGAAGAAGTTCTGCAGAATTCATTAAAATTATGTGGCATTGAGGATGGAATAACTGGATACAGAAAGCAAAGATATGACTTGTGATCAAAGTCATACGAGAGCTTCAGCCTTCATCTGTAGGAGGGAGTTCATCTACAGTCTTAATAGGTTTTCAGCAGTAAACGTGAGTTATGTCAATAGTAATTTAACTTGGAGTGTGAAGGAGCAGAATCCTACCTGGAACCAGAACTGCATGGATCCTCTCTGTCTGTCTCTCTCACAGATAGGCACAAAAAAATCTATTTTTTAATTCCTTTTTTTTTTTTATTGAAGTCAGTGTTGCAATATGGTTAATGAAGCCATGACAACCTAAGTATTTTTACAATGGATTTCATGTTCTGTATAGATTTGTCAGAAGGCAGGCATAGACGTGGGAGCCATGTTCTAATGGAGGCTATATATTTCTGTCTTTTGCATTTCATTTTGGAGTATCTTTTTCTTATCATATTTGAATCAGCACATTGTGCAAATTAAATGTATTCTACCTATTGCCCACTGATTTCTTCTCATTCTGTTTTTAAAGTGGTCTGTCTGTTATTATTAGAAGGTCAAATATCAGACCAAGAAGAAGCATAAGAATTATTGCATAGCTATATGATCTGAGAAACAAAGAAAAAAGAGGAAAAATTATCTCCTAAACACTAATAAAGTGGATCTAGTCAGTTCTAGAAATGTTGTCGATACCAATGGAAAATTCAAGCTTTTTTCATAGAAGTATTAGGAAACATTTCTTTACTGATAGAGTGGTCAAACACTGGAACAGATTTCCTAGAGAAGTGGTCAATGCCCAAAGCCTGCCAGTGGTTAAGAGGCACTTGGACAATGCCCTTAATAATAAGCTTTAACTTTTCGTCAGACCTCAAGTGGTCAGAGAGTTGGACTACATGATCATTGTAGGGACATCCCTTCCAACTGCGATCATTCTATTCTAAATTTGAGGAAATCACATGAGGAAGCTTAATCATTTTGTGAAAGGGATAGCATTTTCTCACAGCAGTTTGCCATTGCTATGCATAGCACAATCCTCCGAGTGTCCCTGTAATTATGTGTGATAATAATTTCATGTACAGAATTCTTATTTAATATATTCATCAATGACCTGTATGAAGGGATAGAGTGTACCATCAGCAAACTTGCTGATGACACAAAGTTGGGAGGGGTGGCTGACACGCCGGATTGCTGTGCTGCCATACAGCGTGACCTGGACAGGCTGGAGAGTTGGGCAGAGAGGAACCTTATGAAATTCAACAAGGACAAGTGTAGGGTACTGCACCTGGGGAGGAATAACCCCATGCATCAGTACAGGTTAGGGGCTGGCCTCCTGGAGAGCAGCTCTGTGGAAAGGGACCTGGGAGTCCTGGGGGACAACAGGATGACCATGAGCCAGCAATGTGCCCTGGTGGCCAAGGGGGCCAATGGCATCCTGGGGTGCATCAAAAGGAGTGTGGCCAGCAGGTCGAGGGAGGTCATCCTCCCCCTCTACTCTGCCCTGGTGAGGCCGCATCTGGAGTACTGCGTCCAGTTCTAGGCTCCCCAGTTCAAGAAGGACAGGGATCTGCTGGAGAGGGTCCAGCAAAGGGCTACAAAGATGATTAGGGGATTGGAGCATCTTTCTTATGAGGAAAGGCTGAGGGACTTGGGTATTTTTCGTGTAGAGAACAGAAGACTGAGGGGGGATCTTATCAATACTTATAAATACTTAAAGGGAGGGTGCTGGGGGATGGGAACAGTCTTTTTTTCAGTGGTGCCCAGTGATAGAACAAGAGGTAACTGGCGCAAACTTGAACACAGGAAGTTCCATCTAAACATGAGGAGGAACTTCTTTCCTTTGAGGGTGGCAGAGCACTGGCACAGGCTGCCCAGAGAGGTTGTGGAGTCTCCCACATTGGAGACATTCAAACCCACCTGGACGCTGTACCGTGCGACCTGCTGTAGGTGACCCTGCTCTGGCAGGGGCTTTGGACTGGACGATCTCCAGAGGTCCCTTCCAACCCTGACCGTTCTGTGATTACCAGGTACAGAATCATATCTGTAGAACTGTTTCTCCCTCTATGCTGTGAAAGCAAAGAAGGTCCTTTGGAATGTCTTTAAAACTTGTGTTTTCTAAATTACGTGTTAACTTCCCGTATTAACAGAAGTTAATGTGTACAGGTGTGGTGTTACATTTGGTGAATGTAAATCTGACTGTGGGATATACACAAATATAACTGTCCACATCTGATTTGATTTCTGTGTGGAAAGGATTATATCTTTTGGTGTTGGGAATTAATACAAATCTAAGTAAATGGGTTTGAGCATACTTAAACCAGCTGAGAATGTGTCCCAGTGAAAGGACTGAAAATATAATCACCTTTTTGGGACAGCCCAGATTTTTCATTCGGGAATCTGTTTCTTTTTTCTTATTTTTCACAGATAAATTGCATTCAAACAGCTTAATGTATTTATTATATTCACATACTCAAAGACTGCGGTTATTTTATTAGCGCTGAGGTTTTGGGGCTGTTATAGGCAGTAAAGTTGAAGCTGAGCAGATGGATAGTACTGTGGAGCCAAGTCAAAATGAGAAAAACCCTGAAGTCAATGAAATAAAAGCAGCAATAAACGAGTTGAAAGAGGAAGGTGAGCTAGAAAGAGCATTTGAAGAGAACAACAGGGAGGACATTTTCTGTGCTTGCCTTGAGAGCAAAGAGAAATGATGGGCGAGCAGGGCCATAGTCCGGGAGTATCTGCATGCCCTCAGCTCTTTCTGACACCATGGAAAGTCAGTGACCCACAGGGTTCCTAGAGGTGGTTGTCACTGTGCTCTCAAGCTGCCTTTGCAATTCTGTCCTTCCCCCTGCTTTTTAAAGTCCTCTAAGCAAAGCAATCCTATTCTTATCTGTTTGTTCTCACACATGAATCTCATTACTCCTTTAGGCAGCACTTCGCTCTTCTCAAAATAATTTTTTCTTGTCATATCCTTTCTAAGATCGTGGGACCATACTTGACCACAGTGCTCCAGATGAGAGTGTACCACTTACTGATACAGAGACGTTAGGTTTGGGGCTTATTGTTGAGTCAATTCCTAATGCTTTTCTAAACACCTCTGATCTTTCTGATGGATTATCTGTCAAACAGAAGGTTTTCATTGAACGTCCACAGTGACGTATGGGACTTTCTCCTGAGTGGTAAAAGTTAATTTAGCGCTCTTAAGTGTGCATCAGTTGTTTGATATGTAATCGCTTTCTGCGAAGAAATCGGTTTGGAACGCAGGAAGCAATGTTTTTTGAGCTTGTTACTCCATGAACTACCTCAAAAAGTTATTTGAATAATTTAAATCATTCGTTGCCATAAGTAAGCCATATTATACATGACCCCTTTCCAACAATAAGCAATGTCTCAAAAATTCACCTTAGAATATTTTATAATGTCATTTTCTAGTCGGAGATTACATCACTCTCAGGAAGAAATAGGAGGCTTGTTCTTGTACTTTAGGATAGAATTCAAAACCTTAGGATGAGATTTCATCTCAGAGAAATGTTTTCTCTGTCTATATAGACGTGTAAATATGCATATAAAAATGTTTTAAGCAGAAGACTAAGCTGAAGCCCCATTTCTAATTACTGTGGAATGTTACATGTTTTTGGAATAGCCAGCCAGTTCCACCATTGCTGTCCTCCCCTGCCCCTGCTGATGAAGAGTGACCATATCATTCAGTATTTCTCCAGCACAGCTGACAAGTTATGGCTACACTCTTCCTCCTTTACCTTGCCTCTGCCACTGAATGCTTCAAGTTTCTTTATTAAAGACCAAATATATTCCTGTCCCATATGGACTTAGTATCTTTGGAAAATTATGTCAGATGCACTAAGTTCAGAAATTGAAGCTGAGAGAGATCAGATTTATAGTCTGGGCACTGAAGCCCACATCTGTTCAAGCACTTGTATTGCTATTTCGTCAATATACTGTGGTCCTTCGTTTTTTTCCTCTCTTTACTCTTTCATTATGTACTCTTTCTCCTTGGCAGCCCAGCAACATAACTATGCTTCAATTCTGGATTAAGCGTCTTCCACAAAATTAACTTTTAATTAGTCTTCTGATACTTAGCTTAACTTGTGTATCTCTGGATGCCATGAACATTATTTTGCAGCTGATATTAACATCATGAGTCTATTGTACCTAGACACTGAGACCGTCTTCTAATGAATGATCTAGAGAAGCCTGAGTCATTATTTAGGCTTAATTGTTTAAGGTGGAAGTTATTCAGCAGCTCTCCAATGACATATTTAATTAAATGCCAACAAGCATACATGTGTCCCCTGGTGCCAGGTTTAAATTTTCTGTATCAGAGGGTTCTTCCCACTCGTCTACCCCACACACCATGAGAACATTAATGCTGTTGGTTAATACGTCTTCATTTTAATATAATGTACTTAATCTTCTCATGCATTAGTTCTTAATTAAAGAAGAATTCAAAATAATAAGATGAGGAAAAAACAAGTTGTTTTTCTTCTAATTAAAAATACTTCCAAATGAGAGAAACTCTTGGCAAATTCCATCTGGATAACTCAAAGACAGAGGAAAATATGCCAAGAAAAAATATTTTTGAAGGAAGCTCAATTATAAACACTGTAAAATCATGAAATGCATAGCACTAAAATTAATGTGGATGAGAGGGAGCAAAGCTAGGAAAATATAAAGCAGCAAAAGATCCAGAATGACAAATGCCGTGCAAACTGGGGGTATAGGCAGATACTGAAAAAGGAGAAGGCAGGTAAACTGCAAAAGATGGGGAGTACTGCAAGCCATCTGATTGCAGTGCAATTAATGTAAATGTTAGATACATTATCTCAGTAAGGATTCTCCATCATTACTGTAGTGGAGACCCAAGTGGCTATATAGTAAAGCATCCCCAGAGAAAGGAGAACCAAGGAACCAACCAAATCTAAACCCCATCATCTACAGTTATTGAATGTCTCTGGAATATTGGCCATCAAGATAATTTCTTACAAGAAAGCCAACTTATGAAAGATAGGTTCAAAATGCCAAATGCAAAAATCTGCAACTTATTGTTGTTCTCACTCTACATATTAAATAATTCTCTGTGTTTGCAATGAAGAAAACTTAGTAAGTATTGTCATTTAATGAAAACACTATTTGGGATTAACCCACACAGAACCTTGTGTTTTGTAGATAGTCAACATTAGATAATGTTTGTGACAGGTAGGACTAGTTTCCAAGTAATGGATGATTTGCCATAGCTACACAGAAAAAATGCATGGTTAAAATAAATATATCACAGGCATAGCATGTGTAATACAGATTTTTCTCCTACAATGTTTACACTGGAATAGAGCTGTATTATGAGTTTGATTCTCTTACAGACACAGCATGAAACTCAGTTGAGTAGTTGCATGTGAAGAGAGCTCTAGGCTTTAAGATACACTCATTTTATCCAAATACCATATTAAACAGTCGTATAGTGAAAGCTAGAATCTTTTCAGTGTACTCAATCCTCTAGTAAAATGTCTACAGATAAAACAGTGTAAAAGAAGAATGAGAAGCCTTTTGTGTTCTCTGTAGAGTTGATTAAGTTGATTTTACCCGGCCTCTAAGAAAGAGAGAGGAACAACCATCTCCTTCCACAGAACTGTGCCTCTCATCCTTGCCTGTGGGTGTGGTAGATGTGTAATAGTTGGAACCAAATACCTATGAGTGGCTGAAGCATGAGCAAGTCAGGGATGCAAGTCATTCCAGTATATGTGTTCTACTGCAGTTATATATACACAAGCCGTTATATGCACACTTGGTTAGCCTAAAAATCTGTTAACCTCTACCGATGCTACCTGGTTTCAGTCTTTCCACATTCTCCTTATTTTCAAAAGTATCAAATTACATGCCAATGCAGTATTTTGCTGTTGTAGATTTTATCATGGATAAAAATTTTCTGTGTTAAGAATACAATTGAATACCATGTCAGTACATCTTGTAGTAAATGGAAACTTGAAGACAGATCTGCTAGATTTATATAAGTGGTCTACAATATATGTGAAATATAGTGTACAAGGAAATTATCACTTGGCATAATCATGGAAAGCACCTCAGTTTGTCTCCTAGAAAAAAAAAAGCCATTGCAACTTTAAAGTACAATTAAACTATTGGTATCGTAAGCACCTCAAATTTATAATATGATATGAAATGAAGTCATAACAATCATGAACTCCCTGGGGCTCCAGATGTGCAAATACATTGCCTGGCTATCTCCTTTCAGATTTCTTTGCTTAAGTTGGTAAATTACACTGAAAAGACTAACTCAGAAAGCATCACAGAGTAATTTGCTTTACAGTTTAGGTGAGGAAGTTTTGAATAATTTATGTTGTATTTGAGTTTCTTTCGATATTTATACGTCAGAATACTTTCACATTCTCTATTAAGGAGGTTAAATACAATCAATAGAGAATATTTACAAGCCAAGATGTGTCTTACCGATGATAATGCATTTTAAGGATTCTTCTTCTGGGGAATACTTATCATTACCAGACAGTTTCAGTTGTAGACAGGATTATTGACCTTAATATCAATCCTTGTGGCTTTGAATTGGTACTTTATGCCTACAAGACCCTTCTTTCATTTCCATCTATGTGAAACACTTCAAAAGGTGGGGTAATCCTATTCCTATATCTCCTGTGGAACTATTCTGCTTACCCAGCTCGTCCTGTTGTGTCTTGAAAAAATCCTATTTGCAGAGATTTGGTATCACCTCATGCTCTCTCTCATGCACAAGTTCCACAGAAGATTAAGGTATACATTTTTGGAAACACTTGGTACAAGCGTGTAGCACAGTAGATAAATATATCTCAACACATTCAAGAGAAAAAAAATTACGTAGTTGCAAATGTGAGCTGTATTGAATTATTTCTGCATGCTAGTGTTAGTGAGGAAGCTGGTAGCTGCACGCTTCCCAAATAGGCAGAGTTTTTTGAGAAGCTCTCGCTTTGCAATATTTGCAAATAGATGTTTGCTGTTTCTCCTCAGTCAAGAAACTCCTTAAACTACAGAAATGCCTTCTCATTGTTTCAGATACTTATTTTCAGAGCAGGAGCAATTGTTTGGGGAATAAAAAGGAATTACTACTCACAAATTTAAGTCTACAACCCCAGAAAATACAGGGCTTAATACTGGACAATTTGTCAGCTCAATGGGTTTGCCCAGAAATTAGGTGTTATGAATATTTTCAGATGTGACAAGGAGTATGGTAGCATACTGTGTATGATGATATACTTGACAACTGTGACTTTTTGTTGTTTGCCATTTCTGTTACTACTACTACTACCTATTTTTCAATGATGTATCTTCTCCGCTTGGGCTGATTAAATTGACTGACAGGATTCAAGGGTCAGAATTCTTGGTAAGGAATGCTGACTAATGTGAATTATGCCCATTTTCAGGATAAATGAAATACCTGGCCTTAGCTTAATGAAGGGAAACACCACAAGGAGTTTCCAGTGACTGTATTAATAACTTTCATGCTTACTGGAGTAAAAAATAGCGCACTTGTTTATGTGTGTATCTTTAGGATACTGTGTTTTAAAAGATTTGTTTCTGAAGCTCGTCCCTCAGTTTTCCTAGGCCAAGTTGGAGAAAGATTGCTGGCTGTGGATTCATTATCTAAAATATGCCCTGGATTTATGCCATAAACTGAGTGGGAAGAACTGAATACTATTTTTAAATGTAATTTTTATCTTTCAGAGCCAGTATTTCAAAAGTATGCGTGTATGAGTGTACATAAGCGTGGTTTGTATGCCTGCTTTTGAAAATCTGGTTCTTTTTTTTTTTTCTGATGAGATTTTTTGATGCTGTTGTATTATTTTGTTATTCACCATATTGTTTTAATAAAACTCTTTGTTCAGGATGAGTCATAATGAAATCAGGATTAATATTTTGGCAGTGACACATTAAATGCTAAAAACTATGGACTTCAGTGTGCTTTTGTGCGATTTTAGTCAACACCAAAGGAATTTGCAAATCACACTGCACTTGGGGTGCTTTTCGTTACACCCTTTAAGAATGCCATGTTTCATTACAGCATTGGTGAATGTGGCCATGAATTTACAGTAATTTAATGCAAATGAAGTACAGTTGTTTTGGCATCTAAAAAAGGATTTATGTCATGAAAATATTTAGCTTAAAAAATTATCTGACCCATGGGCACATAGACATACACAGTATTAGTTTTACTTTAGGCTTAGAATCCTGTTTCTTATCCTATAAATAAATATTATAATCAGTAGTTCCTAAACGTAAAACCATTTGCAGAATAGATTTTTCACATCTCTCTCAACAAAAAATTTGATGGGATTTTCTTCCCCTGTTGGTCAGGATTGCTGTCCACAAAAGTACACTGTTAAATTCTGATCTTGTTAATCATATGTCAGGTTTTTTAAAAGTGTAACTTCATCTTCTCGTTTACAGGAATTGCAGTGAAATGACCACAGCTAAGTAAGACTTATCTATCAGATGGTACTTTCTAGTGGAAGGTTTCCCAGCTCATGGGACTACAACTAGATGACCTTTAAGGTCCCTTCCAACCTAAACCATTCTGTGATTCTACTTCTCTTTTTCACTATCAATTAACTACAAAAGTAACTTATTATGGAGAAATTATACCAGTAGCAACATGAGTATAGAGCAGTATTTGGAATAATTTATTTTGGCAGCACGCCAGACTGATGGTGTAATTCCTCCAACTGATATATTTTTTAACCTAAAGAAATATATAAACTCCAAGTCGATTTTCCAGTTACTCTTTCACTTCTTATATGTTACTTACATGTTTCTTCTGTTCAGCGTTAATTTGAGAGTTCGCTTTCCAGGAAGTTTTGTCATGTCATTATTCCAGTGAGACATAATATAGTAGTAACAACAAAACCAAACCAGACTTTGATCATGCAAACCCTTAGAGTTATTTGTACCACAGGGTTGTGTTGGTGGGCATGTGGGTTATAGCAATAAAACACTGAAGACCTTTTTCTTCAAAAAGCATGTTCATGTTTTCTTTTCTCCATGATAAAGCTGAGATTTTATTGTTTCTTCTCTTCTGCATGGTAGTTAGAAAGCAGATTTTTCCAATATAATTTTCTTATAAAATGGAATCTACTTTTATTGATTATCCTGAGCATGCCTGCTTTCTTTCTGCTCTACTTTAGCTTTGAATGGGAAAAGAAATGTATTATGATATTTGTGCCTCATCGGTTCCTCCTTTTTTCACCTTAATAAGCATTCATCTGGGTGAAGATAAAGGGACAAGGTAGACTTAAAAAATTCCATATTTGTTGACTGTTTACATTGTTTTGATGTCTTTGTAGCACTATACATTCTTTCTGTGAATCACATTTAAAACTTCTAGCTCATGAGTCATTATAAAAATATCATATGTTTGTCATGGGAACATTATTAAAGTGAAATTCTTAGTGAGGTAGCACAGATGCTATCCATGTGTATCATGCAAGACCTTTGTATATGCAGAGATTCATTAGAAGCACTCTGACATATGCTTGACTCATCACAGCGCTTCCATTGATTTTGAAGAGCTGGTTGTTATTCTACATGTTTCTGAGTCTTATAAAGCAAAATTTCAGCATTTCAATGTACTTTGTTCTGTGTAGAAAGCTGTACTGTATTTTCCCTAGAGCAAAAGGTATTCTCACAGTGGTAATGCAAAGTACCCACACACGTATGTGTATTGAGAAATGTCCAGTAAAAGGCCTAATGTAGAACTGGAATTTTAACTCAGAAATAAAAGACCGAGAAATACAAGCTCTGAAGGTTTTGTTCTGAAGTCAAATCCAGAACAGGTGTGTAAGAGTGATGAGGAGCAGGACATCACAAATTGGAATCAAAACATGAATTTGTGATAAAGCAATATTTGAAAAACATCACAGATATCTGTATCACTAAAATTAAAGACAAGATGTCCATCACCTATCTGTTCTCCCTTACTTAATATTTTTCTCTGCAATGACTGTAAGAGTCCTTCAATCTTTTGGCTGTGTGACACATTATTATTTTCTAAGTCAGTGCTTAAAAATGTTACAGAGAATAATTAAATACTAAGTCCAACATGTAACTTAACTTAAGGCAACATGTAACTTAACTTAAGGCAACATGTAACTTAACTTAAGGCAACATGTAACTTAACTTAAGGCTAGTCAAGCATGTAAGAGGAGGAATACCACCAGATATTTTACATAAACTTTCCACAGAGTATGATGAAATGTTGCACCAGACCACATTGCTTTGATGTGCTCTGATGCATGCTCTGATCTGTGCAAAAACACTGATGGAGGAATATCAACTTGTGAACTTCTGCTCTCCTTCCAGTTATTTTTGTCTTCTGTATTACAGATATGTTTCATTATAATGTATTTCCACCACAGTGCAAAGCATAGTAGAGGAAGTACAAAATTTACACTTAGTTTACACCTCCAGGTTCATGATCTGCCAGGACACTACCTAGTCTGCTTTACCAGCAATGGATGGGATATGAATCTGGGGAAAACCTTACCATCAAAGTGTTTAAATATTTATCTTTTAGCAAAGTTGTCTGGTGATTTGTTACTTGAAGTGATTTCCTGAAAATGTAAGTCCAAAAGATCAAACAACCCATAGCTGCTTTACCATAGTACCAATGTTGTTGTTACTGCTCTAAGAGTATACATAGAATGTGTGTGTGTTTATGTATGTGTTTATTGATGGAAAAAATAGCGGAATTAGGCTGTTTCTCCTACATTAATCAAATTCTTTCAACCTTCATTATGTACTATGACGTAGAGTTATAGGACAAAAGCCTACTTTAAAAACATTTTGCATGCTCTCTTCAGACAGGATAACTGGCTGCTATGAATAAGATTAATGACACAATTTTTGCATTGGTAGCAATACATTTTGAATACTCTATTAACGTACTGTTCCATATTCATGTTTTTTTTTGGAGTAATGCCTATATTGTGTTGGTTAAAAACAACAACAAAACAATTTTTTCATCAGCATTGGAATTAATGAAGCCTAGTTTGTAATGACATTGTGTCCCAACTCACTCTACTGCAACAACCCACATCTCTTCACAATGCTTCCACTTCCATCCCACATTTCCCTCCTCCTCAGCATGTGCTCAGTGTTCCTTCCCATTCCCTTGGTGTCTGTACCATGAGAGGCAGCATGTGCTGTGACTGATGCTAAATGATATGTGCTGGTATACACGTGGTGAGTGGATAACCACAAACCAAAACAAGGGGCCTGAAGTGGAGGGAAATGAGCAGAGATGCTCTCAGCCCTTAGGACAGACTTAGTTTCAGTTCCTCTCCTTTGCCAAGTTCTTTAATTTCAAGAAGGTTGTAGGAACTTACTTATTCTTGAGGCGTCTCTCTGAGTGTCAAGTATCACGGAAATTAGTGAAAATTGGGTTAAATTGGATTGAACCAGGCTAAAAACACCATAAGATCTCAAATCTGCTAGATCTGCAGAAAGCATGGCCTCTCATTCTCAGGTTCACAGTATATTCAAACAGTTTTTCACAGAGTGTGCGTTTGTGTTGTTATAAAGTCATGCTAAAGGCAGGTTGGTCTGATGGCAAGTTTGGTGCTTACATTTCGACATTTGTTTCTGATCTGGTGTCAAAATAGATTCTGAGGAAAATTTGTATTCCTTGTGGTGGGGGCAGAGGGAGAGTTAGATTTCCTTTGACCCAGCATGGGACTCTGCCCGACTCAGTTTGTCATAAGGAAACACAATGAATGGTTGTAAACAGGGTGAAATCAAAACTATTTTCCAACTATAATTGACTCATGGAAACGCTATTTCACTTTCATCTTAGCTCCTTCATGCACTCTTCTGACAGTCTCAGTGTGGGTTAAATGTTTACAGGTAAGACCCCAACGGCAAAAGAATGAATTGGAACATCACATGTTCTGTGCAAAGATCTTGTTGCACTGCACCACCGTAACATTTAGATAGAAAGGCAAGTTGAAATTCACTATTCCAGTGCAAGAAGGAAACCAAATTAAACATAAGGCCAATTCTGAGATCAAAGCTGCTTGAGAAGCATGGACCAAAAGCAGCAAGGTCATAAATTTAAAACAGGTTGCAAAGTCTTCCACCACGCCAAGCCTGATGATATTGTGGCAGTGACCCGACTCCTTAATGAACATGATTGCTAATTAATCCTGCAAACCTTTGGCTTCCAAAGAGAAAATCAATATATGTTGCCTATTTTTTCTACTTTAGATAAGATCCTCTATTGCTGTTCAGACACATTTCTCTTCTTTGCAGTTTAAATTAACAGCTTCCAGGCTATTGTAAATTATTATTCTTCTGTATTTTTTTTCTTGCCTGTGAATATTTGAGTTGATAAAGCAAGACACATTGCCTATTTGTGTGTTGTTCTCTTACCTGGGATACGATATATGCTTTACATTGTGTCCAATGGGAATACCCTCAAATGCCTTTACGGAAAAATCAGTAAATGATTTTTTCCTCATTGTGCCAGTTACCTTAAAACCGTCTTCCTACTCCAAAGCAAAATCATCTATAGAAAAGTGTATTTTCTATGTTCGTTTCCACGTGATGATTGGAGGTGATATCCCCAGGAAAACATTTTTCTCTCACTTCCATATGTGTGAGAATCTTGGCTCCTGTGTTGTGCATACTCTGAAATCTTTTGATCATTCATCAGACTGTTCCCTTTACCACTTTCATAAATATTTCTCTTCCATTGCATTTATACGCAATTCTACTTATATCAGTAATCCTTGTCTTTTGGGGGGGATGGGATTTGTAGGTGAAAAAGTTGATTTCTATTACTTTGCTGGTATGAATGGTGACAGTCAGTTTAAATTCTCATTAGCTGAAGAAATAAAGTAGATTTCAGTAACTATTTTGAAAGTACCAACTGTGGAAAAAAAATGGAAATAGCACCTTGCAAGTGAAAATTTGCACATGCAATGTAATTGTTTGACTTTTGCTTTAGTTTTCCTTTGTGCTTTTGGGAGTAGCAGGTGGAAGAAAGGATTCTGTACAGATGCTTCCTGCTCCTGCCCTAATCCTTGGTTTTGGGGTGACTGTATATTTTGGTTGCAAAACCATATCTTAAATCCTGTTATTTGAACTTCCTGAAATAAGGAGGAAGCAAGACATCATGAGGGAAATGGAGAAAACAGATCAGGTACATAGTTTTGATTTTGATATCTCTTTTCTGTTTTGTTTTGGTTTTGGTTTGGGGTTTGGTTTTTGTTTTGTTTTTTTTTTAATTAAAATTTCCTTTAATTATCAGCTCTCTGAAAGCTTGGAGACTTGGTGAGTAATCTTATGTGATGCTGGTCATAGTTGCTACTATGTGCTTTTTATCTTAGGGTATGATCCTATTCCTCTTCTAGTCAAGGTAAATCCTACTGATTTACAAGAGAGCTGAACCTGTCTTCACTACACAACAGATTCTAGCACTTTCAGCTCCACTCCAGGTATCTGTGGCTCTGTTCAGGGATATTTTTTCACCTTTTTTCCTTTTAAAAATCTAATCTCTGATTATCATGGTCTTTTAGTAGTAGCAAACATACAAACGTGTAAAATGTTTGGGTTTATGTGTCCATCTATTTCCTGTGTTGCATTACTGCTCCTGCTGTAACCATTTCTTCTGGAACACAAGCTGAAAAACTCATTTGTATTACTACATCTTTGAAGTTCCCTTTAGCTCCTGCCACGTGACTGGCTCTCTCCCAGCCTTAGGGACTGCAGTCATCATACAGAGCAGTGGGCTCTTGTCAAGATTTGGTTGGCTCCACTGAGGTACTGCAGGGTCCTGTTTTTAAGAACATTTGTTATGGAGAAATACTTTTGGTTTCTTTTGAGGGGGGGCTTGGTTGGAAATCTTCAATGACTTACGTATCCTTACATTCTCCTGAAATTTTGTTCTGTATGGCAACAATATGGCAAGTCCATATGGCCCTTTTGGCCATTCAGGTGGTTGATAATGCTGGGAACTGAGGCACAGGGGTGCGTGGCACAGCCCTCCTTGTCTAATTCCACCGCCCTTCGCAGTGCAGCTCCCGCTTTACAAGATGGGATGAAGCTGCAGACATGGGATGGAGGATTCCTTTGATAAGTACATGGTTCACAAGGACTCATTGCATAAAAGAAGCGTAGTCTGTTTCAAACTGAGATTTTAATAATTTACCAAGATTTTCTGCACTTCTTCTAGATATCTGTTCCTTCAGTATTGCTGCACTGGTGGCCTTTTTTACCAGGAATCATGCTTTCCAGCCATGCAGTTTTATTTAACTTTCTGTAAACTGTATTTTATTTACTTTAGCAGATTTGTTTGTGCAAGTCAATTTTCATCCATATTTTTGTAAGTGTTAACATTTCTGCATAGCATAATCTTACTCTTATGTTGATATACACATTTTTTTTAGCCGTCTGAATGTGGTCTCATCATAATTTTCATTGACTATACAAAAGAGCTAGAATCTGATGACAAACATTCAGAATAGGTAGGCATATATTATTACCATTTGTGCAAGCAGCGAAACTAAGCATCAAGCTTTTATAGTCACATCTTGATGGAGCAACAGCTGCCATCACTAGACACAAGTTAATCTGGATCCCTCCTTTGTAATGGGCCAGTCAATGAGCACACTCTTGTCATCCATTCCACCTTGAAACTGTTTATTTTCTGGTTTAAATCCAGTTATTTGGAATTATTTTGAACAGAGCTCTCTACAAAGGAAAACAGTTTATATCAATTAGTAGAAGCAAACATATGTTCTGTAGCTTTGCAAAGATCCTATTTAGAATTCTCAAGCAAAGTGAGGGCATGTACATATCTTAAAATAAAACATAATATGTCACATATGACTGTGACAGAAGGGGATCTGAAATGTAATAATGTTATGAATGCCACAGATGAGGCTGTGTAAAAATCTAGAAATATTGATATGTCACCTAGTTATTGAGAGAGTCTCTGTGACAGACTTGCATAGCGTGTGCTTTGCAGGACAATTTCTTTGGCACACCAACAGTTATGAGGCAGCCTGTGTTATTTGTTTCACCCAAGGACTGACAGGCAATACCACAACCAAATGTCTGACTGACCGCAACATACATTCATGCTGGCTGGCTGGGTGGCCAAGCAGCCAAGGTGTACGTTCACTCTAACAGAACAACTGCCTAATGGGAATGATGACCCCTGAAGGAGCCAAACAGCCTGTACTCCGTCTTGAGGTGCACTATTTGTGTCAAAGTATGTATCTAGTGTACCATAAGTCTTTTGCTGCATTTTGGGACACTGAGCAGCAAAAGGTAATTGAAAAGAGGAGGCAGGTGAAAAGGGATTGACAGGGAGATATTGCAAAAGAGGGAAAAGACAGAAAAGTCCAGTTGTTGCTATTGAAAAAGGGAGAGGGTAGGAGTGTGAGACGGTTGTAAGACATTTCAGGATTGGTTGGTTGTGTCTGGGGACAAGAGGTATTTGTAAGAGGTATTTGCTTTCTACTAATCAATAATTTATTGTCCGAATGAAAGGCTCTTTTATTATCAAAATTGTTGTTGTGGAGGAAAGTACAGGTGCATATCAGACCACCATGGCTGATACACTGTGACCCTCAGCCTAATCTAAGACAAGGGAAATTTCATGATTAACACATCTTCTCCTAACTGAGAGGAGGCCTAATATGTGGTTGAAGAAAGTTGAAGTTAGAGTTTCCTGAGTAATTGTGATGGTCTTTAGCTGAGATCTGAGTTAGATCATTCAGTCATCACTAAAGCACTGTTTTCAACATCCCATAGTTCTCAACAGATGGAGATATATTTCAGACTGTGCATACATTTGAATGAGACAAGGCAAACATACCGATAAGTAAAAATAGACTAGGACCCAAAGTGCATTTGCTATTTCTCTTTAAAACTGAAACACTACTTGACAACTATGAACATCTTGTCCTCTTTGGAGCATTTGTTTTCTCTTGCATGAAGCTAATTTGGTCACGTTTCAAAAAATGTTACCATGTTGTGATCACAGTTCTTGTTTAATGCATAAATCTCACCCACAGAGTCTCAGAGTAGAGAAATTAAGAGTTATGAACTATAAAGGTGCTGAAATTTTGCAACAGTGCCTCCATTAAAAAGGTTTAATTATTTCTGTACTGTAGGCAAGAGAGGCTCGTGTTGTTTTCTTACCTGGCACCAAGGAATGCCAATCTGGGAATGGACATCTGAATGTTAACTGACTTTTGTAAGCCTTCAGGAATATGAATGCATCATGCATTACACTTGACAGTCCTGAAACACTCAAACATTTTCACTGTTTCTTTGAGACTTCAGGAAAAAAACTCTAAGGAGTGTAACAAGCTACATAGGTATGTTTTTAAACTGATCTATCTCTAAGATAATCATAACATATATGGCTAGTGCACCACTGTTACATGCAAAATATGTATGGATACACGTGTATAGACATGATTTTCACATGCTGCAACTAAAGACTATAAAGAAACTTGGTTCCTTTGTAAATCACTTTAAAGTCTACTAGTGAAAACACTGTATAAGAGCTAGCTGTTATTATCTTTTATTACTTAGTTCAAAAGACTGCCAAGGGCACCTAGGGTGTTGAATGGTGTTCTTGTATTAGAGACTAGTAAAAATGCAAATCTACACCTAAAGCACTTTTTATGGGTTTAATTACTTTTAGACATTTAAACAATATAATTCCTAGTGGAAATGTTGATGAACCTCTGTTTTATCACCATTCGTTACTCTAGAGGGAGTCTTAAATAGTGGGGGTTTTATAAATTTTTAATTAGATTTTGATAATTCATCTTGGGGTACATGTGCATTCAGGAAATCTGAAACTTGAAAGAGCATAGCTGATCAGATGGATAATGCTCACCACTTGTCTAGCTTCAGTTGCATGTACAGCGTGCAGTTTCATGAATGATTGCAGCAATTGGTATTCAGAAGTGTTTGTGCAGTTTTTAAGTATGGCTATATTTATGGTTGGCCAAGTTTTTATGTTATGCTACGTTGCATGATTTTGGCTACATTTTTTAAAACATGGCGAATACATGCAGAAAAGTATGATTCTAAGTTGTATGTACATTCCCCATGACTTTGGGTGCAACTAAGTATGTGAATGCAAATGTACCTGATTGATTAGTTGATTGCAGTTGAATGTACAAGGTATCTGTGAACTGTTATTGAAAGTATTTGCATAACAGACGTGTACATCCAGTAGTAAAATATAGTTACTAAAATCAAAAGACTCATCAGCTCATTGACGCATACAGGGTAGGAATACAAGACAGAACCGTTTTGGAATTGTAGTCTTATAAACTACATTTCTTGAATGTGCAATTTATCATTTAGAAGGGCATTCCATCAGAAGGTTGTTTTGGCACTGAGGTAATGATGATGTGTATTCTGAAAGGATACAAATGAATTGTTCCGTAGTTGTGGAAATAGCTCTTTACTTAGCTTCAAAGTAGGGACAATACAGGCTAGAATGGTGTAAAATTGTAATGAATCCTATCTAATATCAATCTATCTTCATGACAACAGATGCAAACTTTGCAATACTTCAGCTGGCATATAATGAATATGTTATATTGCTATGCTAACAAGTTGCTTCTATGTTTTTGTGGATTTCAAAACACTGTTGAGGGCATGGAAGCCGTTTGTTCCTTTGTATAAGCATGAGAATAAAACTGGATATGGCTGAAATCCTGTGCAATAATAAGTTCAGCTTAGATTTGTAGGAAGCTAGATTTCTTTTTTGAACACTATTTTCCATTCTGAAATGGGTGATAATTAATGACATAACTGAAAACATTAGCCAAATCAAGATTTTAATTTTAACACGAATGGCATGGTATTAACTGTTTTAGAATTAACCAACTATGGACCATGTATTCTTCACTCCAAATTATGATAGTTGTTTTAAAATGAGCAATCCACTTACTGGTAATGCAACAGGGCCAATTTTATCCATCACGTAACACCCAAGAGAAGCCTGTTGGATTTACGTCAGACTGTGATTTTAAATTGTGGGCTTTTTGTTTTGAAAAACAGTTTCATATTGCATTCTCCTTCCTGGAGACGGCTGTATAGTTTTGGAGTATTATACAACTTCGCTAAAGCCTTGACAGCCAATGTCTGATTCCATTCCAGAGATTCATGCTTGCCAGACTAATAAGAACATGGTCAATTATTTTCCTTTTAATCCCACTGGATTTCCCCAAGGAGCAAGGAAAAGAATTACTTCATTGGATGTCAGGATTTTGTAAATTCACTGCTGCTATTTCAGTCCTGGTGTTCAAGTGGAGTGGCAGAGCAAGTCTTAAAAGCCTTGTCTCCAGAGTGGCATAGAATGTATGTGGCAATGCTTAAAAAACATATTCATGAAATCTGACTTCCAAAGCGCAGCCTGGAACATCAGCTCTGGTGAAGGCTGATGAAAATTCTCTTGCTTTGATACCTAAATAAATAAGATTACTTTATGTGTGAGAACGGTATATTGTGGTTACAAACACAGGACACCCTCAGCTCTCTTAGAGTAGATTCAGATGATCCATTCCCTCTTTGGACATTCTGATAAATTGGAAATTCAAGAAAAAGAAAGACACTGGAGAAAGAAAAAATAACCATGGTTATCTCTCAAGAAAAAAAACTCTATTTAATCACTCCATGGTAAAGTTGTGTCAGCTTCAATACACAGTTACAACTGAGAGAGTGATCTGACTAGTCAACACTAATTCTAGAAACTTCTTTCATGTATATTTTGTATAAAGCTAGTCCTCTCTTGCTTTATTAGGAAATGAAGACTTTGCACTAAAACTCAGAAGAGCTTGTGAAATAGTAATTTATTAATAAATAGTTATTTATTTCTAATCTTCCTGCCTCATTTTGACTGGCCATGACCATCTATGTTTTGTAGGACTCAAAAAAGTTGTTCTTGATTTTTGAGATGAACAGGTTTAGGCCTGCAGCCACCAATACAAGGCAACTCATTAATATACTGTTCCATTGCATTGAAGTCTTTGAATTGCATTAATGTCTTTCAGTTTGGAATTTTGGCTGACTACTGACACTTCACAAGCTCTGGGTGAGGTAGATAAGCATTATCCTTATGTTACAGGTGGAAAAACTGAAGCATAGAGGAAAAATACATGCCAATGAGAGAGGCTAAGTTTAGGTCTTAGAAATACTAACTCCGGCCTCCTACTGAATTCAAAGTAAAAAAGTGTGTTGTGAGAGTCACAGGTATTTTAGTACTTATACCTGTGCTTCTAACAACAAAGGAAAGGATGCTCTGAGAATCAGCCCCTGTAACTATACTGCTTATGGGTGTGCATGCTATGTAAGTCCTGCTGCTGCCGCCTCAGTTCCTGGAGAGTAGTGACTCACTGAAACAGATGGTTGTAGTTTAGCGTTTAGGGAACAGCAGCTCTGTTTTCTTTTAAAAAGTGCTGAAAAGAAAGCCTTAGATCCAAATTCTGGCATGAGTTGCCCCTATGAATTGAAATAAATGTAAGATATGAGTGCTACCACACAGTTTTCCTTTTTCTGCCATGCTAAAGCCCTCATTAAGCTGTTAAAAATAAAAAAATCCAAATATCACAGAATCACAGAATGATAGGGATTGGAAGGGACCTCTGGAGATCGTCCAGTCCAAAGCCCCTGCCAGAGCAGGGTCACCTACAGCAGGTCGCACGGTACAGCGTCCAGGTGGGTTTGAATGTCTCCAATGTGGGAGACTCCACAACCTCTCTGGGCAGCCTGTGCCAGTGCTCTGCCACCCTCAAAGGAAAGAAGTTCCTCCTCATGTTTAGATGGAACTTCCTGTGTTCAAGTTTGCGCCAGTTACCTCTTGTTCTATCACTGGGCACCACTGAAAAAAAGACTGTTCCCATCCCCCAGCACCCTCCCTTTAAGTATTTATAAGTATTGATAAGATCCCCCCTCAGTCTTCTGTTCTCTACACGAAAAATACCCAAGTCCCTCAGCCTTTCCTCATAAGAAAGATGCTCCAATCCCCTAATCATCTTTGTAGCCCTTTGCTGGACCCTCTCCAGCAGATCCCTGTCCTTCTTGAACTGGGGAGCCTAGAACTGGACGCAGTACTCCAGATGCGGCCTCACCAGGGCAGAGTAGAGGGGGAGGATGACCTCCCTCGCCCTGCTGGCCACACTCTTCTTGATGCACCCCAGGATGCCACTGGCCGCCTTGGCCACCAGGGCACATTGCTGGCTCATGGTCATCCTGTTGTCCCCCAGGACTCCCAGGTCCCTTTCCACAGAGCTGCTCTCCAGGAGGCCAGCCCCTAACCTGTACTGATGCATGGGGTTATTCCTCCCCAGGTGCAGTACCCTACACTTGTCCTTGTTGAATTTCATAAGGTTCCTCTCTGCCCAACTCTCCAGCCTGTCCAGGTCACGCTGTATGGCAGCACAGCCTTCCGGCGTGTCAGCCACCCCTCCCAACTTTGTGTCATCAGCAAGTTTGCTGATGGTACACTCTATCCCTTCATACAGGTCATTGATGAATATATTGAACAGGACCGGACCCAGTACTGACCCCTGGGGAACACCGCTTTTTACAGACCTCCAACTAGACTCTGCACCACTAACCACAACCCTCTGAGCTCTATCTCTCAGGTAGTTTTCAATCCACCCCACTGTCCATCCATCTAACCCACGCTTCCTAAGCTTGCCTATGAGGATGATGTGGGAGACGGTGTCGAAAGCCTTGCTGAAGTCAAGGTAGACAACATCCCTCCCCCTCATCCACCCATCCAGTCACGCCATCGTAGAAGGCTATCAGATTAGTCAGACATGACTTCCCCTTGGTGAATCCATGTTGACTAGTTCTGATAACCTTCTTTTCCTCCAGATGCTTTGAGATGACACTCAGAACGAGCCATTCCATATCTTTCCAGGGATGGAGGTGAGGCTGACTGGCCTGTAGTTTTCTATGTCTTCCTTCTTGCCCTTTTTGAAGACTGGAGTGACATTGGCTTTCCTCCAGTCCTCAGGCACCATGCCTGTTTTCCAAGGCCTTTCAGAAATGATGGAGAGTGGCCCAGCAACGACTTCTGCCAGCTCCCTCAGCACTCGCAGGTGCATCCCATCAGGACCCATGGAATATAGTTATTAGATCTTGAGAAACAAGAATGGTAAAACATAATTTACCTATAGACTAGGGAAGATTTTCTGCTGACACAAATTAAACTTTAAGACCTTCAAGGGTCATAGAAACTTTCTCACTGTCAGGAGATGAGCTTTGATTAGAAACTCCAAAGTCCATTTGGTCACCCAGTAGTAATGACGATGGACTATGCCTGGTACTCTAGTTTGATAGCTGCTATGGGGAAGAATTTTTTACTTGAGGTTTTTCACCCACTACATTATAGAAAAGAAAGCTACTAATCTGTTTGAGAAATAATAACTGGAACCCTGGCCTGCATCTATTCTTATCGCCCCATTAAATTAAAGGAGGCTGTTCCAGTTTACACATGCTAAAGATCTTGCCCGATAATAATAAAGCAGTAAGGTGGTAAAGAAATGTAAGAGCCTTAGCGTGTTAAATATAACTACCTGTGGATCTGTTAATGACAGACAGCAGGGAGGATGTATCCATTGTATCCACTCTGTACCAAATAGTCACTGTGTATTTCTCAGCCTAATTTTTCACTATGAAGGCTTAACAAAGCTTTTTGATTAGGTGTTGTTTGTCACTCTCTTCTCAAATTTATTATGGTTGCAGCGTGGCCAAATGTCAGCTAGGAAACAGCAGTTACAGGTAGTTGTATTTCATAGATTTTGCATAGAAAATATGGCAGCCAGGAGGCTTTTATTCATTTAGATTTATTTCAGAAATTCAAAGTTTTCTGTCCAAATCAGTCCATTCTTCTGTAAAGCCAATGTTGTTTTATTAAATGAAGACCTATCTTTTAATATTCACAAAACTTCAGAATGTGAAATAATGACCAGACATCAAAATAGGCTTTAAACTATTTATGATCTGCCATCTGGTGGCCTGACTTGTTTGAGCTGTTGCACTTCTAATTTACACTGATGTAATTATGCTGAAGTCAATGGTTTTAATGTGCTCCTTGTGGTTAATGAGCTTGGTGTGGCAATAACATCTGGTCACTTCTATCCCAGACCTTATCTCCGTGAGCTAGACCTGTGTGATCTGTAGGTAGTCAGGCCACTTGAAAAATCAACAGGGAACTTCCTTTTGCTGAAGGAGCAAAAACTGTACTAACCTTCTTGTGGATGAAATTTCCCTTTAGCCACCCTCATTTTTAATAAATGATGGTCAGAGATTGTGTTGCTTCTTGGGTATTACTGAGATGGCTGATAATCCACTTCTTGCTAAAGTTGTCATGTGTTATTCCTATTTATAGCTAAAAAGCATTGCAGTAAGTGCTAAATAATTGAGATTTGTTTATATTGCTCTCCTGTCCTTTTCAGTTCTTTGTTATAGCCCAAAGGCATGGCAGATTTACAGACTGGTTCAGATCTTCATTTCTGTAAGGGGTTAAGATACATTGCACAGCACCTGATCCAAAGCTATGATCATGTATTATTCCAGGGTTACATCTTATCTACGACTGGAATCATTTAAACTGGCAAGAAAGAGATCAATATGATAGAATGGCTGTACTTTTAATTAAATATTTAGGGGGCATGGCTTGTATACCTGTGGCATAAGTAAAAGTGTAGGTCAGGTGTAAGAACTGTAGCAGAACTGATGCACCATCCTTGAATATACCTTCCTTGAATATACATATTTAAGGTAATTAACAGAAGGCAATTTGTGATTTAACACTACTCACATCTAAAAGGTTAAAAAAAAAATCCTCTGCAGTAATTTTTTTTCCTATAAGATTCAAATATAGCAAGAACAACAGAACTCAGCATTCATGCTGGATATTGTGTTCTCTCTTCAAAAGTGCCTTACAATTGTAGACAAAGTTATCCTTGTAACACCCGTTAAGCTAAGCAAGTACTGCCATGAATTGGGTTAGGTAAAAACGAGTGGAAAATTATGTCAGCATTTCTACCTATATAACTTACTTGACTATATGACAAACACCAAAATGGGAAGATATTTTGTGATTTGGATGTAATTACTTCATTATACCTGGAATACTATTGAACCCTGGAAATTCACATTGTCTTGGCTGGATGGCTCTAGAAATGGGTATACAACCAGTATGCTATCAGCAAAGATGTATTTTTATTTCTCCACATTGGTGCTTTCTCTCCCTCAAAGAAGGAAGATCAATATGTGAACACTTGAAAATCAATATCTCCTGCCCCTGAAACTTCTTCTAGAATTAGGACTTGGACAAACAATTTTCATAATTTCACAAACTGGCAACTAGAATCAGATGAAGCTGCCTGAACTTTCTTCTCCTGACCAGTTGGGAATTCCACTGGCATGCAGAAATAGCAAATGAGATGTGAAGGAATGATATGGAATCAATTGCACTAATTTTATCTGTCAAAGAAGTAGAAAGAGGAAAGATATACAAATAGAACGTACTGCACTCTCACACTGTGTTGTCATAATGACTTCTTAACTTCTGCTGAAGGCTGTTATAAATATTGTTGCCCAGATGCTGTGCTGTTTTACATGGAGGGGGCTATAATCAGTTCCCAGCAGCAAAGGACAAAGTACACCTCTGCTTGGCGCGTGAAGCTTTTTGCTGTACACGTTACAGCCAAATGTGAGTATTGGGATCTGTCTTTCTTGATAATCTTCTTTATAATTCAGTTTTGTTTCTTTGGGAGAGATATCCGTTTGGCAGTTTTCAACAAATCATTTTTGCAAGCGTAGATAAAAATGATTAAGTAATTATTTTAACAGAATCATCCTGTACTCTGAATAAATTGCTTAGACTGTCTCTTAAGAGTCAGGTTTCTCTTCTACTGATGTCTCATTCTGTATATGCCAGGAAAATATCCTAGTAGGTTTCTAAACAGTGTGTAATTATCCTTTCATTTCTACCTTAGCCTTTGCTATCATCAGTACGTCTTCATCTTCATTTTGTTGTCCTTTCAGACTTCTCGCTGTTGAATATTTTATTCCTCCCCAAATCCTCTTTCATAGGCTTGGTTAGTCTTTGCAAATGGTCGTTCATAAATGTTGACCCTTTTTTAATGTTAGTGTATTTATTGTTGGTTGCGGAATATAAGAGCCTAGGTCTTACTATATAAGCCTAGGGCTCTCACTCATTTTTTTCCCCACTTTTCCTGCTTTGTTTAATTTAATTATTTCCACCATAATTGTAAAATTGACTTTTGTGGGGAAATTGCTTTGTGGCACTTGCAGTGCTTCTCCTATAGTCCTGACTTTTCTGTAACTGAGTGTTAATTTTCAAAACGGAGTCTTCAATTACTGTGCTCAGATACACTTCACTGATATGTGTTTGAAGTTACTTTGCTTAGTTCTTTCTTCCTTTGATTTAAAGTGTATGATTCTCATTTACACTAACTCCCTCTTACAGTGGGCCGGTAAACAGGGAGATTTATGTTAACGTTCAATCTGTTCTCATCATAGACTGCTGCTAAATATGAAAATTTGACCCTGGAAGTTTTGGGTTGTGTCCAGACAGTCAAAATATTCTTGTTTGTAGCAGTTTGTTGTTCAACTTTATGAGATTTTTAGTTAATCATCTCAGCATGGAGATTCTCCTTCCTCTGCAGTATGTATGAAATAAATGTTATGGTTCATTTGGACTCTGCATCCCTTAGATTTTAAACTATTCACACCAGCTGTATTGGTCTTTAAGGACCTTTAAAGTCAGAAGTATCCTGAAATACCATAGTGCTTTTATTCTTTGATTATAGTTCATTATTACTACCTCTCAATTTAGCCATTGTCTTCTCCAAACTTCTGGCTGCTTTCTTTCTGAATTCAATGTTCATTTTTTTTGACCCCAGAGCTATTAATCTGCAAGAATGGTCTTTGATTGCATCTCCATAGCACATTTCTTTCTAGATGCCAGCTGTGATATAAAAGTGAGAATTCCAGAGAAAAGGCTGGTTTCCATCCCTGGGTATGCCATAGTCTGTCTCTTGTGATGATAGGTCATCACTTATTTTGCCTAACTTCCTCCTAATTTTTGATGTGGAAGGTGGTTGTCACTAGCCAATCAAAATTCTGTCAGTGTGACTATATACACATATCTGGCTTCTGCTTTTAATCGATCCCGTCACATATTTCAGATTCTCTTGCTCTTATAATCGCTTCTCAAAATCTCAGCTAAGTAGTCTCTGTTCAACTGAGTAATAGTGACAGTTCAGAGTGTCCTTCTCAGATTGTTAAATGAACAGAGATTTTATCTAGTTGCTTCACAGACCTCATAGCTAAACCTAAGAACTTACTCGACAAATGAGTATTTTCCTTTATTTCTTACCTTTAATACTCAGCCTATTCAACAAACATGATCTGATCACAACTGTAGATGTTGCACTCACAGAGCCGCAGCCAGCCATAATCTAGTTAAATCCGGAGACCTCTGCTTGGAGATTGCTGCAAATACAAGATTTCTTTTGAGAATACTGTCCATCTCCCCATTTATCTTTAATTTTTGAGCCTGCTTTATTTAAGTCAAGCACCAAAGATGGGATAAAGTCCTGAGCAGTCTGTTCTGACCTCAGCTGGCCCAGCTAGGAGAAAGAAGTTGAACTAAATGAAGTCTTTTCCGACCTGAGTTATCCTACAATCCTATGACTATTCAGTGGCTTTAGTAGAAGAGGTATCATGTCTTCACTCTTCTACAATAACAGCACAAGTGACTTACTGTGAGGAAAGTATTCAGAGTTAGTAAAAGCTATAGGTAGGTTGTTAGCAGAAGAACATGCTTTTCCATTCATGAGATGCATCACAGTTCTGATTGAGATCAGCATCAATAAGCAAATTTTTTTCGTATGCAAAATTGAGTGTTCCAGTTTTAAATTCACAAACAATTGTGTAGAGTGGGGGAACCTTATTTGAGCTTTGTGCTTTCCTTGCCTTTCTGCGTGCCTTGATATGTCAAATGGTTATGTATTTACAGTGCAGCGTGCAAGTAGCAACCTAGGGAGGCTAAAATAGCTTTTGTTTCATCACAGTTTTGGACTGCCACGTGGTAGGAACATACAAAAATTACAGCAGTTCACCAGTGATCTTTCCTAAATTATATCTGTACGTAGAATTTTTCAGCGATACACACTCTGCCTTCAAGATGTCTGAGCTCAAACATATTTTTGGTCTTACAGATGGATCCTCCAGAGATACAGGTGTGGCATCTTAAATTCCTGCACAGGGAAAATCCTTCCTAACTTGTATCAAAGACTTTTAGAGCTTTTTCTTTAGTTCTTAGGATGTGTGTACCTCACTGCGCTCTCTCTCAGTCAAACATATGGCTGCCAGTTTTGAAGCTAGCTATGAAAATAGGATTTTGTTACTTTTGTACATATTTGAAAATATATTTTTCTGAATAGCTGCTATACTTATTTTGGTGATGTATCATTTTTCCTTTAAAGTGACTGGATTTTTTAAAAAAAGCATAAGTTTAGAGTAAGTGTTTTTAAGAATTGTGTTTTAAGCCTGGTAGTCCATCTCTCTAAGGTCTGGTAGATACCTGCTCTTGGTCTCCACAATGAACAGCCTTCATCTCTGACTATGTATTCATATTAGCATACTTCTGCCCTGGGCACCCTTCCTTTGAAATCAAGCTGGAACTTCTTCTTTATATAATATTCAGTAATTCAGTATTTTGAATTCTGGTATGTATCTATTTATAAAGACTAAATTAAAAAAAATGTACACATGACAATAACTATGAACCCATAAAGGGTCATTCTTTCAGGCACATAATTTAAAGTTCCCAATATGTTATCGTGAGATGTTTTCCACAGTAAGTTTTAGACTTAAATAAGATCTGCTTTGCATTTAAAATGCATCTAGAGGAACAATCAATAAAATCGAAGTTCCAGCTATGCAGCAACTTACATTATTTTCCCAGTGAAGTTAATACTTTATAGTGTTAGTAATATACAGAAATATTTTGTGATGGCCAGAGATTGTAGTTTGTGCCTTTTTTTTTTTTTTTTTCTTTAAACCACAGCGAAAATCCTTTGTTAGCACTGAAAATTTCTACTGAGATTCAGGAGATATTTCTGGAAGACTTGTATTGATATTTTTCAAGATTGAGCAATGTCAAAAGAAAAAAATCATATATTTGTGAAAGGAAAAACAATCACTTACTGGATTACTAACATACAGTATATTCATATGCAACCATGAAAAAGTCTTTCCCCTTTCTTTTATTAGGAACCCGTTAGGGTGTTAAGCACAATAGCCCCTTTTAGGAGAGCAGAATTTAATACTGCATTGTCCATGCTGACCGTGAGTTGCTGGCATTTGAACTCATAGGTTGTGTGTGTTAATTTAGTATTTTTTCATTTCTTTTCTCCCAGACCTATGAAAGTTAGAAAACCAGTCACAAGAAGCTTAACAGATGTTATATTTTATCTCTTCCTCTTAAAAGAACACTTGTGATCATATCCTGAGGGATGTGCCATTTGATTAGAATCTATCCTCTCCTCATGAATTCCAAAAAATTTACTCTGCCTTTCAGATCTACACATTTAATATCTAGTAAAATAGTCTTTTTAAAACAAGTTATAAAGACTGAAAGATAGCTTTTGAATAAAGAGTCTGAATAAAGAGGAGATGTGAAGGAGATCACGATCTAAGTTGACATCTTTTGCAGAATTGCATATTGTATAAAACCAGTACATTTTGTTTAGCCGTTAGGTAACAATAGTACAGAATGTAATGAAGAATAAACCCAAGAAAGCATGAATTAATACGCCTTTATTTCCTTTGAAATGCCTTTCAAATTGCAAGTCATGAAACAAATTTGCAGACATAATTGCTCTTTTAAAAAAAAATCCCCATTTTATTCTTATTTTTTGAGTAAATACCTGCAAATTCCATAGTTAGTGCAAACTTAATTTCATTCAGTAAAATTCCATAAACTCAGTGAAACCTATACTATTCATGCCAAGTTAAATTAACCTGTTTAACCGAGAGACCTAATGAGATCCAGTACTATGTCATTTGTACATCAAGTGCTAGAATCACTGAGTTTCTCTGTCCAGTGATACTATTAGCTGAAATCTGTAAACATGTCTTTCTTTAGGGTTAGCTCTTTTCTGGGTCAAATATCACCGAAGCAGACATACATAGTGGGTGGCCATTTGCAAAGAGGTTAAACGTGTTGTCTATGGGCACATGGTGGCATTTGGAAGAAAACAAATGTGACATGAAATGCTGATTTCCCATGCCATTTTGTGACATCAGAAACTCAGCCTGTCTTTTGTTCCCTTTGCTCAAAATTAAGAACATTCCATGTGTAGCAAGACAAACTGGAGCCAGTATCTCAATTTACAAGCAAGCTGATAGGATTTATTTAGCTGTGATGCTATCATTGTCCTCAGTTAACATAAACATAAATCTGTCAGAGACCCACAGGACTCAATGCCCTGTTGCTGTACGCAATCCTGTCATATAATCTTGTTATTCAGAAAGATACTTCAGCATACACTTAACTTAAAGTGTCTAATAAAACTGTATTCAAGGGCAAGTATAAGAATGGAATTTTTAAAACCAGTCAAAATTAACATAATTTTGGAAATCAGTGGAAGTTTTACCATCAGTTTTAGTGCAAACTTCAAGGACTCAGTACTAGTTGCAGTTTCTCAGTGAAAAGGAATTTGAGCATAGTTACATTGTTTGCTGAAGTGGATTTATTTTGTTATGGTTATTGCTACTATTTATAAAGCTGAAGCAGCTCAACTGAGAGCAGGCCCCAATGCAGATGATTCATCCAGTCTATACGTTAGTAACCAGTTGTTTGAATGTTATGAATCTTTTTCTCTTTCAGAATCATTCTGCTGAAACTACATAAATGTAAGTGGGAGTCATAAAGACAGTGACCCTAATTTTTGTGCCAATAACAATAAATGCCAGTGTATTTGGATGGCTGAGGGGATAATTTGCTAACCCTATTTTTAACTATGCACAGTACAACATCTCCTGATGACAACTAAGTCATACAAGCTGTTCAAATTTTAGTTTTCTTCAAGTGTTGTGTATCATATATTGGAGTACTGGAGAACGTGTCTCTTTATGATTCTTGTGTTCTTTACATCCATACTTAGCAACAATATGATAAACAATCTTCTAAGAATAGTATAAGAAATAATTATGATAAATTATATTTTCAACAAAGTAGAAAATTCCTTAGCTAAATCATCTGTGCAATGAACTAAAAAGTAAGATGTTAAGGGCTGTTACACTGTGATCTTTGGGATGCTTTTGCAATGTAAATAACGTGTGAAGAAAATTTTCTATGTTCTAGAAATTTGAAAATTCCATGTTGTTGACGTAAACATCATTGATTTTTTGCATACCTCAGGCTGTACTCAGAATAGCATGAGGAGGGTGAGTAACTTGACATGCTAGGGAGAATGATAGACATTTAAAATTTAGGGACAACTTATTCAAGGTAAAACACTTTTTGGAGTTCACTTATCCAGGGTGATTAACAAAAGGGCACTACCTCCTTTCTTCTCAAGTAGAAAGGGGAAAATACAGAACACTTATAATGGGGGGGACACGACACACGACACAGCAAGGAAAGTTTCTTTGAAATGAGAAAATAAAATTCAGTGTTCCAACATTAAATGATTCTGAACCAGGAGGAGTCTGTTGAAATTGGCATGTTCCCCTGAGACTCGGCTTTGACCAGTGCTGTAATGACACTGACCTCCATTGTGAAGCAATTTGAGGCCTACTGATGAAAAGTTCTGTACAACTGGTAGGTATTTTTAAGAAAGATGAGAAAAAAAATCCTAAGATTGAGATTATACAAAGGATTTCTTTACATGAAAGAAAGGTGTATCCCCCTGCTTTTTAGCTTCCTATGTGCGTAATAATTCTGTGTGTTTCATTTTGAGTCTCTATCGCTTTGTGTGTCTCATTTGAGCCTTGGCAAGAAAACGAGGCATTGATGAGTAATAGCACAGACCATTATTAGGTTACTAAATGAGTCTGTTGAAGGAGATACAGCTCTTTACAGGATACTGTGCTTGGGCTAGTCTGACAACACAGGAAATAAGAGGTTTAGCTGGGAAAAGATGGCTGGCAGCTGTAAACTCCTACAAAACTGTCTCGAGTCCCCCAGCATACCTGGGGAAGGCAGAAAACCAGAAAGGCTTCTGCCACCTACCAGCACGAAGTAGGGAGTTTGTCTTCATTTGAATAAGTAAGATTTGGGATAGGTCCGTAGTTGGTATGAAACAGTCTAACTAGACTTTAGCATTTTACTCCTGACAATCAAGCCCTGAAGTATTCTGATTTCCAGTTTTGTTATAGCATAACTGTGCTGCCAACTTCATTGGAGGTTCTCCTGGTTTGCTCCAGCATTCAGTGAATCAGAGATCTCACATTTGGGAAGCAGACCAAACATGATCTGGGATAAGGAATTGACTGGATGGCTGCACTCAAAGTGTTGATGTCCAAGTGGCGAGCAGTGATGAGTAGCGTTCCTCAGGGGTCAGTACTGAGTCTGGTACTATTTAACATCTTTGTTGGTGACAAGGATGTTGGGATTGAGTGCAGCCTCAGCAAGTTTGTCAGCAACACCAAGCTGTGTGGAGCAGTTGACACATGGGAGGGAAGGGATGCCATCCAGAGGGACTTTGACAGGCTTGAGAGGTGGGCCCATGCAAACCTCATGAAATTCTACTAGGCCAAGTTCAAGGTCCTGCACGTGCGCCGGGGCAATCCCAAGCACAAATACAGGCTGGGCAGAGAATAGATCAAGAGCAGGCCTGAGGAGAAGGACTTGGGGGGGTTGGTGGATGAGAAGCTCAACGTGAGCCGACAATGTGCACTCGCAGCCCAGAAAGCCAACTGCATCCTGGGCTGCCTCAAAAGCAGCGTGGCCAGCAGGGCAAGGGAGGTGATTCTGCCCCTCTGCTCTGCTCTCATGAGACCCCACTTGGAATATTGTGTCCAGCTCTGGGGCCCCCAACATTAGAAGGACATGGACCTGTTGGAGCAGGACCAGAGGAGGCTACGAAGATGATGAGAGGGCTGGAGCACCTCTCCTATAAGGACAGGCTGAGAGATTTGGGGTTATTCAGCCTGGAGAAGAGAAGGATCCAGGGAGACCTTACAGCAGCCTTCCAGTACTTAAAGGGGGCCTAGAGAAAAGGTGGAGAGGGACTCTTTATTGGGGAGTGTTGCGATAGGATGAGGAGTAATAGTTTTAAACTGAAAGAGGGTAGATTTAGATTAGATATTAGGAAGACATTCTTTACTGTGAGGGTGGTGAGACAAAAGAACAGGTTGCCCAGGGAAGCTGTGGATGCCCCATCCCTGGAGATGTTCAAGGCCAGGTTGGATGGGGCAGTTAGCAACCTGGTCTAGTTGGGAGGTGCCCCTGCAGGGGGGATGGAACTAGACGATCTTTAAGGTCTCTTCCAATTCTAACCATTCTATGATTCTAGACATGAGTTCTGTCAATTATATTTCATAATCGTAGGACAAAATAATGTTCAGTCACTGCTCATTTTTATTATCTGGGTTAAAATTCAACTCAACATCGTAGTACTGTGTGGTTTTACTGTCCCATTGCACTTTGCTGTAGTCGCTCTTGTCACCATGCCAGGTTTTAATTCTAGATGTCAGGAATATGTACAGTCAGTATACCCTTTGTGAACTTAAAAGTAAAATAAAAACTGTGGGTTTTTTTCAAAGCAACTTATATTCATTGTTTTGAAGGATTGTAGTGTTAGAAAAATCAGACTTTCCTTTCTAACCATAGGCACCATTTCTATCCCTACAGTGGAAATATAACTGGTGTGAATAAATTCTGTAATTTGTAGAATATCAATATTCATCTTCAAACCACCAAATTACTCGACCACACATACATCCTTCTTCCCTTTTTCAAGCACCAAGCTTTCTTACCCATGCATCTCTTCTGCATTAACACAGAGCCAAGAGTAAGAGCATGATATGTATTTAGAAGACTATGTTCTCACAGCCAAATTATTGCTGGATCTGGGTATATAGGTGAGGCTGCTGCTTTGAGGAATTTTTCCAATGCTCCTAATTTAGTGAGATTTGATTGATAATTAATATGAATGTCCACACTTTTCTAGAATACTCTGATTTTTCCACATGTGTAAATTCAATTACTATTATGCAATTACACCAATCATATGCAAAAGCAGGTGTATTTTTAGGAATAAATAATTCTGTCTAAAAGCTCAGAACCGTCCATGTATTTCCACTTGTGAAACGTACAGATGCTTGTATGTATCAATATTGCTTGGAGATGCCATGAGTACATGTACCATTGTGCTAAATTCACATATTGACATACCTTTTAAAAAAATGCACAATTTGAGAATGTGAAATGAGAGTGTTTTTCCTAATTCTGTGACTGAGTTTGGTCAGGCTATATCCTGTCTTTTAAGTACCTTTTACACTTGTAGCTATTTAAGTGATGGGTTTTGTCTTTCCATTCCATTCCAGTGTGACTATTGGGAGGAAGTGAAATTTCACAGCTCAGTTATTTTCTTTTTATTAACCTTTCTACCTGTTAGGGTACCTACCTCAACTGCACAATAATCACCAGCTGGTTTTGCACTTCTCTGTACACTAAAATTGAGCATTAAGTTCTTTTTCCTTAATGACTCTACACTACCTGACTGTCCAATTTAGGCTTTGTTTATACCATAATTCATCAAAGCTGGGATATTCTTAAAGCTCTTGAAGATTTGCTTAGGATTTATGTAGTTTCATGGTACACACCATGAAACACATCTTCTATGTTGTTGTGATTAGACATATTGCTAATGTGCAGAGAAAGTTGAGAGGAAATTATATCCAGGAGCTGGCTCACTCACACTGTGTCACAAGTTAAATTATATTTACCTTCTGAAAGAAACTTCAGTTATTTCAGTTGGTTTCTCCATCCTATAATCCAGGTTAGCCATTATGAGAAGAAATGAAAAGTGACAAATTTATTGGCAACTTTGCTACTTACTAGGAACTGGGCTGAGACCACTCATTTACAGTAGGCCTCCAAAGAGCTGTAAAATGAAAACGATTTTTGGTCATTGTTGACCCGAGGCTAAGTTCTTCTGGTGCACTATAGCTGAACTGAAAAAATCCCTATCCTTGTCCCAACCATCTGAGCGAACAATCCTGTATAAATAATTGTTGATATGGCTTATTTTTTCCCCGCTACAGAAAGTTGAAAAAGAAGTCTTATATCTTGGTAATGTCAGAGGAAGGCTATATCTTACCTTTATATATTTCTTTTTTAAGTCCAATACTCCAAAAGTAATCAGATAAATGAGACTTTTTAATGGCTGATGATTGGATGAAAGCTTCACTGATTAAAGACCAAAACTGACGGAGTATCAATCACTGCTGTTTTTGATTAAGTACCTCACTAATCTCTGTCACTGTATAATGACTATCCTGGCAAACAGTCTGATTGCTGCAGGCAAATCATTTACATTAATCAAATAAAGTAGGAAAGATACTGATGTACTTCACCGTTCAAGAAAAATGCTGGATGTCTCTTACTGAAAGAGCGGGATGGACAACATACCTTTAGAAGGAAAACCCTAGCTGAACTAGATTTAATGCTCTTCATTCTAAAAGCTGCTATTAAGAACAGCAACTTTTGCTCTCACTGACCCAGATCCAGATTTCTAAGCTTGCCATAAGCAGTTCAACAAGTCAAATTTAGTAGGTAAGAAATTCCAAATATAGGTAGCAATTAACCCCAAATCACTACAAATTAACAGATATTAGACTTAAAAAAAAAAAAAGAAGAGACCTTTGCTCTTCTGACCAGACCAAAGAAACAGCAGATCTTGCCTCCTAGATATCTTCGTTATTTAATAATTTCTGGAGATTACTTGTTATTTGAGGATGGGAAACTAAAAGCCTTTGTAGTAAGCTGTTAAAATAAATCCATGACTCCAACCTACAAATACTGTTGGTTTTATGCTTCAGTGAGGTCTTTGGATTTCTGTGAAAGCATCTAGGTATCACTTTCAGGTCTAGGCAGAACACTGAAGCACTACTGGGATCCCAAAACACATGCTTCACTGCAGCAATGACCTCTTGGAGCTTAGATGCAAGTAAGGAAACATGGATCATATAACTGCTGAAACTGCCAACCATCCTAAAGAAATAATTTACAAATAATCCCCATGGGATTTTCAAACCAGTGTTTCTTTTCCATCTGTTAGTCAATCTGATAGCTGTTTCAGGCCTTTGTCTTGGAGCTTTGCAGAGAAAGCAGCTGAGTATAATATTTGGTGAGGCTGATGCACATTTGTCCCCCATCAAACCCAAGAGCTACTGTAAAGCATTCACTCTTCTGTGATGGGGGAGACTCAACCTGATTTGTAGCGGAGCCTTGAATCCAGATCTGCCCTATGGCAGGAGAATGCTGTATGGCAGGCTTTGGGGGGTACTCTGGGAGTAAGGACAGGCATCCTTTTGAGGCTGTTTCATCTAATGGAAATAACTAAAATATATGCAGTGGATGCAAAGCAGAAGAGGTGCTTTTTAGCCTATTGATGTTGAGGCTGAGGTCTGAAAGGGTTGCCTGAGGTAATTCAGCACAAAGTGAAATGAAGTGAGGTCTTCCATTTCTTAAATAAGGCACCCTAAAAATTGGACTGTCCATCTTCAGGGCATAGAAGAGATAAGCTGTGGTGGCTAACTTAGAAAGGGCAGATAAATAAACGGGATGTCAGCACATAATTCATACCTGTTGTAGTGCCATTAGAATCAATGATGTTACCTAGGAATGAATTTAGCCCGATGCTAATAAAGCTGTCAGCAGAGGTGGGAAAATAACATTTTTCTTCTTGGCCATGATTGACTGAAGTCTTTCTCCTGTCATATAATCAGTAATTGTAAGAAGCTATGTACACCAGTGGTGCAATAGAAATAATAAATAACCTCTGTACAAAGGATATATGGTCAAAGACTCAGAGAACACAGCAGCTTATTTGAAATAGCAATACATTACTAGCCTTTAAATTAACAACAGAAGAAAAATGAACTCCATTTATCATGTAACATACCTATCTCAAGTATAATATGTATCAGGCCTTTGTATTACTCAGTGAACATTATAAACAAAGCAAAGATGGTTTGTCAATGGTAATAAAGCAAGGCAAAAAAGATTTTGGAGAAACTTAAATTTACAATCCAAAGCCTTGGTTTCCAGCACTTCAGAAGCCTGGCTGAATGAAATTGAGTGCCTAGTATTCAAGCATAGTTGCTGTAATTTTATGTGCCTGTTAGACATTTATTCATGTAAATGGATGGGCAGTGTCCAATTAGTCTGTGCAAATCAATATTCTATTTGTGTGTTCAATTACAGTAAATGAATGTAACCCTATGCTTTCAAAAATATCAAAATCGTTTTTAAAGGCAGAGAAATTTTGGAAAAATGAGAAGCCAGAAATGGAACTGTCCAGTAAGCATTCATATTTTAAGAAGCTTATCTTGACATTTGAGTTTTGGCCTTGAGTAATCATAATGGCTTTTGCCCAGATCTCCTTGGTAGCATAAGCAAGCCAAGGGGATAGAGTGTACTAAATCTTACACGTATACAGAATAAACATTAAAGTCACCTACCAGGTTACATCTCTGCTGTATACAAATAGTATGAAGACATCTGCAGGGAGGGCCATATTTCATTTCTTTATGTGAAGAGTTTTGTGTTTTAATAATATGGTAAGATTAAAATTAAACTATTTGAAAGTAAAAATTTGAAGTAGAGGGTGAATTCAGAGATCTAGTTTTGGGTAAGTCTAGTTTTGGGTGCATATGAGAGAGAGACCATTCTTTAAATGACAGCTTTTTAATTATATTAACTGTAATGATCTTTGGGATATTTGGTGGCAGGCATATTCAGATGTGAGCAAGGCACAAATTTGCTCTTTTTGAAGAATAGGGGCACATCTTCACCCTCCTCCCCCTGAAGTGCTCCTTCCATAATATAAACAAGCTTCAAAACAGTTTGGTTTCTTAAAAACTAATTTTCCAATGAATGTGGAAGAGACATAACAGTGAAAGCAAATATTCAGGAACAGTCAGGAACTGTTACTTTGGAGTATTTTGGTAATTCTTTCTTACCTTACCTTGCCCTTCTTGAAATGTATTGTTCCTGTGAAAGAATATGATAGGAAGACCTGGAAATAAATAAGTGCAGCCTAAAGGCTGTGCAACACACAGATAGTAAATTTTTGTTCTGCTTTGGAAAAATGTTTATCCAGCTAGCTATAGCAGGTAGAACGTATGGCAAGAGATAAGTCTAAATAGTCACTAGAGGATGATGAGAACTCAGTGACAGGATAGTCAAGCCTTAGTAGTTTATGTTCATTTTGTTCCATTTCCGTTCAGTATTTTTCAGTGTGCCAAGGAAATAGAATGTTCTTGACACTATTTTTCTGCATTTGTCATAATAATATGCCACAGGAGCGGGGGATTATCAATGATTATATAGTCATGAGATAACATACTGTTACACAACTGATTCTAGCACAAACAGAAAATGTGGCAGACTCCATTGTTCTGACAGTCTCTCCATTTTGATGAAAAAGATTCAGTAAAAATAGGAAAATATATTAAAAGAATGTTGATGAGATTTTAATGTCATTTCTGTTACTGGCGTTTGCTGAAAGACTGAAGGAAAAACAGTTGGATATGTTGATATGCAAAAAAAAATCAGAAAAAATAGTCCAGTCCTTTAAAGACAAAATGCCCCAAAACTACTCATTTGAGATTGTGCCTGCCTTGTGCAGTGTACAGCAAAAATATATTTTTTAAAGTCATAAAATATTAATGTGAAATGATGAACCTAGCAAAAACCACAACTGTATACCTCCACCTCTTCCAGTAATTTCCTTAACATTTTATGTGTCCCAAGTTTCCCTTTGTTTTCTCTTTGACCCACTGAAATCCTCCTAATCTCTTAAGGCAGTGTTAAGCATAGGAACATGGAACACAGGAATTTCCAAGCAGGATGAAACTGGACACTAATCTAATCTAAACTATAGTCTCCAGTAGTACTCAAATTCAGATTCAGACTATGGCTTGTGACCAACAACTTCTGATGTCCAAGTTGGGTGCCAAAAGGTATATTTCACTGTAGGTCAAATAGACATACCTATAATGAGGCTGCTTATCATGCAATGTAGAAATGTAATGAACTTTTTTATTAAGCAAAACCAAGTAAAAATAAGACTGCAGTAACTGAATGACTGGAGTCTATTTTCCTTACATTACTTTGCATGCAGAGATCACCCTAGTGTGATAGATGCTTTTCATCTGTCTTGAGCTTTCCACACTGGGGTTACTTTACTAAACAGTTGCCTTTGGTAGCTCTTACCCATTTTGTTATCATATGATCATATGCTCTTTTCTCTTGGCTACTTTTTTTTCTTTACATCTTCTGAGAAGTCACGGACAACATCTTAATTTGTTCAACAGCTCGTTTATGGAAAATAAACTGAGAAAGTTGTATTCAAAAAATAGTGCTCTTGTGTAGTCTGTCCATTTGTTTCAGGTGCCTGTAATTTGACTTTGTAGGGAAAACAAGACCCCTTAGATCTAAGCACTAGGCATAAGAGGAAGTGATTTGCAAAGGTTCTATGGGAAAATGAATTAAATCAAAACTGTAGGGAAAGATCCTGTTTTAAAAAGGACTTAAATGAAATCCCAGATACAGATGGAATAGGATGGACTGAAGGGGCGAGAATTCTTATTTCTGACTGAAATCCTGGACCTAAATTAGAAAAACCTTCTTAGAAGTGTAAAGGGTATATATTTTTTCCTGTGCCCTTAGATCCAATACAAATTCGTAAGATAGCCTTCAAACATTGTTACACAGAATAAAATTCATTTTATTATGGAAGTCCTTTAAATTAATACTTTGACAGTCTTATTTTACATCCCTGATGTTACTTTCTGAACATACACTAGCTACATTACAGTAGCTTTTCAACCTGCCAGCTCTGACTTGTTAAGCAAATATCCAACAGGGTATAAATAGGAATGGCATTCAGTAATGGGGACATCCAAGTCCTTCGCACCCTCAACATATATTCTGGCTTTTTGCTTTTGTAAAAAGACAAAAGTCTATGAAACAGCATCTTATATGCATATCCTTCTACACCAGAGGTATTTCTCACTGATCGTAAAAGTTCAAAAAATCCCAGGAACCCCATGAAGCTACCCATTGCTATGAACTTTTTGCTGCCTACTGCCTCCAGTTATATCTCTGTGCTGCTTGACAAGTTAAAAGAGTTTTCAGAAGATGTCCTGTGTTACCAATGAATATTCATGCCCACTTGAAGTCTAATTCTCGATTATAAAGAGGAAAGAATTAGTGTGGATTTTGTCCAAACCCTGCAACCATGAGACATGTTTCAGGGGATCTGCATTTAAGAGAGCAGTGCCAATGTGATCCAAGGAAATAATTATCTCTGGCCATAATAATAGTTGATTCATTCTATCCAACTTCAAGAGTCCCAAAGCAGCACTCTGCAGAGGAACTGGCAAGTAATATATTACACTGGTTCATCTGCTCGGTGCAAAAGAACATAGTACCTATGTTTGTACAAAACTATGATTGCTGTGTTGTGGTTTTGTTTTTTTCTTAACAAGAGATAGGACTACTGAAAATACAAAGGATAAAAATCTTTCTTTCTTGAAAGTTTTCGTGCTGCACAGTCCTTACGTGCAATTAAAGTAACTACTGTATTTTTAAAAAGCTCCAATTAGGAGAAACCCCAGAGGCAACAGGTTACAATCACTGACAAACACACCTTTCTCCTGTGACCAAAACAAGAAAAACCCCATTCATTACAGAGTTAGGATAGCACTGATCTCCCTGCTGTTCAGTCCTTCTATATTGTCCAGAATAGCAGCATAGCTCACATAGATCTCCTGGTACGCATTCACTCGGAGCTGGAAAGAGGTGAAGAACCACCTGCTACTCTCTGTAGTCCTTATGGGAAATAAATTAATTAGAAAAATTAGGTAAGCTGCAGGCTACAATTTGTAGATACATAAGCAAAGTTTATTTTCTGAGCTATGCAGGAGGTCATCACTGCAATAAAATTTCATTTCTTTTTTTGGATACTAATTCTAATTTCCCTTTTAGTGCAGTTTATTCTTCAAAGTACTTTGCACCTAACAAACTTAAACCTTCCATATGGGGAATTCTTAGAGTAATTCAAATGCCGTCAGTTCATGCGGTCGGTAATCTTGTGATAACGTCACTGTTCTCTTGTATCTTGCATGTCTCCTCTCTGTCTCCCTCATAAGGACTGTCATTTTCATACAGACTCAGTGTTTTTGCAATCTTGCATTGGGTAAAAACAACCTGAATTTCTTATCTAGCAGAGAGTAGCATCATTTCAGCTTTGGGGATTTGTACTGTTGAATCTGAAGTAATTGTTTCTCTCACCCATTGAGATGTAATTACAATCAGTAGCAACCCATTAAAGGTGTACATATTTATGACAGTAATACAATAGGTTTGAAATGTTATGTAAGTTGATTATCTCTGCAGCTTCCCCTTTCCAAGCCATGTATTTTTAGCAAATACATCTATTTTGGAAATGCATTTTTGAGCTGGATCAAACATATACTCTTTCCTTTTTTAATTTCAAATTTCATTTAGTCAAACAGCTAGTTTGAAATTCCCCTCTATCTATATTACTCATAATGCTGTAAAGAACTCTTTTGGCAGCAGTCTTATTCTTTCTTGTATCAGTCATACCACTCCTCCGGCATCCACAAATTATGGCTCTTTTATTCTCACTTGTTTAACAGACTCTGGTTAGTGACAGTATCCTTCTTGCTCACATAAGAGGCTATTTAAGGTTTATGGTGCAACAGGAAAAGGGGGATAAACTTTCTTCACTGCATTGCTGGGCTTTATCATTCAGGTATGTAACTGTTGAGAGATCCTAATGCTGTGACAAGAACGTGCACTGATAGATTGCGTGAATAAAGGTTTGTGGATACCTTTGGAGATACAGGAGGTTCTGATGGGAGACAGAAGAACCAGAACTGTGCTCTGCTGTACTCATCCTGAGTGTGATGCTTGTGGAATCATTTTGTTCCTCATGCACCAGGAGAAGGAAAGCAGTACTTGGGTTGGGTTTGGTTTGTTGGATTGGAGGGGATGTTGGTATTTTACTCAGCGTCACTGTGATTTTTACAGACCTTGAGGTGTGTAGTGAAATTATTTGCAATTACATAAGTAGTCAGGAATTTTTAAATGTGTGCTAGCACTTAGGGAAATGGGGATTGCTGAATGGAGACAAAATTCCATTCAAATACAAAAGCGTTATATTCAAATACATTCAAATACAAAAAAAATTTGGGGGTCTTTTTTCTAGAAATGCATAGAGTTCTGTGCTTGGCTGTGCAAATGAGCGTCTAACTTAGGGTCTCAAGTTTGAGTATGGTGGCCTTAGTGAAGATAGAAAGAACATATCTAGTTAAAGTTCTCAGGACTCAGTGATTTTGGTGTGGTCACTTCAGCTTTCAGGACCTGATAATTAAGTTCACAGGCAGATCCTTTTCGAGGACCTGAAAACACTCTGAGTGTGCAGGGCTTGTTCAGTTTGGCATGGGACAATTTTTAGTTCCTAGGTCCGGGCTGATGGAAGTTATTGTAATACATTCTCATTGCAGTGCTAAGTTTCCTGAGGAGCCACCCAGTTCTGGAAATTCATCTCTTCGTTTCTTTGCATAGGATAAACTAAGGTATCTGTTAAGTGCCTGTGGTGGTTATCTGACTTTTGATATTTTCGTGAATTACAAAGATATAAACTTCAATGACTGGGTTAAATCTCTACTAATTAGTTGAAGTTCAGTTATTATGTGTATTCCTCTAGCAATTAGCAGATGTACATTGGTGCCAGTGTCAAAAACTGGATAGAAGCCAGTCCAAGGCTCATTATCTCACCAGAAATCCTTGGTTGCTAATCAGCATTCGATAAAGATTAGACGGTTCCCTGCCGGCACTTGGCTATTAAATTCCATTTATACTGTTGCCCCATAAATACTATAAATTCTCTTTCATTAGCAGACTGTTCACAAAATCCTTTGAAAATAGAAGTTTCATTTGAGGATGACTGAACAAAATGGAATCTAATTAGGCTAGAAGACCCCAAACCACCATAATTTCTCACAGCGTAATAATGCCAAAGTAATGCTTTTGAAGCTGTTCTGCTACAGTATTTCCAAATAAATGTGTGTCATTAAATTAGGAGGGTTTAGCAAGCTGGGGTGCATGATAGTTCTGGTCTAAAGGGCAAAGATTTATAGATGTCCATGAAGAGAGCTGGGATTTTGTAAGTTAAATTGCACCCATGGTGCATTGCTGCATTTGAAACAACCATTTCACTTTACAGAAGTGTTCGTAGAAAATCAGTTTTCCAGCAGAAGAAGCTACTAGTATGCAGAGAAACTGGAGGGACACAGTCCCTTTATGTAGGATCTGTAGGGTTCATTATTGTGAATGTATTGTATACAGACTGATAAAAACACCTGATACTTCTTTCCTAATTATCGTATAAGCTTGGGAAGGATGAAAATTCTAACTTGCTCCTGTTTTTTGTGTATGTAAGATCAAGCTTGAAGAAAGAGCTGCTAAAGAAGGTGTTCATATTTCTGAAGTGGTTAGCTCTGGGGTTAAATCAAATGCCATCCCACCGCGTCAGTCTTTGTGAGCGTTTATCTGTAACCATAGTTTTCTGTAGTATTTGAAAGACTTTCTGGAGATCACACATAACTGAGCATATTTCCTGAGTATTCACAACAGTGGCAATGCTGAACCTCATTGGCGCTCATTTGGCATTGATAATCAGACAAGTAGTGCTGATACCTTAAAATCTTCTGCGGAACAAATAGATTTCTGCTAATGCCAGTAATCTTTCATTTATTTTCTTCTTTTAGTTTTCTGTTCTTTTCTCTGCTTACTCGCCAATCCATCCTTGGGTGCCCTTTCCAGAGTCTGACCCTCAGGAGATTAATAATTGTTGAAAAAGTATCCAATCCTTGATCTCAGTACAAACCAATTTGAATGCAGATGAATATTTGGCAGCCACGCCACTGACATTTAATTTTAATTTCACTGAGCGAAATATTTGTTTGTTCTTCATAAAGTCATTTGTTAATGTGCTGATAAATCTTTCTGTTTACACTCACTGGGTCATGTGTGTAATGGCAGATCTGTCTTGGGAAATTATAGGTATACACTGCAGGCCATAGAGAATGAATAGCCTGGAAAGCATAAATATTACTAACTACACCCTGGATCCAGGTGCTGCATTCCTCCACTAGTTCCTGTGTTGACCTACAGCATTGATCTTGTTCCTTCTTTATAACAACCTCGAAACAAACAATCACTGTGCTTGCATCCATCTTCTGGAAGGCTGCGCACTACTGCTGAAAAAAGAAAGTAATTTGGGTACAGAACCACAAGGGTATTTAGGGACAGGATTTCTTTACTTAGTTGTAGAATTCTTATTTAAATTATTTTTATTTGGACAGGACAAATAAGAGAAAAATTAAGATAGAATCTAGCCTCTCACATAAATATGCTATAATTTTCTATCACTTGGATATTTAGAAAGATAAAAGGACTATTAATTTAAAAGTTAAATGTCCAGTTGCAACATGCAAGAAGTGATAGTTATACATTTAAACATATTTACATAATTAGATAAGCCACTAAAGATCTGATAAACAACTGAGTTACTGTGACTTAATGAGTTACCACATGACACCCGAATAATAGTAAAACTACCTACATTCTTTTAGCCTGTTCTAAATATGGACTCAAAAGAATTAACTTAAGTCTCTTTCACCAAGGTTTACTCTAACTGATTTATCTCACATTTGTTATTGGCTAAGGGTATGCGTTTGATAATTGTAGTGTAGATATATATAGTGTAGTATGTATTTGATGCACGGTGAATACTTAAATCACAGAAAATTGATTCTGTATGTGAGTTCTGAGGAGTGTCTTATCTCCAACATTTCTGGAGTGGATCAATTCAATCAGAACGACTTTGTCTTTATGACAAGGTTTGTAAAATCCATGGGGATGCCATTCAATTTCTTTAATAAATAAACTATGTCCCTGAAACTTTCTGAATATTTAGCTTTTTTATGCTGTATTTGGTTTGGTTCTTAAGGAAATGCTGTTTTCCGATCCCCACCCACCTGCCTTGCTCCCTCATTTTTATATTCATATAGATACTAGAGACTAACGGAGAGTTTTCAAATTCAGAAGACCAGCAACTATAGGAACAGGAGTGAGGAAATTATAAGCTTCCATTACTCCCCATTTCACTAAGTCACATCCTTATGAGGAACCTCCTTTGTTTGGATCTCTGCAACAGCAGATGCCGCCGTCTTCATTTACAAGGACCAGGGAAGCAAAGAGAAAAGGAAATGTCCTGGTGTTTGGGGTTTTGGTACATAATGATTTCCCACCTTTCTGAAATGAGCTCTAGACAAGCAGTTCAACTGGAGGAGCTGTTTTGCTGGTGGCATCTCAAATGTTTTTCACACCATAGACTTTTAGCAAAACCTATTACAGGAAGAAACTGTTCATTCCCAACAACTCAAACAAACTAGAGCTGTTTAAATCCAAGCAACCTCTTAGAACTGAGCAACATCAGATTCCCAGCAGTGCAGCTGAGTCATTCAAGATGTTCTATAAACGCTGAAGGATGCTAGTCCTATATAGTTTATATAATTCACAGATTTCCTATAAGGCTTAAAAGTACAAAATACTACCACAAGAATGGTAAAGGCAATCCTAAGCAGCTCCCTAGCACTTCAGATGCCTTTTCCCTTTGGGGCTGAGTTACCTGATGAGCTGAGAGCTGTGCTCTTGGAATAAGGTCTGCTAGGTATCCTGAATCCTTGCTGTTAGAGAAAGTGAGCTAGTGGAGGCTGCTGGGACTGATGTTCCTTGGTCGCTCTGGGACCCAAGTGCAGGCAACCCAAATCCCTTCTGCCATTTCATTTCCTGCCTGTGAACTCTTGCTGAAGGTCCCTCTCCTCCTTGGCTCTCTGAGCAAGTGTCTTGTGACTTTTGACAGTGAATATTATATGCAGCTTACTGCATATAGAAGACTGATCAGTCTGTTCTTTTGGATTGTCCTTTCTTGTTCCTCACAGATAATTCAGGCTTGATCTCAGCAGCATATTTCTAGGGTATGGTGTACACTAGGGCACATATGAGCAGGAAACCAGACTTCACCAATAATTTTATAATAAATCTGTAATCACCAGAAATTACACAGCCTCCAACAGCAGACTAAACTTCAGTGATCAAAGGGGCAAAAAAAAGCTCCATTAGTAACGGAAGATCTCAGAACAGTGACAGGCACACTTTTTACTTCATTTCTTTACGTAAATTTCTCATGAATGTGGCCACAAATTCTGCCAAGTACTAATAAGAAAGCAGAGTCCCTTGGTGTTTAGAGTGTGGAAACAATGGCTTCATTTTTTAGCTATGCAGTAGTTCTTCCCACTGAAATGAAGGAGTTAATATTATTTTGTAGTCCCGACAGCAGTACATACATAAATCAGAAGTATATTTCTTGATCTGCAATAAAGGACCGTGGAACCACTCAGGCTAGCGAAAGAAACGGCATAAGTGAAGCTGAGGGTGATCCAGATCTTAGGTAAAGGAAAACAAAGGGGTGCCTGCACAGCACAGAGCAGATATCTGAATTACCACCAGGGAGCTGCCAAGCTTGACTTGGAAAGCCCTGCTCAGCAAAGTCCTTCTCAACAAGGCTATTTAGCCCCTGTGGAGAGCTGCACTAATATGATTATATGACTTCTGCTGTGCCGGATTTCTTGCTCAAAGGTAGCTAAAATCTTTACACAGGATTAGATCATATGGCATAGAAATACTGTTAAGGAATTGCTGGACTGTATCTGAGGATATGGAAAGCAGGTCAGTGTCCTTGAGTGCTTTGCAGAGCTCAGAGGAGAGCGATGAAGTACCAGCAAAGGAGTGCATGCAGTATGAGCATTCTGCTTTGTTTTGGACTCATCCAGTAAAATAAATATGAATTTTGACATTGAATTTGATGGCAAACACCACCAAAAAGATACTGTCTTGCTCTGTATGTTATGGTATATCCTGTAGATATAAAGCCTGTTTTTATTATTGGAACTGGCCATGGTGACATCTTAACTGCTTTCAGAATCTTCAATGCTGTTTTATTTTGTAGGCTTGCACCCACCCGGACTTGGGATTTTTATACCAAAGTACCTTCTGCCTTTCCTTTATCAGCTTGTGTGGTTTCAGAAAAATAATTAATTGTTCTGTCCCAAACAAAAAACATAATCTGTAATGATGGTGTTAGAAATGAGCGGCAATTTGTGAAAAATAGAACACGCTGAAGGAATGTCTCTGCTCCTTGTTTACAATGAAATATGTGGTGGGAGGTAAAAGTGGATGATCATGATCGTGTGCATAGTAAATGATAATTGATGTATATAACAATCAACTGCCAGGCCTAGAAATAAGCCCATGTCTTCTCCATAATCAGGCAAAGCCTGCAACATCACTCTTTTCAAATTCTGTTTTAAGTCTCTTTCTCATTCTGTAGGGTCAGAGGCCACTCTGTTTCAGTGGAACCCTTGAAAATCCAAAGTGACTTCTTTCATTAGGAACACCACAATTTTGTTGCATAGCTGAATTCCCTGCCTTTTAACGCAGAGGTGTTGTTCTGTATTGAGTAATGACTGATATTCTGGTAATGACAAATAATGACTTGGATTCTGTGCAAGTGCATTAATTGTATACCTGCATGAGGCATCCTCTACATGTATGTCCAGCTGACACATTGACACAGAATACAGTGTTAATAATTTTCCTTTTCAGTGGAATGTGGATCATTTGTATTGCTATGTATATAGCTTATTGTAACATCAGTGTATCGTATCACATGGATCTATTCAAATTTAATATAGAATTGTAACTGTAAAAGTATTCATCCAAGAAAAAAATGTGTATATTCAGGAACAGATCCATACACTGGCAAACATACAGAGTACGTTGAATGGGCATAAGTGTATGGATATTGACCTTGTGAGTGGGGGTATGTAAGCATCCAGGCTGTTCAGTATATGCAGTTTCTGCGAGGGCTCAGGTGCACCGAGGTATTGTGCTCACGGGCAGGACTGAGCGTCTGAAAACAACAGAAGGGCAAATGAAGGCATCATTGGTCTCTTACAGCAGGCGGGCTTTCTTTCTGCCTAGAAAAGATCTACACACAGATATTTAAGTATGACCATAGGATGATCATTTTAAGTACAATCATATAGATCAAAGCTATCTTTGGTTTTTCCACAGGTTCTTGTGAGTGATTTGACAAGGAAGGTATGGTACAAACCCATACTACCCCTGAGCTTTTTGTCTTGCCTTGTGGTAATGTCGTTCCGCTCAGACTCATATGCTAACTTTACTGCCATTCACATCAGCAGGAATGCTAGTGGTAATAATGCTAAGAACATATGTAGATCTTGACAGGATATTAGTCTATGTATGCACAGGATGAAGTGAACATAAGTCCAGGCTTTCAGCATGTTAATTTTACTTGGTGTTTGTGCAGGCTAACAAATTCTGACTTCTGTTTCCACTTCTCAGACTTGCAAGCAATTAAAATAGTGGCAGACATCACTTCACTACATGGGTAATGAGACCAAATCACATCATAAGTCATTTGAGACTACACTGATATATATGATTAGTCACATGTGAACAAATGCTTCACAAATTTATGAAGCAGTTTTGCAATACCTAGAGGGCGGCCACGTCCAGCTCATTGTCTGTTGTAGAGGATCTCTAACCATTTACAAAGCCGCAGCACCTCTTTTATCCAGCAATTAAAATTAGAATCCTCCAGAATTAGATTGGTGCAAGGATTTAAAATCTGTACTCACCCTACAAATACAAGTGGTGTCCTTAGCTGGTTTGTTGACCACAGAATATAACCCTAAGTTATTTTTTCTAATTTTGCAGTTGTATTTTTTACTTTTTGGAGTGATCTGTAAACAGGCAGGGCTTTTTCTGTATTTTTTTTAATATTCAAATTTTGAGTCTTGGAGCATTTTAGCAATTCTGTACGAGTAACGTGGTCCCTTCCTCCCTTTCCAAATATTCCTAAAGATTGCATTAATTAAAATAATTCATGGTTTTTCAATAAAAATGCCCTTGCTTTGTTTAAATTGTAATCTGTTCAGACACTGCCTTTCTCACAGCCTGGGAGATGCTGACCACTTTTGCATTGCACCATTACGATGTCATCCAAAGAGACAGCAAACATTGCAGATTAATGCTGCCAAAATTGAAGTAATTACTCTCTGAAAGTGACAGGCATGTTATTAAGGCCATATGGCATTATACATAGTTGGTGTAATAACTAATCGGAAACAGCAGTATTTCTAGGACACGAATGTTTGGCAACATATGACTAAGAGTCTCAGTATTGTAAATATATGCATCTCTTGCCAGGGAACCAAGGAAACCACCTATCCTAAGGAGGGAAATCACATCTCCTTTCTAGCAACAGAAAATATTTATGAGCTTGAGGTAAAAGTGACATTTGCCATCTCTTTTCTGGTCAGTTAGGACTAAGAATGGTCATTATAATCCATAAAGGCAGGCTAGCTAAATCTTTCTGTAAGAATTTTTGGTTTGGTTGCAGTCTGAGAGTGCCCAGTGTTATGTAAGCGATACAAAGTTACCTCTTAATGACTTTCAGGGAAATTGCAGAGACCTCCGCTGTCCCAGGCAGGTTGGTGAGCTGGGAGGAAAGGCCAAGTTTCTTGTGGAACCAGGGCAGTTTTGGATGCAGTACAGTTGTCTTTCTGATCTGGCTCTTAGCACCTGTGGAATAAATAAAATAACAGCAGTGAGCTTTACTTGTTTAAGGTGGGTCTCGTACTGCTCTAAATAGAGTGCTGGTTCTTAAGAGAGTTTTGTTTATGCTGTGATGGTATAAATGCAGTGGGACTGCAATTTCCCGAGTCTCTGGAGCAAGTCTGACCTTGTAATGGTGGACAAACTAACACAGAAAAGGAAAGCTGAGTTAGCTGCTGGTGGACAGGCCAGCCTCACACATGGGGACACAGCACACTGCTCCACAAGATGTTTCTCAGAATTAAATTTCTCATCTCCTTCTCCTCTTTTACAAATAAGACAGCAGAAAGATGGAAATTTCAGGCCTGGATTTTTTTTCCATCCCTTGTGTCTGACTTTCACCAAGGCGAGGTATCTTCCGCTGAGTGAAAAAGAATGCCTATGCCCATGTCAGATTGGATACCTGAGCTGGCACTTTTCCACTTGCAAAATCGGGCTACTTATTTAGCCTGGGAGCTGTGAGGATCATTTAGCTACCATTTATAGAGTATAGAAGAGCTCATATGAGTTAGACATTTTATATTCATAGTATCCATGACCTTGCTAACTTATGCTCCTCTTCAGCCCTAGAAATTGGTTAGACTTGTGAAAAGAAGAGAAAAAATACTTCTAATAATATTCTTTTTCACTTGTACTTGAATTCAGCTTATGAAGTGGTCATATACCTGACTATGCTTTCTCAGGGCTTCAAGATATTTTATTGTTCCCTCAGAAATGCCACAGTGAAAACCCTCTGGTGCTTTTTTGGTTGGTACCTCATGCTGCTGATACTTCACGTGTTTCAGTTACAGAATGTTTAATCCCACTTCTAACGTATTCTTTTGGGGACCCTTTCAACTCAGTTGCAGGCACAAAATGCCAAATGTTCTAATTTTTCTTAAATGCAAGAAAATGGAAACAAAATGTACCTTTTGTATTAAAGAAATTAGAGAAGGAAAAAATCATACATGCCACTGCTCTGTAATTTGGATGTAGTTAGACCAGAAATTCAAATTTAACCCATGGTAGCTCGGAAAGTAATACTAGTGAGAGCAAATATACACCGACAGCTTGGATTGCTTTTACTGAACTTGCAGACAACCGGTTATAATTTTCCTCCTGTTTGCATATTCTGAGAAACAAAATTGCCCTTTATCCGGGTCATATCCTGACAACATCCACTTTGAATCCAACATAGTGATGCATTGCTCAGAAATGAGGCAGAGAATAGCAATTCCTCTGTTCTTGGTAGATCAGAGAGGGGAAGAAAAGCTTCCATTAGAAGTCTCTGCTCTGGTAGGACTTTCAGTCCAATATGTAATGAGTAACACTGCTGTTCCACTTGAGCAGGCTGTCAAGTTAAGTATGTTTCTGGACTGATGCTTCTGGCATAGCCTGCTTAATGCATATGCAATACATGTACTCAAGTAAAATAAAAATGAAATAAAATGTGCAGTGAGTGTGTGAGCTGGAAAACCTTATGCCATTTTTATGACTAACGTTGATGAGCTTGGGTGTAAAGCTGTATTCCCCTAGAGCGGGAGGAAAGGCCTCTGGTGTTTAGGGTTGTAGCACTAGTACAGCCAGGGTTCCTGGAGACATAAACCAGAAAATATAAGACTACATGCCTATCCCCTTAGGAATAAAAGGCAGAGTGACAGATGGACTGTAATTGTTCCAGCCTAAGGACAAAGGAAGGACATATTATGGTTGTCTTGCTAATGTGGACATATCTGTGGAAATAAATGGCAAAAACCTACGTTGTAAGCTGTATAACAAAGAGTCTGACTTTGAGATCCAGAAACTCAAGTGAAGTGAAAATCTCCATGGACATCTATGAGTTTTGGACCTGTCTTTTCGCAGGTGTCTTGACGTTTGTTCTAGCTTTTAGCAGCTGGTGATGAGAAACTGATACAGATGCTCTTTTACAACTGATATAGGGTCCTCCCTCTAGTCAGAAAAAGTTACAATTCACTCTCTAGGAGCTTACACGGGCTACAAATATGGGAAAGCTCATTTGGGAATGCTGTTTTGTCTTGTCTGTGTTAGAGGGTTTTACTGAGCACCTCCTATTGTTGAAACCAGGGCTAATCTCCATCTGAGATAAGATCCTAGATTTCTGTTTCACAGAGGTAATAGCTGGACCACAACCCCCTCTTCCATTTAGACAGCTATGAAAAACGCTTGAATGAGGCAGACTAGCTTCTGTTTACTGTTTAGCAGGTGAATACTTTGTGTGCTGGAGGGCATGATGAGGCAGGGAGGGGAAAAGCAAACAAGATTGGAAAAGCAAGGACATCTGCTGCTTAAAGACAAATCTGGTGTAATTGGAGTAACTGAAATGTGGCCAGTTCAGGAAACAGGCTGTAATATTACATTACCGAGATACAGATTTTAAGGACAGGCAATTCTCACTGAGAAAGGAGAAGGAGATATGACAGTGTAAATGAGGAAGGACGTTATGCTGAAAACAGAATAACATTCACATGGATGGCAACTCAGAGGCACCTTGAACTTGAGGCTAAAGACTGAAATGGTAAAACAATTATAATAGAAAACAATTGCTGATCTCCCAGGGCTAGGTGAAAAGACAGATCAGGAAATATTTATGCAGATGGAGGACTGTACTTGGGCTAGGACATTGATCGTATGGAACTGCAATTACTCTGACATTGACTGGAATGAGAATTACGGAGGGACTTAGGAAGCTGAAGCTATGTTTATTGACAGATCTTTTTTATCCTGCAGCTTGACAATCAACAAGATTAGAGGCCATTTGGAAAAACTTGCAATGGTTAAGTGAGGGGACACATCTGCTGATGCCAGTGCTCAGGTTGGAATGACATTAGCTGAAAGTTAGGGTGGAAGGAAATTGATGTTGAGTGTGAGCATAATTCTGATTTCCAGATGTGGGGAACTCCATGTTCTGCTGTACTCTTGGAGCCATCATTTTGGGGTCAGTTGAAGTGGATATCATTTTATTGGATGACATACCAAGTAGTTTTCAAGGCTGTTTGTCCTGACCGAGGTTTGAAATGGTGTCACTGACCCTAAAGGGGTTTGGTTTACTTTGTCTTAAACTTTTAAGAATATGCAGTTGCTGTAAATATGATTTCTAACTAGAATCAAAGAAGTAGACAGCAATATCTGGCCAAAATTGCAAGTGATTAGCTTTTGTAAAGGGCAAATGGAAAAGGAGAATTTTGCTTGTTAATTGGGAAATAGATTACAAAATATTGGAAAATGACAGGCCTGGAGCACAATTTAAATCAAAGTTTGTTTTGATCAGACAAAAGGAAAGAACCTGGTGTTTTTAAAAGAAAATGTGAAGAGGCAGTCTAGATAGGACACTCTGAAGAAGTAGTTCCTTCTAATGATCAAATATTAGACTGAGATTAAATAAACAGGATTTGCTGTTGCTGTGACACGTTACTCCAGTTAGAGTAATCACATCCAACAAAAAATTTCTCAAGCTTGTCATCAGTAATATATACCATATATATGCAGATTAGTTTGCAGTAAAACAGCAATGGACAATGGCTTTTTGGACCTTTTCACTTTACCTGCCAGTCATATTATTTCTGACATACTTGAGTTGTTCTGTGGCACCTGTCTTTGTTGGAACTAATTGATTCTCTCACTAAAAAACAGCTAACTCATAGTTTGGTGTATTCATCCGATGGTTACAATATAAATCTATACCAATATATAATCAATAATAGAATACTATTTTCTAATCAATTAATAATACTGATAGTGAAGCTATAAGAGGGAAGTGTACAAAGAATATAAAAAGTGTTTAAAGAAGCTTTCTAAAAGCAAACTGTGTAAGTAAATACTGGCTAATGGAAGAAAAGTCTTCATGCATTATCTTGATCAAATAGTGCAGTAATGTTTTACAGTAATACTTTTAAATGTGCATATATTACACTATAAAGCAAATAAATATTAATCCAAAGTCTGTAATTTCTGGTTTGGGATTGTTATAAAACAGGACGATAAAAGTCTAACAAAGAGATAATGCTAACCTCCTCCATTTATGCCATGGCAGTGTGCTTCCATCCAGGTGACACAAACTGAGGTACCCAGTGTAGATATTTATTTTCAATTCATTAAGAGACTAAAGGCTGCATTTAATTTATGTCTTATGGCTGAAATAGAAATTCCCACTCTCCTTAGTGACAGATTGCAATAGCTACCCAAATGCAAGTGCAATCTTTCTGAAGGCAATGGAATCATTCAAAAGTTGGTTCCTAAAAAAACCTTTCAGTACCACTTATTCTTTAACTCATTTGAAGGCATTGACAGTCTCTCCAGAGAGGGCTAGACTGTGGCCATCACAAAGAACTTCATTGCCCCTTAAAATAAAGAGAGATCCGAAATGGAGACTGGTTGCATCCACAACTAGCTAAAACCGGACTGGCGTTTGTAGATGCACAAGATTTATTGCTAGAAAGGCAATACCTGTGCACCACCCTCTGGGTGGTATGAATTTGCTCCACAGTGCTCTGGACTGTGCTAATGTGACTTTTTAATACCTTCTTGACATAGTGTGATGCAGCATAAAGCTATTGAACTATCTGGAGTGCTTCAGTGTAAGCCTGGAGGACACTATAACCTCGAAGGGACTGGAATTTATATATCTGGGGGATGGAGGACAGGGTGATATGGAAGTAGCTAATGCCAGCCTGCAAAAAGACAACACTGAGGAGCTGTTCTGTCTGGGTAGTAGAAGGAGTTTATACTGACAAGGCAGGGATGAATACTTTTTCTGTGAGATGCAGATTTACATGGTTCAGACAGACCACTGAAATCATCACACATACCTACAGAAAGTAAAATGACAAAGAAGCAGAGAAGGTCCTATTCCAACAGTCCTTACTTATGTAATCTGTCCTGCAGAAGTCTTTTAAAATCCACAAGACATAATTTACAGAAAACCCTTGCCTTTTCTTACATTGACATACCATTGTTGATTAACCGGTAGTGTATATTTGTAATGAATATTTGATGTAAAAAACGTCTCTCATGGGAGCTTCTGTGAGCTATTAGCCAGGGACGTTCATCATTACTTTTGAAATGTTAACTCTTTTGACTGGTCAAAGGGGGAATGTTATATTCCTCCACTCATTCTGTCAGATTCTCAGTTGGTAAAAATCAGCATATATCTTTTGGGTTGAGATTAATGGGGCAGCATCAATTATACCACACATGGATCTGTCATGGTAATTTAATAAATTTATAACTCTCATATTTCCAGAATAAATATGATTTTGAAATGTGGTTATCATTAATACCTTTTAATAGCCACATAAAATTCACTGTATCTTTCAGCAGTTCTGCCTGGATATTCCCTCTGTAGAACATTTGTAGAACTTGAGCAAAATGAGGGAAATAATAAACTGTTTCAAAAGATTTTTTTTGTGCATATGCATTCTGCAGGCCAAAGAGTAAGAGTTTCAGGCATAGGCACACAATTCCTGCTGCTTCTTTCAGAAGGCAAGTTCAGGATGTGATGTGAGTAGGGTGAAAGGGTTGGCTGAGACTGAGGCAGAAGAGGATTTACAGAACATACTCAGGATATGCTCTAAGGATGTGATCTATCTATAAAGCTGCAAGGGGGGGGGGGAAGAGAGATACAACACAAAGGGACAACAGCATGGGGAAGCGCTGCTAAGCTGCGTGTTTAGAGTCACAGCACTGGTACAAGAATGTTGTGCTTTTCACTGTGGAGGTGCCTGGGGGAAAGGTGGGCTTTTTGCATATTCAAGTTCCTTCTAATGTACAAGCTTTCGAGCATATTTTGACAAATAACATTAACATACAGCTGCTGAATGCCAGCTAGAAATGTGTTGTTCTTTCTGCAATATGCAGATGTGATTAGTGCTAAAAATAATACCTGACTGAAAGCTCTGGGAGCTGTATGTCTTGCCAATAATTTATCTTTCTTTCAGACACCAAGAAATAGTGAAAGTAGTCACAGAAACAAGAAAAAGAGCTTGGCTATATTCCTTCTGTTATCTGCAATGTAATTCTATTCACTTAGCTCTAGCAGGCTGTTTTCTGAATTTCTTACCCCCTCCCCTAAACTCCTCGTCTGCATTTCTGAGTATCTTTTTTGAGCTTTCTTATTTATGCAAAGGGAATTACTGCCATCTCCTGGTCAAGCGACAAAGAATAATAAAATACCTCCACCCACTCGTGAGCTGTACAAATACCCCACCCCCTGGAAGCAGGGACTTTTAACGGGAATCCCCATGGATTCGGTGCAGGCCATTCCGGTGCGATTATTATACCAATTATTTATCTGACCATTCAGAGAAAAAGGGAACACTTAATTCATCGAAGGTTTGCAGCCCAGTCCACTGGGTCCTGACTTAGTCTGAGATTTGTGCGTGGTTCCATCAGTGGTGTAGTATGTGAGTGGAGAAAAGTCAATTATCGGTGCTATAAAAGGAGGACAGTTTAAGCATTCTTTCATTCAACAATGTCTTAGACTTCTTCAACAATACCCCTTACAGATCAACAATACGCCTTTGTGTTACAGATCAACATAAATTGTGTCTGTACTTTTATTTTTGCTTCCTGAAGTGACCATTTCAGCACAGGCCATTCATGACGTTAAATAGCAGTTGGAGCGAATGGCTAAAGACACAGCTGAAGGTCATCAGTTCCTCTCAGCTAATCATATATTGCCAGTAAATGCCTTATGTTATCATTACTGTTTAAATAATATTTCTGAGACTGCATGTGAAAGGGGACTAAACGGTTGCCTTTGATCTATGAGGAACAATCATTTCTGTAAGGCATTTGTGTTTCCCTTGAGAATCTAATCTTTGGTATGATTACATCTTCCGTGATCTTTCTTCATCAGAAAATTCTGGCTTATATGTAAGCCAGTTGAAATATTTATTTATCCAAAACCAGTTTGGAGTGATCATCCCCTAATTTTTATCTTCCAATACTTTGCCTTCATTGTGAAATCTGCATTCATAGGCAGAAGTAATTGAAAAACCCACTTAAGTATAGCCACCTTCAGAGTGAATCTGCCAGCTTGGAGATCTTCTAAATGCTAGTATGTGTTGTAGATTGTGGTGTCTGGAAAAGATTAATAAGTAAGGAGGCAGATCTGGAAAGTACCATTATGGCATTTTGAGAGTTTGGCTTGTATTTTACAAGAAAAGAATCCTTAAATAATGAGACCAGAGGCCTGCAGCCATGCACAGCACTTGACTTAACATTTAGATTCATTGTGCTTGTTCACATCCTCCCTGTGCTCTAATTCCACATCTCTCTCCATGGACTGTGCACGCAGGAAAAGTTTTGGCCAGAAGTTGACACTTCTTCTCAACAACAAGACTGGGAGTAACATTTAATCTTAGTTTTGTTTATTCATAGTTTCCATTCATATTTACAATGAAGCGCAATAGTCTTTTTCTCCCCGCTGTGTAGTCTGTGGGACTTTCAGGATAAAGGACTTCGTGTTTAATAGTTTTCATGTTCTTACTTCTTAAAGAGCAGAGAGTAATTTATGGCGTTCTTTCTCATACTCAGTAGGCCTCTGCTCATCCCATTAACTGTTTCTAGTAAATAAATGATGTCAGAGTATTTTGTTATGCCCTGAAGATGCCATGTTTATATCATATGTATGAGCCAAATGTTCCATAGTGCAGGAAAAAGCAAATCAAGCAGAACAGATCATTGTAAAAAGCCTGCCACCAGGAAATAATTTAGAAGAAATCAAACCTGACCCCAGTAAGTTTGGGTTTTTTTAATTTCTTCAATAGACATACAAGATGAATGCAGATTAAGATTTTGACCTGTGTTTGATGTAAAGCCTGATAACAGCAGATGGCAAAGCAGGAATGGTAGCAGATTTAATCATGGATTTTGCCCACATTCTGCAGACTCATTTCAGAGACTTGTGAGATTATTCTTTCTCCCTGTGAAATCCTCTTGCTGCTTTCTGGTTCACTGACACTATCTGAAGATGCGTTCTGATCTGATGTGGTGCCACTAACAAAGGAATTCTCTCTGGAGCTCATCAATGATAGAAATTGCAAAAGATTTCACTTCTAACTTAGTAATTCATCTTTAAACTCACTTCAGAAAAACACTTGCCAACCTTGCTGAGCTGTGAATCAGTGAAAGAAGATTGCGCTTGTTGTCCTGTTCTGTTCTACCTGCTTTTCTGTTGATCAAAGGACAAAAGCGGTGAAGACAGGAACAGTTTTCATTCTAACAGTTTTCGTCCTTTGGGTTTACTGTCAAGACCATACTTCTCTAACTCTCTAAATAGTACAGGGCCATTATGTGTAGTAGTCTCCACAGTGTTCCTTTCTACTGAAAAAGAAATCATTATGGTTATAATCTTTCACAGGGTCCTTCACCTAGCTGAATCTCCTCATCTCCCCTCATCTCCTTTCAGCTTTCACTCCCCACCCGAGATTTAAGTGAAGGCCAAGTTCACCACGCAACAGATGATGGAGGTTACCACATGGTTTTCCCTACGCCGTCAGTGGAGGCACAAGCAGAGTTGAGGAGGTAGGTTTGCCACCTGCTCATTGTGCGTTTTATCACAGAGTCAGCCCAAGTTTCTCAAACAGCATTCAACGGTGGGATAAAGCGAGCCCTCCAGCTTTGCACTGAAGCAGATGAGAAGTGCTGGCGTCAGCTGTTTGTTCAGATGCAGGGCCCTGAGCTGCAGCAGAGAGGCAATGGTAAGCCTCTGGCAACGGTAACATCCTTAGCTGCCAGCAGCCTTCTTCATAGTAATTATAGTGCCGATGGCTGCACCCCTCAACTGGCCACCAGGAAAATCTTTTATTCTTTTATTAGGTATGTCTGCGTCCACAGTTCCAGAAAGGCGAATACCAGATTTTACTATAGTACCTCAGAGTGAAGTTTCACAACATGGAGAAGGCAGTACAACATCTCATTTCTACTGAAAGGAGGACAGCCTGCTTCCCCCACTCCTCACTCCGTGCTTTCCTCCATCACCTTGTACTGATTCATTGAACCTTGCTGTGAGCTGATTCAGCTTGCTAACTGAGCAGGAAACACACCAGCGAAAGAATGAATAGATTTCTGCTGAGTTAGCGAGTTGAATCAGCTCACAGAAAAGTGAACAGATGAGTGCCAAAACCAGCAGAGGACAGGGCTAGAACCGTGCAGCTGGACCTCTGCTTTTTGGCTGCAGCAGTGCCTCTCCGTGTACACTGTGTACCCTTGCTCTTAGGCAAACCAACCCATTTGACCTTACATTTAAGCATACATTAACTGCCTTGCCAAGAAGCTTCTAGAATCAAAGGAAGGGATTTTCAGGGAACTAAGTTAAATGAACAGAAATCTGTTGGTTTCTGTAGAGGTTCTGTCTAAGGAAAGACTAAACAAGAGCTAGGGATTTCAGTGTTGCAGGACATGTCAATCACATGGGTGGATGCCAACCTATCTCTTCTCACTGTCATATATATAAAGTGATGATATTTTGTGGCTTTGCAAATACAGTTATTTATTAAAAATCTCTTCCATATAAGATAGAAGATTGTGAAGAAACTATAAATAGGAAAAAAAATTATTATTTTACAATCTGGCATATTTTCATCTTTGTTATACAGCATCCCATATTAAATCATACTGTAGCACTTACTGCAGGACTGAAACAGCTGTACACATGGTGATCTGAATGTAGGGAACCAAAGTCTCCTTACCCTTATACTGACTATACTTTCACTGGAGACAGTGGAGACACATTTTCAAAAGAATTAGACAAAAGCTTTTTAGATACTGTTGATGGGATTGTTCTGTAGGATTAGCTATTGATCCTTTAGCAGTGATTTTAATTTCAATATCAAACGATGATTCTTCCTGTGAGGAAGTGGCTTAAACGTGAAAAAATGCATCCTGACACGGTTTTGTGAAGCAATCATCTCTTACAGTATTTTTGGTCAGGAAATGAAAGAATGTCTCGGTGTTCCCTTTGGCAGTCCCGTGCTCTTCACTGTTCTGTGGAAAAGGGGGAAAAAAAATCAGGTGATTAAAACATAACATCCCCTTTTAACCCTGCTCTTTCTGAGACTTTTACCTTTCTCATTTTTTTATTGAAAGAGCTGATGAACTGTAAGTGATTGGTGAGAGAGAGAGTAGATTGTGCACTTAGCCTTACCATCTGACTTAGTTAATCTTCCAAAATGCAATTTATTCTGAGTGCTAACTGTAGTGAGTTTAATGGAACACAGGGTTAAAGCGAGAAACTGGAAACAAGTGCTCTCTATCTAAAAGCTAATCAATAACAGAATAGTTTGACAATCCCAAACCTCTGCCACTTTAATATAATTGGAGTGTATGGAAAAGACATTATGTTTCAGCACCTACTAGCATCAACTTCCATTATTGGTGCTACTACTCTGAATACATTCAAGCCATACTGCTGCAATAATGTGAAAGGAGTGGGAGTAGAGGTTTGTGCTGTCTTTTAAATCTATTTTGAGGAATTTTGCAGTTTTACACAGATTGCAGTTTGCTGTGTATGTGTTTTGGGACACACATGGAACCTCTCAATATGTTTGAAGATTTTTATGGGCTGATCTGTCTAAAACTAGTGAGGCTGAACATGTTTGAAGCTCGTTTATGGGGAGTCTCTGTAGCAGTCCATCATCTGTGGTTTCTCCAGATTAGCAAGGGGGAAAAAAGTAATATTACTGGAGTGATATTATGCAACAAATCATGTGAATGACATAATGTGCAAAAGATATGAACAGTGAAATTCCATTTTAATAATCACCCTTAATAATGATCATTCATTTGTATCAATCAAAAATTGCTTTCTGAAAACAATTTCCTGTGACTGCTGGCATGTTTGCTTCTTCCTCATATCAATAAGTGGGAAAATTCATTTGGAGAGAGAGAGACTGGGAGAGATTCCATTCATTTCCTCTGGCTTTCAGAGGTAAGAAACAATTTCACATCTGTTTGAGTGTCATTCAGCTGCAGCAAAGAGTATCACAAGGAGGACCAGTTTAAGGCAGTTACAACTAACTTACCTGCTTTATCATTACAGGGTCTGTTGAATCTTTCTACATAGAAAAGCTGAGCTCTATATGTATCTGTTTTGGAAAACTCATTATTCTGTGTGTGTGTGTATAGTTGTATGGATTATTATTTTGAAATGTCCTGCTGACAGAACCAGCCAATTTATCCCAGTGGAGCTAACTGAATACTTACTTCTTTTCTCTCTTTAGGGGATCCAGCTACTCCAGGCAGCATTGAAAACCTAGCCTAGTATTCTTAATGCATTCTTCTTTCGGCTTTAGATATAGACAGCATAATTGTAAAGAGATACCGGAAATTTCTGTGCTTAACAGTTTTTTTTAGTTTTAATTCTGCACCCCCTGCCATTTTTCAGAATCTGACAATGCAAATTTCAGATTCACATCTAATACGGCATTAATTTGGAAGAATGCCTGTGTCCTTTTATGGCTTTCCTTGAACGTGAATCCAGAAGTATATTTTCAACTGTGATCAAAACTAGCACAACTTTAACAGTTATTTGGCTATTTTGGGAGGAGAAAAAGCCTCCACTGAGGAGGCTGATCACCAGCAACTTTCTGAAAGCCATAAACAAGGCGGCTTGGCCCAGCAGAAAAAGTTTCAGACTAAGGAAGAGATGATTCTTGTTGTCTTTGCTATCTGGACATGGTAATTTACCTTCTCTATATTTAATTTCTCCACATGCAAAGAGGGATAAGGCTATTTATCAACCAGTAATGCACAGCCTCTGTAGTTGCTATTGATTGCTAATGCAGAGGTATGCTGAAATTGTATCTTTAATTCCACTGCTAATTGGAAATTGGGAAGTTTCCTGGAACCTTTATCAAAAGAAGACATACTAAGTGGGACTGTGGTTTTGTAAGTTGTGGCTACTTGTCATAAAGTCTTTCCCCCTGCCTCTTTTATGTCTGAAAAAGGTTGTTGAAACCAGCAGGGTTCTTACTTACTGCTGCTCAATGCAGTTATTTCCATCAGATTTAATGTATTTTACAATTTTATGGTTATCCATGAATAAAACTTACCTAGTAATGAGGAATGAAGCTAAAAATATGTGGTTTCCTATGGCTTTTTTTTTCATCAGAATTTGGTCTTGACTATCAAGTTAAGGGAGATTCTAAACAGTATTTCTGGCATTTTTTAATGGGGAAAAAAAAACCCAAACTAAAGGAAACTCACTTAATGGAGGGAGAAGCCCAGAGCTTCTCAACAAGAAGCTTTCTAGGGTATATACAGGGAGGAAGGGCAGAGGAACAGTCGCTGAATTTAAAGTAAGGATGGTTCAGTGGTCAGAGGAAGCCTAGGCTCCCGTGAAGCAGAGTTATTCCTATGCTGCACAAGAAACTTCTTGTATCACACTGGGCACATTGCTTGCATGCAGAGTCTCAAGATCCTTCAAAAGTGTTTGGAGGCCTAAACCATAATAATTCTTGTAGTGTTTAAGACTCAGGGGCACCATGGAATTAATAAGGTTTTCTGCTATAGTTTCTTTTCCTTTCCTAATAATTCTATTGTTCTAGTTTCTTTATGATTGCCACAGAACTTTGAACTAATATTTCCAGGCATTAGACCACAAAAACTCTGAAAGATTTGCCAAAGCTTTGGTATCAAATTTAAAACCTGACTTTGTACATCCAATGCCTAATTATTTCTTTCATGTGACCAATACTCTGCATTTACTGATACTGAAATTTAGTTGCCATTTAATCACTTCAGCCACTCATGACTGCAACATTCTTCTGCAGCTCTTTTCAATTGCCTTTGGATTTTGTTATCCTAAATAACATTTTATAATTTGATTTTTTTTTCACAAGACTATTTACCCCTTTTTTCAAATCACTGGTGAACAAGTCCTGGCAAATCCCAAGACAGATCTGAGAAGTGTAGAAGTGTAGTGCTGATCACACTCATCTTGTGTGAAAACTACTATTTGTTTCTTGTCTTCCAACAATTTCAGTGCAGTGATTTCAGTTAGAATCAAATCTCTGGGATCTTGTTCTCCTTTCCCATCTGTACAGTGGGGAAATTGTGCTTTGTACTTTATAGGGATGCTTTGGCCATCAACATATCTCAATATTATTGCAGGCTAGACAGAAACTGCAGTCAGAGCAGAAGGAGATATAGCAAAAGTGTTTGATCTCAACCCAGAGCTGGCAATCACTCAGACAGGAGCTGGGGGGCCCCTCTAGGTCTGGTAATACAGGTAATATCCTTAGTGAGCAAGGAAGGAAAATGTTTATTCCACTGCAGCAAAATGTCAAAGGCAGACATAAAGGCAGCATCTTTGGTAAGAGTAGTGGAGTCAAGAGGATGCATAAAGAAGATTAAATAGGAGATCACTGGTAAACATAGCCCTGTGTTGACTAACAGGTAGCAAAAGATTCAGCTGAGGCACTCGCTAACCTCTAAAGCTAGAGGAATATTTTGGTAAATATGGATTGTTTGTTATAAGAAGTAGGTGTGAAAACCCCAAAGATCCTGAACTGTTTACAAACTTCTGTTCTGAACTTTGTAATTATCACCTCGTTATAAAAATAAGCGAACCACAGCCATGGTCTAGACTGCATCTCAAAACCCTAGTGTAATTCTCTAATGAGAAATATTAATAAATGTGGTCCATAAAGCACTTCTGGCTAATGACATTATGCTGGCTCCTCCTTTGTATCTCCATCTGTTAAACTACTTTAAAAGGCAATTAAATTGTCTTTTAAAGTTGGATTGCTATAAAAGGTAAAAATACTTCAAATACTTTCCTGATCTTGCCTTCCTATTTAAGCGGTCTTTTAGATAGTTGAACTGATGATATGCTGTTAGTAAAAGAATGCATGATAATTTGTGAAATAGTATGTAGATAGGCAAGAATTAGGTTAATGTTTGGTCCACACTTTAAAAAGTTGAAAACTTTTGTGGGGTTTTAGTTAGATACTCAGACCTGTCGGTTGTCGCTGGGTTTCAGCACACTCTAGCATTGTGATTCCACTGAATTTATGGAATCTACATTTGATTTATGCCAGATTATCATTATCTTTATGCCAGAGTAGGCAAAAGAAATAAGGCCCAAGGCTTGTTATTTCTTGCAGCGAGACACGTTATGTGTTGAACTGGCTATAAAATTGCTTATTATTTCAGGAAACTTCAATAAAATCCCCTGAAAAATAAAACAGAGCTGAGCCCACATGGGATCAGAGATAAATGATGCATCCCTTCCAAATCACTCTTTCCAAGCAATGCATTCATGTGATAGCTTCATTAACTTTTGTACAATAATTTGCAGATAAATTCCATCACAAAATGCAAGTGTTCAAGCACCACTAATAATATGAATTTCATTTTAGCACATTAAAACTGTGATAAAGCCATACTAATTATTTTTAATTATCTCAAGATGAAAATACGTCACTCATGTAAGTAATTATGTAAGTAATTTAAAGCTGATTAAATAATAATGATTCCTTGCTCATTGCCTTCAAAGTGCTTATACCCAAATTTAATTTTAAGCAGGATCAAGAAAATAATCACTTGATTCAAACATTAATTACTAATTTTATCCTAATTCATTAAAAGCAGACCTATTTTTTTTTTTGCAGACTCTGCAGGGCATTAATTGACATTTTACAAAATGAGTCATTATTTTGCCATGGAGAAGTATTTTTCAAATGGTGAATCATGACTACCAGAAGGGACTGTTAAAGAGCTCCGAGGGAGTTTTGACTGCCTCGAAAAAGCAGCCCTATTTAGCGGCAGTTTTGCTTCTCCAGGTTGACAGGAAAAGTAGTTGTAACTCCATGTTCAAACCAGGCAGGGAGCTGCTAACTACCCTTAATGACTGGCAAAAGGAGAGTAAAGTGAAAAAAAAAGTATACTAAAGGAAACCAACAGCTTTATTGAGACAAACTGGAACAGGATAGGGAACAGTTTAGATCAGTTTAGAAGTGTAAGAATCAGGAGGTCTTTTGCTTTCTTTCCAATCAAGTTGGAAATGGATAGCGAATCTGAGCAATTTCGTCAGGATTTGGTCCTGGAATGTATAGCCTTAAAACTATAGGACTGGTTTTGTTAGGTGTTTTGTTGTCTAGCTTGTCTATACTAGCTAGCCTCCTTTGTTCGCTACTGCGGAGAATACCAACACCCTCAAAAACTTCACCAACTTTTGGATTGTAAATTCCCTTGGGAAAGAACTACCTTTTTGCTATGTAACTATAATGAGTTTAAACCAATGGCTAAGTGGTTTTATATGATGTATTAAAAACATTAATGTATCGGTAATTTTTCTGATAGTGGATCTTAAGCCCCAATGGGATTATTATAACCATCATGTAACATACTGACTAGTATAACCCGTGGGTTTTCCCCTTTGTTCCTGCAGCTAATTCAATAGCTCGATTTTGCTCGCTGATACTGTGTGCTTTGTGAGTCTCAGGTAATCGGGACTCCACCGAAGGGATCATACTGTCATTTTATCAGTGATACTTTTAGGAACATTTCCTGTTCAGCCTACATTTTTACACTTATCAGTTTCACCCTTCTCATCTTTTTTTTCTTCTCAGACAATCCAGCTTAATCACAGGCAGAACTGGACATATCTTCCACAACTGAGAAATCAGCAGAACTACAGTTTTGACAAGGAATCATTTAAATTGTGAAGGAAAACCAACAGAAAGGTAATCTTTGTTCTTTTTGCTCCATAGAGAAGGTTATTTTGTGCTGACTCAAAATGCTGCCAGCCATTTGCTAGACCTTGGGATAAAAAGAACACCACTGAAAACAGAAACTGTTCAATGTCCAATGCAGTAAACACATTGTCCAAATATCACCTTTCTTGGCATAAATGTAATGACCTGAAATGGCGAAGGGAAGGTATTTCATTGAAGCTGTGTAGATACCCATGCCTGGGTGGCTATTTGCTGCTTAACAGGAGGAAATCATGACTTATTATCAGGAATAGTGCGGTGAGCAGGACTTGGGAAGTGATCCTCCCCCTGTACTTGGCCCTGGTGAGACCCCACCTCAAGTACTGTGTTCAGTTCTGGGCCCCTCACTACAAGAAGGACATTGAGGTGCTGGAGCGTGTCCAGAGAAGGGCAACAAAGCTGGTGAGGGGTCTGGGGGACAAGTCTTATGAGGAACGGCTGAGGGAACTGGGGCTGTTCAGCCTGGAGAAGAGGAGGCTGAGGGGAGACCTTCTCACTCTCTACAAGTACCTGAAAGGAGGATGTAGAGAGATGGGGACTGACCTCTTCTCCCTAGTGACAAGTGATAGGACGAGAGGAAATGGGTTCAAGTAAAGCCAGGGGAGGTTTAGGTTGGATATTAGGAAAAGTTTTTTCACTGAAAGGGTTATCCAACACTGGAATAGGCTGCCCAGGGAGGTGGTGGATTCGCCATCCCTGGAGGTGTTTAAAAAAAGGGTAGACGTGGTACTTGGGGATATGGTTTAGAAGTGGTTTTGTCAGGTTAGGTTAATGGTTGGACTCGATGATCTTAAAGGTCCCTTCCAACCTTAACGATTCTATGATTCTATGATAAGTTGTCAGTGTAAAACAGAACAACCCATACAAGACAGACAGACATTTCTTTTAATAGAAAGCTATCTGTAAGATGAAAACAGTTAATCACTGAAGAGTATTCCCAGCCTTTTAATGAGCACAGGACAACAATAAAAAAAAATGAATTGGAAATAACACTGAAGATTAAGGCCATATGTCAGCTGTAGCAAAAACCTGCCTAGCATAATGCAGTGCCCAGGTGGAGACTGGGCAAAGAGGACAAGTACTGTGTCCTCCTCCCAAAATTTCCTCCTGTATACTTGTGTCTGCAGGAGGTGGGCAGCCCCTATCCCAGCAGATTTAAGGTCTAGGTCTCCCTATAGGGAAAGTTTGGAAGCAGGTGGTCTCTGGGGTGCCCTGGTCCTGGTCTGGTTGGGCTGCAGCTGTCTCCCTGCAGACAATCACAGCAGCTGGTGAGCTGAGAGCACGCAGCAAGTGCAGCACACAGAGCTTGTCAGCAGGTCTTCAGCATCGCCCCTTGGCACCCTCAACAGCAGCAGCAGCGTGCCCCCGGGTGAGCCACTGTTACTGGTAGCTGTACAAGGAAAAAGAGTTGTCAGAGACCTTCTAAAAATAGTTCCTGTTGCTCTGAATGAGGATTACTTACTCCTTTGCCCTGTTGTGCTGAGGCAGCAGAATTTTACCTCACATCACTTCTATGTAAGCCACGGATGGGGTTAGGACTGTGAGTACCAGTACAAATTCTCATTTTGATGATGCCTTGGTGCTCTTTGTTCTTTGCTCAAGACAGCTTGTGAGTCCAGGCTGTTGAACACGCTGTTAAGACTCTAAGGCAGAGAACTGGCACAGTCCCAGTCCCTGCCCCTCATCTCTCCTGAACAGTAAAATGAAAAAAACTGCACTCATCTCAATTCATTTCCAATAAGCAAGCGGTTAATTCCTTTTCTAGTGACTACCTGATTGCCCAGGTGATTAGGATCAAAGGAGAAAGCAGGCTGGACAGTAAGCCAGTCACATTCACCAGGGAAAAGGACAGGAACTTTATAAAAAACAATGCTGATAAAGTAAGTGGGAAATGTTTGTCCCTTGGTGGCTTGAGAACCACTGGGCTAGGGATCTTAGTGCTCTCTGGAAGAGTACTTCAGTGTCCCTTTCACGATCTGCCTTACCCTCAGAAGGAAAGCTTACTAGTCGAGGTCTCTGTTTCTTAATTTGAATTCCTTATGCCTATTTACCTTATTTTTCTGATTTTCCTCTTCCTCCTGTGTAGACGAAGGAGCCTCTGAAACAGAACAGTATTTCCTAAAACGTGAGGCATGACCACACAGCTCTGCATAACGTGTTAGTGAGACAGGGGAGACATACACCGACTGCCTCATTCTCTGATTTCTGTCATTTTCTCCAGCATAAAATATTGCTTGAAGCGTAGCCCACTATTGCTGCTATCCATGGCAATGTTGGCTTAGTTTCACTTTGGTTTCTCTCCTGGTGTCATATACTCGACTCTTTTAAGGCTGAAACAGGTCTCTCGTTCAGGAGCTGCTGAACCAGTAGGACCTCTTTAAGTTTCTTGCAAGTGAAGTGGAAATTAAGCCACTATTAAAAACTAGAGGCTTGTCCTTGCCTTGTAATAATGTTCAGGCTACTAGACTTTGAGGACTTTGGGAATTTGACGGGGCGATTTTGGCTAAGAACCAAAACATAATGTATCTAAACATGCACTAATGGGACAAAACAGAAGTTCATTTTTCACTGCACAGGAAGCCACAAACAAAACTGTTCTTTAATCTCTCCTTTGACATGTTTTTCTCTGTTGCTACAAAGAGAAGGAAGCCCAAATCATAGTATCTTGATCAGAGGCATGGATGAAGGGATTTAACTCTTATGTTATTCTCTTCTTTTTGGAAACCTACTGAATGCTTTCAGGTGTGCGGATTTAATCTCTTCAGTTGACTCTTTCAGTGAATGGAAATTCTCCCAAATGTAAGCCCCTGGATAGACAGGCAAAGGAAGAGTTCTCATTTTAAAGAGAGCTGAGAGCACTGACAAGCTGAGTGTGTCATCAAAGGCAGGAGGCATTTATGAGGATGGTGATTAGGTAAGTCCGGAAGTCCAGAGGAAGTCCAGAACTTCCTCATCCTAACTAACTGCTGGATTGCCCCGTACTTGATGCAACACATCAAGTGTTGGAAACAGAAAAGGTTGTAACCAATTTGGGTACTCTGGATAAGTGTCAGAATATATAAAGCTGAGTTTAATACTCTGGGGGAAAACTCAGAACCTGTCTCAGTTTCAGGGTAAAGGGAAATTTTAGATGCACAGCTGGGGAATCAAAGGCAGCGATGCATTTTCCTGGCTCAAGAGATCTAGTTCTTTAGTTCATGACCTCTAAAGACAGAATGCCGTTTGCACACAGCAGGAAAGAGCTCTTTTAATGGTACCTTGTCCCCCAAAACAAAAAAAGGACTTGACCATCAAATACAGTTTTCTCTTTACTTTCTCAGTCTTATTGAAGTTCATAAGCCCAAGTATTTTTAATAACCCAAGAGTAATGTCTCCTGTTAGATACCTTTCAACCTTCCAAACCCAAAAGGAGAGCTCTGAATCCTGTCTCATAGAAGACCCATCATTATGACCATCTGGGCAGCGTTTTCTGAATGGCTTGACAGACACAGAGCATACAGCATACCAAACACACACAGGTCAGTAATGCTAAAATGACAACATGGATTAGACGATACAACACAAAAAGATGAACAAATTATATTAAGACTTTTATCTTAATGCAGGATACACGTGCTTAGTTAAAAATACAGAAACATGAAGAAAAATATAACGCTATTAGTACACTAGAATCCTTCAAACTTCACTGGAAAAACCCTCTCAAATATTCTGTACATTTTTTCTTTTTACAAAACATTTGAAAATGCCAATCCTATAAACTGATATAAAAATATCATCTCTGGAACATTTTCCTAAAACCATCAGAAGTTCTGTTTCATGCAAAAACATAGTATACAACTTGTGTCATTTCAGCATTGCCCCCCTGCCCAGACGAGGTAATTGATCTTAGGTGCAAAATGAGCTGTAAATGCAGTAATGCTATAGCGATCTTGCTTGAGCTCCTGTAGCTGATCATCAATTAACTTTTAAAAGCCTTTTAAATTTGGCCTAACCTATGCTCAGACTACTGTGGCCATTCCTACCCTTTTCAAAAAGGGCAAAAATAAGGGCCTTTCAAAAGTCCTCTGACTTCTTCAATGACTTATTTGTTTGCTCTATGGTGTTGTACTAGTGCAGTGATTTTCATCTTGTGGTCTTAGCTCATCTAGAAACATCTGTGAAAGGTTAACTATGAAAAGCAAACCTATTATTCTAAGATAATCAGGTCCTTTGTCTTTAATTCAGCACTGGAGCCAGTGTAGGCTTCAGAATACAAAGGCGTAACCCATTCGACTGATTGGGGTCCAGGTACCAACAAACCTTTCTTCTGGTACACTTGATTGCAACAGTGCATCAGAGCCCGATTCTCAGGGTGCATATGCTGACAATTCGAAGGATCTTAAATAAATAGTATTATCCTCGTGCCAAACTGTGTGATAAAAGAATTATAAATTCTTTTACAAACTAAAAGCTGCTACTCCGAAATCCAAATTGACTATCCTTTTGACAAGACTGTATTTTTAAAACAGTATTCACCTAACATTTACTGACGTTCTGAATTCTGATAGTCTTTAAATCAAGGAGTAGGAACTGCTGAAGATAAGGGAGTCTGAAGAAACTTCACGCATAAATATGAGTTTATTCTTTTTCCCCTAATGAAAACAGGTACGTTAAATTAGTTCCTTGATGGTATTAATGCATAGTACTTCTGAATCTTGACATGGGGCAAAGCAAGTACATCAAAAATATACTGTTGTCTTTCCTTATACCACGTGCTCTCAATTAATACATTTATGGGCATTAAAAGCAGAGACTTTTATGTGCCTTTCTGATGTTTATCCTTTTTTCCATCTAGTTTCCTGTTTTTCAAGTCATTAGAACTATATCATATATGTAAAGCACTGTCAGTTTCCAAAGCAGTTTACAATTTTTCTCCTTTGAATTTTAACAATACCAGTGGTAAGAAAACAGCTCCCCAGTTCCCTCCCCAAACTGCATCAGGGAGGAAAAGTGAATTGCTCAGTATAGCAAAGGAAGTCGGGCACGGTGAGACTGAGCACTCGGAAATTCACATCTTAAGGACACTGGAATTTTTTCAGTTTATATTAAATGAAGCCTCCTTTAGAGATGTAGTGTAGTGGTGTTGTGACAATACCAGCAAAACTGCTGTTGCACTACATTATTTAACAAGAAACAGGCAGAAGTTTTGCATAGGAAGGAAGAGAAGGATCAGAACCCAATGGCACGACAAGGGTTTCTTGGTGCTAATCAAAGCCAGGACTCTCATTCTAAAAAGTGGGAAAAATACCTTTTGCTGTTTGAAGGCTTTTCCTCCCTGTTAGGATAAATAGTTACTGCAGGCTTCTCCAAATGGCAAACTTGAACTTCATATTGGAACACTCTCGAGCTACAGAAATACTATGTTTAGCTGTAAATTGTACTGGGTAATTTGATTAATCAATGATACCTTATCATGTGCTATGTGCTTTTGTGAACAAGCTGCTTTTATGAGCTGTTTGTTGGGTTAGGGATTCTTTTTTGCCCTTTTAGTAATGAACAATGACCAGGTGCTTAGAAGCTCCGTCAGACATTTATAATGCCAAGTGTTAGGACAAGTGAAATACTACATATGCTGTTATGGAAGCAGGAGTGTTTCAAATTATTTTTACATTGAAATTCTGATTGTTAGGCCTTGGTGTTTTATAACTTGAAATCACTTTAGAACGATGAAATAATTAGTGCTCAAAGTATTCCCAAATGAGGACCATTTGCTGATAAGAAAATATGACAGACGAAAAAGGACTTCTCAGATTCTGGGTGGATTTTTCTTTTCATGTTTATTATTCTAAATGGAAATGAGATGTATATTTGTCTGAATCTGTGGTTTCTCATCTAAAAAGCCCAGTATTTCAATCTGCAAATTAATACTGGAATATGAAAATGTCTAATGCTAACAGATAGCCAAGGCCTGGATTTGAAAAGCAGTTTACACCTTTGCGAATGCCCTGGACAAAACCAGACAAAGGAGGGACTGTTCACACTGTCTCCTCTCAGCCAGACGCGGCTTCGGCAGCCAAAGGGGGTTGGACTGGGAAGGGCTGCCTTGTCGCTCTCAGACAGGCTCTCCTGCGGCTCCAGGCACACTGCTCCGTCTTTTACGAGCCCCTTTGTAAGAGTTATTTCTTTTTTGCCAGAGCCTGATTGGAAAAAAAAAATAAAAATCTAGGGTGCAGAACAATTTTCAGCCAGTATTTATCCCTGACTGCTTGTACTCCTTTTTCTCCTTGCGGCTGTATTTATGTTTACCTTGAACTGTCTTTACCTTTTTCATTATTATCTTCTTATGAAGACATCAGTTATACTTGTCTCCTGGGCTAAATAAACCAAGCTCTCCTGGTCTTATCTTGCAGAATTGCACCCACTTTACTGATATCATTTCGGTACCTTTCCTCAATGTCTAGCTACTGCAATTTCACTTAATTATTTGGCCTCTGCACAGTGGCTTGAATACTTCTCCATCCCAACTGGACATTTGTCTCCTAGTGCAGGCTGAGCTCTCACGATTCTATCAAATTGCATCTGAGTCATCTTGTGACAAACTCTATAACCAAGGTCCTTTTATTATCAATTAACAAGAAATATAGCAAAATAATCTTCAAGTGTATGAGCTAATATTTGTACTGTAAAATTTTATCCCGTTCATCCCCTTCAGTGTTCAAAGTCTTGCCGAGGCTTTTTTGTGCGTACCCTGATCCTCTTCTAGTTACTGCCTCCCACCTTAACATCAACCCCAGCCTCGCAGTAGCTGTGCTTCAGTGATTAAGGAAAATGCTAAGGCAATTCAGTTACAAGACTGATACATAAGAAATTCCACGTGCAGCTGCCACCCAGCCCCCACTTTCTTTTCAGTCTCGCCTTCTTTCCTTTAGCCAGCTGCTGACACACCTCACCATCATGCTGCTAGTTTCCATTTTCTCCACCTCCACTGTGTTTTCCACATTTTCCACGCTTCCAGATGCTCCAGGTCTATGAGATCTGCACTCGTTCGGTTGTGGAAGGCCTGATTCTTTGCTTTTAGCCATGGCAGTTCTGCAGACCTAATCTACACTGTTTACTTGCAGGTTGGCTTGTGCATCGCCCTCTCGTTTTCCACTTGAACCTGTTTTTTCCAGCACTGGATTCAAACCTTGCGATTTTACGGCATCAAAACAGTTTTTCTTTTCTACTTTAATAGGAAGTCTGCAGTGAAACCACATCTGTAGCCGACACCGCCCAAACAGGAAGAGTTTAGCTCTACACTGCCAGTTTGAGCGGATATCAAAAACAACTTTTCCCTTACAGCTTAAACTTCTGACTCCTCATTGCTCCAGACAAGTATCAGAACGTAAACTGTTCGACAGACCTCAGAGCTAAGGAACTAATGGGTATAACAGAAAAATAAGATCATACCTTCTTTCCTTATAATATAAACCAGCTTTTAATAATAAAAACTTCTATCACGTTTTCAATGAGAATAACATACACATTTCAATGTAAAACAGTGCACAGTGTAAATGCCCTCAGATACTCTTGTACGCATCTTTAACGGTTACAGTGACTGCATAAGCGTGTGGGCCAGGATCCTCACCAGGCCGTGTCAATCGCTGCCGTTCCGCTGAACAGAGCTGACGTAGCCAAAGCCAGGATCTTGGCCTATGTGTTCTTTTTATTTTTGGGGGTTCCTAGAGTTCTTGTAATACTAAGTACATTTTAAGTTGAGGATTCAGTAAAGAAACATCCATTTCTTCTTCCAACAGCAAATGGCAAGAATAACTCTTCCAAAATTAATCAAAGAAAATCAGAAAGTGCATGAAATAATGATCTGCTCATCTGGCTGCAGTACAAATGGATACTCAGAAACAAACCCTGCAGGCCACAGCTGGCCATTGATGGGTTGTCCAGTTCCCTGCAGCAGGTTGCGGTAGGTCAGAGGAAACAGTTGAAAGTAACAGATTAAACAAAACACGTTCCTTCCCCAAAATTATTTCAGTCTGTGACTGAAGAAAAAAAAATAAAATTAAGAAACAATGTTCAGAACAATCTGCATCCCCAAAGTTGTCAGAAGCCATTTTCTGTCGATGTGTAGATTAAAACATTTGAGACCTTCATATCCAAATGGAAAAAGTCTAATTTTAATTTTTGAGTTGGTTTGGATGTTAATAAAATATAATTAAGCCAGCTAAAAACCAAACAACCTCACAAATAACCCCCCCCGAACCTTTATTTTCTAGAATATACATCACTGCAAAGCGCTTCTGGATCTCTTAACCAGGACTGTTATCAAGGAGGCTGTGGAGAAGCAGAGGAATGGTAAGTTTCCTACACACCCTCCTACTGACACCTGTTACAACTGCAATTCCCTAGGGATGGGTGGTCGTGTTAAGGCACTCACTCCAAAAGAACATTATTTCTGTCCTGAGACTGCTGACATGTTTCAATTAGTTTCAGCCAGTAATTTGGAAAAAATTACTGTGCTTAGGATAATACTGACAGAATGGAGAACAATTTTTCAAACAAGAAAAAATAAAGTACGTTATATACATGATTCCTTTTTTCTTTTAACTTAAAAGCATCCCTAATACATCTTAATAACTGTATTAAAGACTACTTAAATATTGAACGATTTTAAATAATGTAGATTTTTTTCCGTAAACTGGGAGTAGCTGTGTAATTGCCAGCATATTGGTCCCATTTTAAACAATATAATTTTTATTTAAATCTTGTATATATAATAACATGATCGAAAACACATATTCCACTCCACATAAATAAGTATAGTTCTTCTGACCTGTTTTAAAAACTGCTTCTGTTCAAATAATCAGATTATAAGACTGTATTTTTCCTTTGTAAAGTTTCCTTTAAAATCCTTCACTCCCAATCTCTCCTCTTAAATAGTACTGTATTGCCAGAGTACAGAACAGGGCATTAGTAAAAAGAGTTAATCAAAAACCTGAAAGCTACAGTAAGTAAAATGAAGTAATATTAAGAAGTATTATGGAATGTACGGTCTGCAGCATAGAGAGATTGGTTCTCACTGGGCTGAAGTGGAAAATTACTCCAGAAGAAATTCTTCATGGTTTATTCAAATATGAACATAGATTGTGCTATCCGTTGTTCAAAAGTGCAGGTCAGTTCATGAAAAAGTGGTGTTTATGAAGCTACCGCTCAAGGATGCTGACCGGGATTATGCTGGCAGTTAAATGGATGCCAGATGCAGTACAGGGAGAGAGATATGTGTCATTCTGGATTTTCTTAAGCGATCCATATCTTCAAGTCCACAACTTTTAGGTGGCAGCACAAACAAGTCATCAATAAAACCGTGCTTTCTTGAAGTAGAATTGCCACTTTTGCAGGCATCTAGCAAAAGGCAGTAACATCCATCTTAGCTCCATGGTGTTTGTTTCAAGAATTTCGAGAAGTCAAAGCAATCCAAGAACCCTGCACGTGCTGGGAGATTCTTGGTGCCTGGGTCCAGCAGGTTCATCTCTACTAAAACAGAGCAATATCTCTTCCTCTCTTGATTGGGCGCCATCAGTGTCAGTTAGTGTGGGTCCTCAGACAGGGCTGCTCACAGGTGAATGCTTTAACGATGCTGCGATGTCGGTGCCTCTCTCACTTTTATAAATCCCCATCTGTAGGTGGCTGGCACAACCTATAGAGTCTTTAAGGCAGATGAAGAGTCCAGTATTAAGTATCATAAGAATGATAACAAAGTTACTGGCAGAGTATATGAGAGTCAACTTCTCCTTTATCATTCTGCAAGCTTTAGAGGTAATCCGCTATCAAGAATACCACTGTTCTTCATTTTAATAATTGCAAATTTAGAAGTGCCACTGGTGATTTATTAACTAAAGTATTTACAATCATTGTTTAAATACTATTTGAGACTTTCCATCACTCCCTTTTAACTTTGACCCAATTCAGGTCTTCAACAGTCCCTCCTCTCTTTCTGTTTCTTTTGTTTTAAACCCAGTTCAGCATTTTTCCTGAACAAAAGAGTTCACCCCTCATAGAGACCGAGATAGCAAACAGATAAAAGAACATACTTGCTTGTTGATGCGGATGAACAAACTTTCCAATTAGTAATCATGTTTTCATAGAAATTTTTTGAATCACAAGATTAGCAAATTGAGACCAGTGGTTAAACCTAAGCGCATCTTGACCGTCATTCATATATGACTGTTTGTGGTAGCTTTTTCTTGGCTTTTTCTACTTTACATTTGAATAAACTCAAGTCTTTTATAACTTCTCTTTCAAGACTGCTACTACAGAGTTTGACAAACCTTTATGCTAGGAAATATAATCCTGAGAACTAACATTAATTCACCAGAGCTCTGTTTAACTTTGCTCAGTTTTATTTCACATCATGATGACGAAGCCCAGTAGGAACACATGTATCTGAGCTTTATTGCCCTGAAATAATCCAAGTAAATAGTCCTGGAATTTGTCATTATGATTTAGAGTGTATACGAAAGAAGAGAAATGCCTCATCTTATGATTTGTTTGTAAAGCTGTTTCTTTTTGAACACAGCATGCTGTTATGGTCATAAAAATGGAACCAAAGTAACATACAGCCAGTAATAAGGCAAAATAACCATGCTGCTAAAATGCTGACGGATGACACTGGGGACATGGTACAGGAGCCAACACAGACTATTATTTTATTCCATTTTGAAACAGCAATTACAATCCAACAGAAGGATAAGCCAAATATTGTTCTTTTTAAGGTCTTTGAGAAAATCAACCAAGGCCAGACTGTTACCGTAAGCATCGTCACAGTCTCTACAATTTAAAATAATTTCTTACAAACTTTTTGAGGAGCAGATGGGAAAAAAAAAATACATGGGGCTTGTTTAGGCTAACTCAGAAGTCTTACTGGGTAACTAAGATATCAGTGTTTTAAGGAAGTCTTCTTGACACTGAACGAATACGTTCTATGGAGGACTCCAGCACTAGCAAATCCACTTGCTCTAGCTGAAGGGATGGCACAGACTTTACTGGATCTTTTCTGCTGCTGATTCCTGCATGCCAGAACTGTTGGGCCTTCATGTAAACAATGCCATCGACGGGAGTAGAATCAAAGTTTCTCTGATATTCGTACAGACTGATTCTGTATATATTGATCACGATATCATAATGATTTGTTACTACCATTGTGGGAAAATGCTGTGTTGCAGTTTATTAAGGGGTATTTTCTTCTCTCTGATATATAAATTGGAGGAAATTGACCAGAGAGAGATACTTTTCTTAAAAATAAAGGTATTCTTATCCTGTAGAGAGAGATGATGAACATATCTAGCTCACTTCAGGTGTAGTAGGATTCACAAATGTACAGTGCTTTTCAAAGTTGTCTACTAGAGAAAAACATATATAACCCTGGGGAACTGATCTTCCTTAGAGCTGCATTACTGTTTGGTTGCTCTGACTTGAAGTGCTTGCTCTTAAACCTGCTCTGCCATAACTAAACAGTCAAGCTCTTCTAAGCACACAACAGTATTAGCCTATGAGAATTATCTTTGCATATCTGCAGTCAGATTTGCCATTAGGGAATTTTTCTTTCTAAGCATTCCAGAGATGGCTGTCAATCACTAGCTTTGCTAACTCACAGCAACAGTCCAAAAAAGAGCGCTCTCTCTGATCTGTTATGTTTTATTCAGAAAATGCAGAAACCTTTGAAGTTAATGATCTGCAAATTGTGAACAGCAAAGCTGATTAATCTACAGCGCACTTAGTTAGGACAGTGAGAAAGAAGAACAGGAATTTTTTCTTTTTTCCACTATTGCTACTAAGGAGATCTTTGGTTATAACAGGAACTCCACAACTGTTACAGAAACATAAAATCAGAACTCAGATAAAATGCATAATACATAATAACCTACCGAGGCGCACACTGTGGCATTTGGTCCATCACTTTCAGGTTCTTGGCAGAGATTTCAACCCTTGGTCCCTAAGGAAACAGAGAATTTATGGTACTGACAGTATCGATAAAGCATCTGATCCTTAGGGGAAAATATTATAATGGCAGTATGGTTTCTATTTGAGAATCCATTAACTACTTTTAGAAGATTTGGAATCCATTGGATGGATACATTAGTCATCTGTGTTTACTTAAAAGATGGAATTAGTCCCAAAGCACTTTACAAGCACTGCTGTCTAGCACTAGGGAATTTCTACTATTTAACACTGTGATTGAAACCTGGGGCTTTTATATACAGAGATTGTCTTAAATATACTGGATAGTCTCTACTTTCTAACCATCAAGGCACACACTTTAAATAATGTACACTGAGGCATGTATTTTAATTGCTGTAATGGCTGTACATGCAAAAGTTAATTTGTTCCTGTAAAAAATATGTGTAGCTATTCAGACATTAAAAGAAGTTTGGCTATATGGGTTTATAGTGCACAAAATAAGGTGCCACATTGAAATAAATTTGTGTTTGTACCAATGTTACTGGAATGAAAATGGTGGCAGGTAGCAGACACATCCAAATACTTACCTGCTTTCGCATGATGTCTGTAGCTTGCATGATACACTTGGGCAAAAGTCCGTGACTTCGAGCCAGTATGGCTGCTTGCTCCAGGGACACACTCAATGTACTTCTGAACATGGGAACAAGAGATGTTAAATCACAGATCGTATTTTAAAATGTATGAATAGGTATGTACAGGACATTTACCTGTTACGTATGACTTCTGTTAGCTAGTGCTCTCATATTAACTTTTTTAGGCTTTTTACTCACAAAACTATAAAATTACTTCAGTCCTGCATTTCCACTCTCGTTACACCTAGATACTGCAATTGTTTGAGTCTCCAGTGTCATTACTACAAGGCCACGCTTCACTGCTCTTCTGCACTGATTCATGTAAAGTTATTCACAAACGAAACTTTTCTTTACTGAATGGTTTTGAGACACTGGAAGAACAGTGGTGTGTTCAGGATCAATGCTTGCACACACCAAGATTCTAAAGCTATTTTTGAGCAGCATCCTACATTTTCAGTGTGTGATTGAAGACGACGTTGACTGAAAGTTATATGCAATAAGACCAGTCACTTGCACTGGTCAATGCACCGAAACATAAAAAATTTGTGTGTCAATACTAATTATTAACAAAAGTATTAGAAGTCACAACCTACCCTAAAATAAAGATGGCAGTAGATTTAGGTCCTTGTTATATTCCCTTACGATCTACCTTTCTATTGCTTTGAACAGAATCAATTATATTGCTCAAATCTCTACAAAGGACAATAGGTCTCGTCACACCAGTAACATGCAGGTTTCTGAAATCTCACCTCTGCATCCCAGTGCCGCACATAGTAATCTGACAGGCTCCAAGTCGGTAACAGAGCTCAGAGGATATAGGTAGCAGGCCAGCTCCTGATGTGGTACCACTAGAATATCCTGACTGGGTCGGTTTTGTATTAATGAAAGACTTCATCAGTCTGCAAAGCTCATCCATTGCATTAATTGGGCGAATCAGCTAAACAACGCAATAAACAAATGGATCAGTAGCATACTTACACCTTCAGTTATAAAGACATTTACAATTCTTCATCTTATGGCTAAGCACAATAATCTACACAAGAGTAACTGCTACACAGTAACAACTATTAAGAATATATACGAACTTTGGAAGTGTAAAAATGCAAACAATTACTTAGGCTTGAGGCAATTTATTGCAATTATCACAAATCACATAGATTGCTTACATTGTATATTACAATTGCAAAGATAGTCTCTGATTTTGTCTTCCCTGCAGCAGTATTTAATACCTTACATGCACATATTCACACATGCCACCTGTCCCAGTTAGACAGACTGCCTTTACATGACATGCTGGGAAGTACTATTTTCCTGTTGTTTTCTTCTATAACTATGAACAAAGCATAACTTGCATATTGAACGTTTGTTCATTTTCATGCTTCTGTGGGAGAGGAAAATGAATTCATTCTGTCTAACCTCGGGTACTGTATTTAGCAGGGGCAGTCAGGGTCATAGGGAGTCTTACTAGTGCCTAAGTTAAGGGGTTTGTGTCTACCCCAGTTCTGCACATTTTCTTCTAAACAAAAGAACGGTAGCCAAGCTTCAGAGAAATTCTGATTGCTTCTTTAGGGTAGGGAACATGTTTTAAATGATGTTTGGGTTTGTACAGGTCTGCCATATGGGTATCCCCCAACTGGGATTTTAGAGATTTAGAAATAATATTTCTGTGAGAGAATTTATCATAGAAGTAAACACAGTAACAATACCTGGTCAATCTTCACTGCAGTAGTATTGGAATCAGTGGGCAAGTTTGATCTCTCTAAGTAAAATGTCCTGCAAAAAAGCCAGCAAGGACTACGTTAGTTGGTGTGTCTCATTTCAAGCACAAATATGTATACTATGTTGTATAAAACGTCTGAGAAGCTATGCTAAAAATCTTGTACTTCAAGAGCTGTTTTCTTATTGAACCATTTTGACTGCAGTAATTTATGGAGTCTGTACTAAAATATGCCAAATGCCCTTTTTATGTAATTTTAGCTCTGCACAAAATTCTGAAGTCAAATTGGATGGGAATTTCATCCTGTACAGTGCACTACTTCAGAACGAGCTTCACTATGGGAAGAAAATTAATAAGTTTCCCACACAATGAGGATCTCCAAAAATCATATTTGTACAAGAGACCACCAGGAATCTCTTTTTCATTAAATTCTAATGGCCTTAGGAAGGAGCTCTTTTCAATGTCTTTTAAGGCAAAGGAGACGCAGGAAGTACCTGAGTTTACGGTAGTATTGCTGCACTTTTTCAAGTGAAATACCATTAATTTGCTGTGGAAGTTCCTCTAGAGATGAGCCAGCTGGTTGTGATTGCCCCTCCGTACTTTCCAGAGCTGAAGAAGAAAACATTTTACTAAACCTATGTTTCTAGTTTTCTGTTTATTCATTTATTTATTTATCTCTATCATCTCACTGCTCAGCAAATGACCATTGGATCATGCCAAGGTTGATTCTGTTACTGCATAAATTTAATGCGTTTCCCAGTATGGGAAATATAGTGGTAGTATCATAAAGGTGAGCTTTGCAGAAAGCAGTTCTATCTAACGGCAATTACTCCCCATTAATATCGCCTTGAAGGAAATTTTCTGTATTGTATTTCGGTGTGAATATTTGCTTATCAAGTCAATTTCCAGCCCAGATGATTCTACCACACTGTATGCTTTTAAAAACACTTTTCTGTAGCCTGGGAACAGCTTCTCATACCAGACTAGATCAAACTGTCCATGTAGTCCAATATAATGTCTCTATGGCCTTTCCAAGAAGGCATAAAAAATCCCCGAACGGGCATATCTTGTTCTCATGACTGTGTCTTACTCTCAAATCTAGCACTCCTCAGGTCTTCCTAGAATAGAAACATCTACTTCTTAAATATGTCTGTAGTTGCCAGCTGCATTATGTTAAGAGCTTCATGGTCATTCTTTATTTTGAATCTTTCAAAATCATCAGTTAGTGTATTTTTCTCAAGAAAGCTTTTTATAGGCACCTTTTGTAAAGAGCACCGTGTGCAGTTTCAAGCTTCCCCCATTCTGAAACCGAGAAGGCAGTTTGGAGAAGTAGTAGCTGTCAAGATAAAAGATAACCTTCAAGGCCTGACGACTTCCTTCGATGTGGTAGAAGACATGAGTATCTGGAGAAATAAAGATAAAACACTTGCTGCTTTACCACAGCAGGAGAAATGTGAAACCACTGCTATCTGAGTTTGTTAGATTATCTAATGACATTTCACATCTCCAGCATTAGGTGCATACGGGAGAGCCTTTATTGAGAGAATGCAGGCTCTGAAATATTATACTTAAAAAGATACACAGCATGACCTAGCATGATGTTTGATGCTAATACAATAAGCATGGTTAATAATTAAAATCCTATCTTGTTTCATGGCATCTCACAGTCAGTAAACACGGAGAGAGATCTGGCAGGGCAGGACAAAGGACACAGATGAGCTGCAGAGGGACAGTCCTTCTGCCTTAGGTAATGTGAATTACAAACATCTGTCAGGAACTGCTCATCATCTGTCATATCTCCCTATGTGCGGAATCACACAGTTAATGTACGCTGGCATAGACTGCCAAATCACAGAACATGCCACCAGCATCCCATGGCGTCGGTCCTGCTTTTTATCCTGTGTGTTTGCAGTGGAAGCTGAGGGAATGCAACAGTGCTTCAGAGAAGCTGCTCAGTACTCTCCAGATCTGACGTGGTCTGTTAGATTTATAATCACAGAGGATATTAACCCATAAAGCAAACAAGAGAAAAAGAGCTTTAAAGAAACAGAAAACACTCACTTGCTACAAGACTTTCATCCAGCTGCTTGAAATAGAAGGCAACTTTGTCCAGTTCAGTCAGAGTGACCTGGATGTCTTCCAGCATGGTACGCTCCTCCTTCTGTAGAGAAAAAAAACAGATATAAATAGGATATAATCTGCCAGAAAGAGATCAATGGCAGAAAGGTATAGTTGTTACGGACGTGCTTTGGTTCAGGAGACCTAGAGCAGAATGTGGAGCTTTCCACTAACTCCATCCCAGCCAGTTAATTACTAATGGCTCTTTAACTTTGTGATACAAGCTTAGCTACCCTTTGCTTAGATGTCATTTGATGTTATTCACAGAGAGTAGGGAGGTTTAAGGACTGAGTAAGTTTGAAGAGATCTCTTTCTCCAAATTTTCCTCTGTACCTACAAAAGTGAAGAACAGCCTATCAGTTACTGTGAAATAAATATCCATACATTCCATGCAATGTGAAGAAATAGTAGTGACACATGCATATAGTTTGGATTGTAGTTTAAAAAAACCCCCACACTCAATCTACAATTTTTACAAAGTCCAAAAAAAGGCCACTTCTCTATAGTGCCAGAGCTACTTGTCTTTTTTATGCACTCCCTTTTTCTTACCATTTTTAGAGTTAATGTAGCTTATCTACTCTAGCTGTGGCTTATCTGTTCATTTGGTGCAGACGAACTATGCAAGACCAGCTCCTCTCCTCCTTAGACATGGTGTCTCAAATACCAGCACCACAGAAGTGAGAGAGAGGCTGCAGACTATCTATTCTATAAAAGTGTCCAGGGTATGAACAAAAGCCTACATTTTCATGTTGTCCAAACTCGAAATACTCAGAACTTTTTCAGCTACTGAAATGTGTGTCTTCACCAGAAGATGGCAGGCCACACATGCGTCACCAACAACTGAGCAGTAAAACCTCCCTAAATGCAGCATCGTTGCTCAAATAAGAAGGCGGACAGATTCCTATAGCGGTCCAGTGTGACAGTAGGCCCAGTATTTGTAAGGAGATGAAAATGATGAGATATGGAATACTGGCACGTGGTTGTCAGCAGCAGGAATCACCAGAGGTTGCTGGTAGAATGAAGGGCTCTGTCTGTGCTGTGAGTGGCAGAGAAGCACACAGGCAAGTGTGAGCAGACCCAAGGGTGCCACAACTCTTCATCTTACCACAGTGGGGGAGAGAAGAGACTGGTAGTTTAGTAAAACACCAGTGGCTGCTATCTGTTCCAGCCATTTTCTGCTGGCATCTCTGCTGCTCTCTTCGTATTCCCCATTGTTGTTGTATCGATAGTTGAGAGCAGCCAGTAACTGCTCTGAAAAGGTGCAAATAGCGGCCACAAGAGACTGACAGAAGATGGAATCACGTCTCAGCTGTAGCTCAGTATCTGCCAGAGAAGGGGAGAGAAGCACAAAGAAGTCATGAGTATATTTGTCCTCAATCTCACTGCCAAAGAGGCAGTTTGCATGTGTGTGTGTGCATGACATTTGGCTTCTGCTGTAGCTTTGCACAGACTTAACAGATAACCTTTTCTTGCTGCGTGACCTGGGAGTATAGATAAAGACAGCATAGCTGGAGTACATGCATGTTTGAAAATTTTCTAGTCCACTTGAGAGTTTATTACTACGTCTGCCATCTGCATGCTCAGTCTTCTGACTGGGAAGAGATGTAACTCCTTAGTGCCATATCTGGACCAATTCCCTTCTTTTTGTGTTTACAGAAGCAAGAGAATTCTTGAAAGAAGGTCTCTGCCATTACTTCTCTCCTGGGCTATTAGAGATTCATCTTCCCCCATCCATCTGTATTTTGTGGGCTTCCCATATGCTTAATGCATTAACTGGGCCTGCCCATACGGTACCAATTGGTTTATGTTTCCTGGGAGAATTTCCCCTGTGTTAAACTTTGCTTCCAGTCCGCCTGCCAGGCAGCCACATGCTGGTCAAATCAACCTCGTCACACTTAAGGGGATTGCGGGCCAAAGAGGCACATGAATAAGTGAAGAGCTACTTCCCAGGCACCCTGGGCTCCGCCAGCAGGCACTGCAGTAGAGCAGTCTCTCGTTGTCAAGGCGGTGTTCCCAGAGAAAGAAGCTGAAGACATCCCCCAGGGGCTTTGAAGATCTGGATTATTTTTATAAAGCACTGAACACAATAGACTGAGTAATACACTCCAGGCCCTGGGCCATATTCTCAACTTCGGGGCAACCAGTCCTTCTAGCAGTACACCTCCATACAGCTGGAAGTAAGGCAAAGAGAGCTTAGGACTGCCTGCAAGGTAAGGGAATCCCTGGTGCCATAAGCTGCCATAGCCAGCTTGGTGCCATCTGCTCCTCCATTCTTTCCAGAGGATGTTCATGGAAATGCTGCAGGAGATGGGGCACAGGTAGCGACTTAGGGAGTCACTAATTCTGCTAGGATTAAAAACAGCCTTTATGGACACTAGACTGACACCACAGGCTGGTTTGGAGAGACTTATGGACCAGCCCTGGCAGAAGCAGAGAGGTGCCTTAAACCCATGCAAATCTCTCGTCTTCATTCTATGAAGACTTAAGAATTGAGCCTGGCACAGTGAAATAACAACAGCCTATTCCAGTTAGTTATTACCTCATTTTCAAACAAAAGTACACCAAGTAGGTTTTTCAATTACAAAAAGTCTGTGCACTCACTCCTGGGAAAGGCCTGTCCCTTGATCTGTGAGCACAATGTTTTGTGCATGGTAACAAATTAATGATGTCCACAGTGTATTTAGGCGCTGCCTGCACATTTTGGTTCTTAGTCTGCTCCTGGCTATATTTTCAGTATACACAATCCTAACTCCTAACACGCCTGCTCTGTTTGGAAAGATGACAGAGTCCATGGTCTCACAGAAAGTTGTGCAATAGGTCTCGTTTTTGCTGTGTGTTCTCACCACAGCAGGAAACAGTAAAGGCCATCTGGGAAGGAGGATTGTCCAAAGGCAAAAATGAAGACAGTAAAAAGAAAAACAGTGCTTGTGAAACATCAGCGACCAGTCAGGTAACACAAGCAGCCTACAGTGAATTAAAATAATGTAAACTGAAGAACAGATGTCAGATGCATGGAAAAGTTGCCCTAGATGCGGAGCATAAGAAAAGTTAGCACAAAATGCCATGGAAAAACCTAAATGCTAAGGCAAATCACAACACTCTGATGTATGCACATGCATGCACATAAAAGTGTGTTAGGGACTTCTGTACATATGATGTTGTTTTGCGACAATTCAAACCCCCTTACCTGTGCATTTTAACAAGGCCAAAAGCAGCTGATTCTTCCCATCTAAAACAGTGAAGAAAAGGAATGTTCTAGTCAATACTATACCAAGGTAGATTTGATTGCATTTGGTTAACAGACTCCTCATTCCCTACAATCCCTGGCCCCTGCATGGCCATTTCCATTTACTCTAGTAGCCCTTACTCATACAGATATTTTTATGACTGAAAAAGAAACAAGGTGTAAATCAATGAATTTCACAGGCTAAATGCTCTGTTAACTACCATGAATTACTGGAAACAAATTGCATGTGTAGACGAATCCCTAAGGAGGTGATTTCTGTCCAGTGCTTTGCACTGGACTGTAAACATCAGGTTCAGCTCCTGTTTCACTTCAACCAGACTGATGTCGTAGTATCTGATTAGCATTCATTTCAGTCTGGAATATAGCATCTCTTCATTTTCTAAAAGGGTTAAAAAAAGCACAGGGAAATAGATTTGTCCGAGATCATTCTGTCTGAATGGACTGATGACATAAAATCAGGGAGAGAAAGTTCTTCGGGATTGCTACACAGGTGAGATTTTACCATGACAGCACTGGGACTCTGCAAACAATAACCTGTTTTACCTGTTCTTCCCTAAAGTCCAGTACAGCCTTACTACAAATTGAGATAAAATGATAAAATGAACTGCTCGACTTGATTAAATCAAGATCTTTTCTCCCTGAAGCCAATAACAAACTTTTCCTTATTTACAGACCTTCCACATGTTTTTGTATGATTTCAACAAGGTTCTTGATGCGCAATGGAAGGTTCCATGGATCTTCTTGAATGCTGGCTTGAATATTATTCCGGCACCTAACTGTGGTTTCTTCCTTCTGTTTAAATTCTAGAAAAACATGGAGTTTGTTAGCCATTAAGGAAGTGCTCCATAGTTGAGAGTGGCTTATGAGTTATAATGCGTATACAGACGGAAGCAGAGATACAATATCAATAACAACAACTGTGAATGAAAAAGGTTCTTAAATAGATCCCATATAGAAGGAAAAAAAGGCTGTTCATACAATGTTATGATCAGCGGTCTCCTAGCATTGTTTTCACAATTGTGAACTAAAAGTTATGTACATGGGTGACGTGCACAGTGAAGGGAGCTCTGCACTACTCACTAAGCACGGAATTCCCTTCTGCTCCCTCTGCCTTTAATAACATGCAGGCAGCTATATCGGGTAGATCTACAGTCTCCGGCTGTGCAGAATCAGATCAACTTTTTGGCTGCAGCTGTCACATCCCATAATAGTGATGAGAAGTTATTAAATATTCTGCTTTCTTTCACCTGATGGAAACTAATTATTTAATTACAGAGTAATTTATTCTCTATGACTTAGCTATGTAGCTAAGCCAAATACGCCACTGTTGGTGATAAAATGCATAAGCAGACAGAGAAACACAGAAAAACTGTGCCAAATAACTGCTCGTGAACAGAAACAGGACAGCATTCAAATTTACATCCATCACTGAAAGGTGTCTGTGGTAGCTATTAAACAGACACTTTGGTCCGGATTCCAGCTGAGGGTAAGCAGGGCTTGTCTGTTCCTTAGTGTGATGAATGTGGGATCATCAGTTAACTTTGGTTAACTAAAAGACTCTCTCAGTGTAATTAATATAGTTGTAATAAATGAGACTGTTTAAGCAAAATAAAATAAAGGTGGTGAAAACAGGGTGTCTGTTATTTCTTCACTTCATTCAAGCAGTGCATGGAAAGACTAATAGATGTTCTACATAAATGTGAATATGTTTGTAAAGATGAGTTCATGTAACAGAACTCCACAGAAGTTATTTTTGGACTCAGAGGAAAAAAAAAGCAGAAAAAGTTCTCTTTTAGAGTTTGTCACTGTAACTTAAAAATAGAGCTTGTCAAAGGTTGGAGCAGGGGGCATGACTGCAGCACCTGAAGTACACTAGGAATAGCAGGAAACATTTCAGATTTCAAGTGGGAAAGGAAATGCAGCAAATGTTCAGAAACTAAAGCCCTGAGTATTTCAGTGAGAGAGGAAACCACATCCTGGGCCCCAAAACCATTAAGACCAAAGTCTCATCATGCTCCCTGAGGAAGAAGAAAACACGGTATCATTTGTTTGCTCTCTATGGGAATCAGTTTTCAAAATAAAGTGTCATGTGAGGATGAGTTTTCTCTGGCAATTATCCATCTGAAGAAAAGCAGAATAAGTCATTAAGCAAACTCAGAACCTTTTGGTGCTTCAGATCTACAGTGGTCGGCCCCTCATCAGCTTTATCAGAGTGCTCATTTACTTTGTATCTGACCTATCTCTACCTTGTACTTCTTTAGATACATATCTGTGTCCACATTGAAGGACAGATTTGGAGACTTGTGAAAGAGCTGTGAGGATTCAGTGGCATATAACAGAAAAGCATTCTGTGTGTTTCAGAAGGAATTCATGTGAAAATGACCTTTTAAGGATGCAAAATTTTGACGGTCAGACGCAGTTCCTGTCATTAACATATGACTGGGTAAACTGCATAGGTAAGTAACTCCGTGTGGCCGTACAGCATATGTGCGTTCACGTTAAGCTCTTAAATCCTAGCAAATCACATTATTAAATACAATCAACCTTCTTCTTTACCTTGCAAACTGTGGTCCATTGGAAAGTGCTTGGTTTCTTCAAAGGCCTTAGTTATTACTGGTCCTTTTAGAAGTGCATTGATTGCATCAACCTACAATTGGAATGTTTTCAATAAGTGTTAGTAAGATTTGTAGAAGAAAATCTGAACAGAATAACTCTTGTAGGAAAATGCAAAAGCCATTACACTATTTGTCTTTTGGATTGATTTCTCACTGACAAATAGCATTAAGACTTTCTAACCATGAACTGGCCTAAAGAGCCTCACATTGAATACAGTATTTTGCACAATGATGATCTACATGCTGATGACATTAAAGATCATACAAAACAATTCTCTGGTGCTATATGTCTATAAAGACACATGTTGGCGAAACTTGCAAGGACTCTCCTGAGCTCTGTAAATGTGATCCATTTAGATCATACAAAGTATTAGAATTCTATTAATCTTTTCCCTTTTTTCATGAAAGCTCTTTTTCCCTCAGTCTAATGCCTGAAGTAAGGCAGGTCAACCTTGCTTAAATCACACAAGGTAACCTGAGTGTTGACAAAATTGATTCCTCAAACTGTCCTCTAATATACTTGCATATTATATTATATTATAGTTTGCCTTCCCTCAAAATATGATTTCATTAAACAATTTGATATTTCCTGTTTCTTGCATTGACATGGATAATGAGAAATTCTGTGTAATAGTAATGCTTTACATGCCTGGTTAAAAAGATGTTCCAGACAGCCATGAAGTTTGTCTTGTTTGTCTAAAGGAATCCTCATATCATTGGGAAGCTCATCTCCTAACAAAAGAAAAATGAAAAGCTTTTAACTGTTTTACCAACATAATCTGTGATGAGGTCACAGATGACACAAACACATCTTCACACTAGAGTGGGTGAAAAATGATTGCTGCTTTTTCTCTAATTCATAGATCAAAATACTTACGATTTTTCATACAATGCAAATGTCCAATAACTAAAGACGCTTATTACTGCCTAAGACCTCTTCCATATTCCAAATTTACAGTGGTTCACTAAAAAAAAGAACAAATCTCTATCTTTACGTTCTTGAGATTAGTTTGGAAGAAACCACATTCGCAACATAAACATGCAAGTGCTTATAATCAGCAAAGACTTATCAGCTCTACTAAGGGGTCTGGTATGAGAAATATGCATGTAACCTACGCATATACTCACCCGATCCCATCTCATCACTGCCCAAGTAAGAACTATTGCTCCGTACACTGGTGTATGACAGCACTGAGTCCCGGTTACTGTTACATTCACTAGAAAGAAAAGCAAAGAAGGTGACTGCAAAAAAGCTGTCCTTACATCCAGTCTGTCATTCTGGTTTTATTAACACTGCAACCCTCAAAACTAATGCTGTTACAAAAGAAAAACTAATTACATGCAGAACAGCCATTAAGCAAGGCCTCTGGGGCTGGCACTGTAAGAGGATGTCTTTCTCCATTTGTAGTGACCAATCAATGCTTAATATATTGCTTGGATCCTATAAATAATGAATATGGACTTCCCACCATGGACCTCACCTGGGTCACATCATTAAACATGCTCTATGAGCATCGAGCAGCAGAGAAATAAAATCTGTGGGACTGAATCTCCACTAAACATTTGTTACGAGTTCTCAGGATATTAACAGCATCCAACTCCAGCACACACTGAAGCTGCAGTAGCACAGATACTGGAGATGGGAAATTTAAGGAATCTATACATTGGGGATCGGGCACTCCAGATCCTAAAACTATCTCAGGGAGCAGAGGAGTCACTATAGTTGGCTTCACACCAATGTTGGCTCATGCACACGTGGAAAATTCTAGTATGAATCTCCTCTGTTTAAAGTTCACTTTACACTAACCACACCTTAATAAAGGTAATCAAAAAGGCTATGGATCTCAGTCTGTCCTCCTCCAATTAAGTGACACAGTGCTTTTAATGGTACAAGCCCAAAACAAAGCCAATAAAAGTCTCCATCTTATCTCTTCCTGTTTTTATTTTAGACTGAAATGAGAAAAATACAGAGCAAATGAAAGAACCCTAACTGGGGTTCTTGCCTGTCCTTTGTTAAACTATTATCAAATAAATTTATTTTTTCTGAAGAACATTAATACTTATAGCAACTACTCTGCAGTACAAACCCTTATGAAATTTGATTTATGCCTCCAAATGATCCAGGAGAAAGAAGCACAGCTAATGCAAACAAGATCTTTTCTTATCTGTAATTTTCTTATTTTTGTAGCTTCTCAGTAGTTTTTCAGATCAAAACCCATCAAAATACATTTTATTCCCCCTTGAGTAACTATTATCTGTAATATATGCTTAATTCTCTGCCTCTCTCTAATAAAGATAAGACAGAAAAATCTTTCTCACCTTACATTTATGTGTAAAATTTTGGAACAAGTGACAGACCCACAGAGACTGTTTTGATGTCACTTTGTTACCCAGAATAGATTAGGCTCAATTATAGAAACCATTTAAACTAAACAGTGTTCATAAATGGGATTCACATTAACAATGAAAGAAATACAGCACATTTCAATAAAAAAAGCTTCGGAGCACATGTGCAGATTTAAATTAGCACAATAAATAGATGCCACAGATCTCAACACTGGGAGTGCTGGTTTTGTTTCTTTACTGACTTTGTATTTGCTGTCCTTGGAAACGTTCAGTATTCAACTGGACAAGCCCCAACCAATCTTGCTGATCCTGTTCTGAGTGAGAGATCGGACCGTGTGGGCTCCAGAGACCCCTCCCAATGTAAACTGTTCTGATTCTGTCACTTCTGCAGTGTTGCATGAATGTAACATATTCCTACTTATACTAGTACAAAACCAACAGCAAGTAAAGAATCAGGCCTGTCGTGTGGGAGTTTTAAAGATGCATCACTCAGTCAAGTTACTCTAATCCTCCCAGCTCACTGTGAAGTGTCTTTACTCCTTTGTATAGGCAAAGTCCTATGGCCTTCCTAGACATGTAAAAATGGCCTATTAAGGTGCAAAATTGCAATGCTCAGACATGACTTTAACTTGTTGTTCCATTTCATTTGAAGCTGAGTTTCCAAATGTTTCCTCCCAAGAAAGACAGATTTGGAGTGTGTGAGGTTTCCTTTGGTAGCAAATATTCCTGGAGAAGCAGCAGTCAATCATGTCCCAAACCCAAGATTTTGGGACACCTGAATAAACATTTGCATTTGTGGTTTCAAGGCCCATAAAAAATAAAAAACTCAATGTCCACTTCTGTTTCTCAGTGTCTTAGACTTTTGGGAAAATTGTTTGCAGAATTGAATGGAAACATCCCCTTACAACAGTGGCTATTGTAAGACCAAGCAGTCTGCAAACTCTGCTGAGCTGCCGTAGTTTCCAGCTATACAATATAGAAAGGGAAAGTCACACTAGAACTATTTATTTCACTTTATTCAATTTTCTAGAAGCGTTAGTATTTTGGCATTGCTATGAGGAAAGTTTTTTTGTTGTGTATGTCTCCATGGTAATAATAATGAAACAACTATAGCTAGTGGATACTTTACTAAGTGAATACAGAATAATTGACTGACTGGAAAATAACCTGCTTGTTGAATCCGTACCTGGATTAGAACTTCAAAACATTATATTAGTAAGGTAAAAGGGGCACAATCTTCAGACTAACCTGTAGGAGTCTCTGAAACTCATTGTGTCATGTCCAGAGTCTTCCTGGTCCTCCTCAGAAACTTTGAAACAGACCTTCTTGATTCCACCATGCTCAGCTTTGTCAGGATCGTTCTCTTCTGTTCCCAGGGAAGGTGGAGATGCCTCCTCAGCAGATGGTGGCTCACAGGCACCACTTTCTGTAGGTTCTGTTATAGTGGACAAAAGTCTGCAAAAGTAAAACATACAGCTCTCAGGGACGGGTGGGAGTCTCACAAATAAAGTACAATGACTAGGGCTGGAATTCAGCGGTGTGAAATCGAAAGCAGCCTTGCCAGCATTTTACACAGGCTACAGCTATATAAAATTGCAAGCTCTGAAAGGGGTTTATTGAGATCCAGGAATCTCAGTTCACAAAAAGTCCTCTTTCCATAGGCACCCTACCTCCATAAGGTACACCTACTGTAACCACGGTGGCCTGAAAGGGCTCTGGTTTTACTTCACCAACATCCTCGCCTTCTCCACCCAAGGCGCTGGGTTTCTCCTCTGGGGCAGTGCCTCAGCTCACTGGCTCTACCCGGCACCCACCACCCTTTTCTTAAAGATGTTTGAGCCAAGGCTCCACATACTTTCCAGTCAGTTCAAGTTTTGGTGCACGATGGCCTGTTCTTTTTTGTTACTGGGATTCCTGGAAATGGCTGTGAGCAGCTTAGGGGAGCTTATGGCCTTCTCCCACACAGATCGCCCCTACAGCCCCTGCTATCGAAACCCTGCCAGTTATGCACAATACACAGACGCTCTACTCAAATCCTTCATTACTACTATAAGGAGACACATGATGAGAAAAACAAAAAGACAAAATGAGGAAAGGAAAACGTAAGTGCCATGGGGAAAGCTGCCTGAAATCACAAGTTTTGCTTAGTCTGCCTTATGACAGACAAAATCTCAAGGGTAGGGACTTTGTATGGAATTCTGAAACTGCTGTTGGCACAAAATAGCTTCTTATAGTGGAATATATAGTAAGCAAAACAGTGGCTGTTGAATTAAGGTAGGCTTTTAGGAGCCAAGGACAATAATATACACATTGGTGGATCTGCACAGGAGTAGGTAATGCAAGCGCATGTGTGAATCGGCGAGTGTGAGAGTACGAGAGTTGGGGCTGGTAGGCACAATGTGTATTCTCAGGTTAATGCCTCCATTTTATCAGAATTGCTCTCTGCAGTGTGTGCGAGATTCTTTACTCACTTATTTATCTGAATGACGTATTGCTTCATTTCCTTCACTGCAATGTCAAGTTTGTTAAAAAGGTGCAAGTATGAGTCCTGTATCTCCCGGTCTTCCTGTTTCAGCAGAAAACTGAGTCCCCTTTCTTCCTGAATTGTTCCTCCATTCTGCTGGCCAAAGCTGCCATCAAGATCTCCATCTTCTGGGGGCAGACATCTCCAGGATGGTGCAGCCATAGTGGTGATGCAATGTTGAGTATATGAGACTGGATTTAAGGTACCTACTAAAAATTGAAGGGTCTAGTTAGTATGGCTCTCATGACTTTCCCCACTGCATCCCAATAATGATAGTTTAGGATTGGTGGAATTTTATTAGGAAAAAATAAAATTTCACGGAATTATTTTTTATAATTACATTCTATGACAAAAACATTCTTTTAATAGAAAAAGAGAGAAGGGTTTTTTCCTAGGATGCCAACTAGACATTTTGAATTTAGTGCAGTCCAGAAAAGAGGTTAATTTATCGAAGTAAAGACAGCAAGTGTCCACACATATACTCATACAGACAACAGGGACAGTATCTAAAAGCATTTGTTGAAATGTTAATGAATTCATGTTCTCAGGAGTTGGTCTGTGTTGTTATTCCAGCTTTAAAACATGTACACACACACACACACATATAGATACCTATAAAAAGAAATAGGATTATGTCCTTACAGAAGAGAAATAAAATTCCTTTTCATTTAAAAACATGGACAGTTTTCGCATGGTACTTTGCTAACCACCTTAGCTCACATTAAAAATACTACGGAATTCTAATATCTTCAAGCAAACAGAGCTTCTTTATCGACCTCATTTTGAATAGTCAATACCATTCTTCAGAAGATTGGTTAGTCTACACTTCCCTGTGCCTCTTCCAAACATTCCTGCACTCTGACTTTCCCAAGACAATGAAGCAGAAGCATATTAGGTGAGATCATGATGAAGAAATGTTGGAACCCAAACAATCAGGTTGTAGGAAAAATGCAGTGCAGCAACTGTTTATCAGAAAATAGATCCCCTTGACAGAGTAGAGACTTCCAGTTTCAACGCATGGAATTTATTTAGGAATGACAAAAGAGAGCAGCACTACAATCTGATAGACTCATGTTTTCCCTCCAAATGTAGCCTCTCTTCACAGCACTAACACTACTACTGGCCCCCATTCACTATTTTCTAATCAGTAAGTCAGCTCTACTAAGTGCGAACAATACTCCAAGACACTTAATTATCATGAGATGAGCACGCTGCTTAGCTAGTAAAAACATTTGACCTGGTGCCTCTCTGTGCTTAAAGGCATTACTATTTTACAACACAAGGAGGCTGTTATTTTACTATAAAATTTTATGGAGGAAAAAAGGCTACCGGCAAGACGGTGTTTCTTTGGAATTTATTTTGACCTTGATGAGCTGTCGAAAGACACAACTTTTTATGCCGATAAAATCAGTATGATTTAAAAGTTAATTATCACCTTGTTCTGGATCAAGACCAATAATGGAGGGCTTCCGTCCAATGCGAATGCTGAACGACCTCCCTGCTGAGGTAGTGTTTTTGGGGTATGACACCTCCATGAGGTTAATGTGGCAGTTGGTGGGGCAGAAATCCATACTATTGAGGGAATGTGGCTCCATGACGGCTTGTTTGAAGGCTGGGCTCACCTTTGTTTTCAATTCATCTGCAAACTGGGAGAAATAAAGCAAGCATGTGCTACTTCTCTTGCAAAAAATTATGATGCAATATAGACAAATGCTTTTCTCTTCCTGCCTCCTATTCCAGAATAATATGATTTCTGCTACAGCTGCAATGACATATTAAAAAAGTAAAAAGCTCATAAAACAACAAATGAAAGCAATTAGCTATACCTTCTAGGACTCTCTTTTCAAACAGAACTGCACAAAAAAGCACACATAGTTTGTTTACACTGCTATACACTCTACTTATGTACTTATGTTAAATCAGACACCGATCATTCTGTTGTCCTATTTATTCACTGATATGGTGGAAATGAACCTGCAATAATATGTTATAAGCCACAGCTCTGACAAGCTGAAAGGAGTGATTTACAGATACGGTCCTTTTTCCTCAAAACTTGCAATTTCAGTAACTTGCAGAGCTGTTTTCATGCCTCTAGGACACCTACCTCTAATACAGTTCAGATTCATTAATAAAGACTACTAAGACCCGGTTATCACAATGAAGTATTGTCTTGAGACTTCACCAATAACTAGTAGTGTTGTACCTCTTGGTAGTTTGTGAGCCTTCTGCTAATGCCTTCCAGCTTAGTGTCACAGATTTGCCGGAATTCATACTGGGGCATGGTGGCCACAGCGCTGCTTAGGGATATAAGTCTCTTGCAATTCCTTACGAAGTGATTGTCCTCTGCAGCAAAGGCTTCTAAAATCTAAGGAAAAAGACAGGATGTTGATGGTATGAGACTTGACAGTGAGGGAAAAATACAGTTTTATTCCACTGAATAAGTGGCAGCATCCCCATGTTGTCACGGTGGAATAAAGCTGCCTTCAGAACAAGTTGCCTTTATTACCGCCTGAGAACCACTATCATGTCTAATCCACAGAGTCATAAAACATTCTTCAAAAATTTTTAGCATAACTGAGATGGATCAAAATATCCCCTGTGCACCGTCAAAGTTACCTGTTCTGGCGTACTTTCATGGGACATAATAACGTTACTGGGATGTGACAGAAACATTTACTATTAGCTCATTATTGTCATAGATTACCAAAATGCTAAGCGCGCTGCTGCTTTCCAATAGCAGCAGTTCCACTTGCTTCATTTAGTGACCCATCCAGCCTATCAGATGGGAAAAAGCTGCTTGATTTTCTTCCAAGTTAAAGTAAATTCTTGCCTGAAAAGATTAATCTTGAGTATCAGCAAAGAGTATGTTACCAGACAGATAAAAGTGAGAATTCCACAGCTAAGGGCTCCCCTCCCTCTGCCTCAACAGCTGAAATCCTGGAAGCATTTGCTGACTTGCTCTTACCAAATGAGCTATTATAACTTGGTTCATTCTAATAAAGAAAACTCCAGGCAGGGTTGAGAAGACCACATGCTACCTCGTGTGAAGAGCCACGCCAAGCCACCAGAGAAATGCCTGTATTATTGGCTTCCCTGTTCTGTTTAGGAATGAAGCTGGCCATGTATGTTTTCCAGTACCTTTGCAGTGAGATTGAAGCAACCTTTTGGTTCCATAATTTTCTCCAGGACAAAGGATTTGATTCCTGCGCTGCTGACATATTCGTACACCACCCCATGCTCCAGGTGGGTGTTATCGACAGTCAGGCTAATGAGAGGTGTTTCTTCACCAATGATCAGTGGAGAGCTGATGGTCTGTGGTGTCTGGACTGGAACCCAAATAAGTATTAGAGGTGTTTGGCAGCACACATGAATACAGGAATGCATAGGGAAGAGAAACCTGTTGAGAGGTATTATTAAATGCAAAGACACAACCTTTGGTTCGAGGAGTCTCTGAACCACGCACTGCTAGAGGCTGGGAGAATATTCTGAGGAAGACATTTGCTGTTGGCCGCTACTGGAGACAATGCTAGAGGTTTAGACAACCCACATGCTCCAGTCCACATTCTGATGTTCTTTCATGTGTACACGTGCACATCCCGGCACAGGACACTACTTTTAGTCCTGTTCAGCATTCAGACACACAGACCCCAGCAGAAGCTTTCAAAGGGAAGTGAAGTATGTTAATCTCAGAGTCTCATTGTTTGTAATGACTCTCTGGAAGATTGCCACTTTTCTGTCCAATCTGGGGAAATGCTCCAGATGCATCTTCTGTGCAGCTATAAGACTGAGATGGCAGGGCAGGGGTGGGGTGAGGTGATAAGATTTTTTACACACAGCAATGCTACTGTCCTCAGAGAAGAGATTTAAGTTATAGTGAGATTGAGATTTGCCAGAGAATTGCTCACATGCCTCTACCAAGGCACTGCTCCAGCTCTTCCACCGTGGAGCTGCACTGTTTGACCATTAGATTAGCAGGCTCATCAGACCTTAGATGGGATCCACACAGATGTGGACCCTTTTCTGGAGAAGTTGCCAATGGCATTCAGAGAGTCCAGGCTCAGTCCTTTGGATTGAATCTGGATTCAGTATTCTCCCCTAACATCTACTTTTCCAAATAAGCTCTCAACATGAAGATAAAGCAATGTTTTCAATGAGTTACACTTTTGTAATTCAGAGGAAATAGACCCACACCTTTTACTGACACCGTGGTAACATGCTGTGAAAACTTGCTCCAGATCAAAGTAATTTAAAATCTTAATCTTTAATCTTAAATCACAGAAAACATAGATTATTCTAGGTGGAGTTACTTGCAGAGCTTCCCTCTCCAGCTGCTACTGCCCATAAATTCCTGGTTTGCAGGGGCAACCAAATGATTTTTAAAATGCTGAGCCTTTTCATTCCAAAAACTGGCTCTCTGTAAAGACCAGAAAGTCACAGGTTTATGATATCTATGTGTATCTCAATTTTTTCTTCTCCTGAATAAACTGCAGCAAAAGAGTACTTCCTCTGGCAGACCTCACTCTATTACAAAGTTTTACTAAGACGAGATATTCTACAATAATAATTACACTTTTTATTTCTACTGCAGTTTTCCTTCCTGAAGCCCCTGAATCTTCCCTAGGTTTCCTTCCCCCATGAGAATCTTTACCGGATTCCTGTTGGCTATTTTGAAGGGGATCCAATTCTGCACCTCCTTCCAGTGATGAGTCTTCTTTGCTGGGGCCAGGATGACTGCCATTCAGATAGGCAGTGGATGCTGCTTGCTGAACTCTGTCCTCCTCAGCATCTTCATGTGTTCGGTACACCCACTGGTACAAACCCTTTCAAGAGATATAGGCTTCAGCTATGACCTCAGTAAAAATGCCGGATCTCTACATGTTTGGACTACAAAGGTGAATCTAGCTATCAATTTTATATCTTCTAAGTTGCCTGAAAAATCAACACTCCCCCAGCTTTTCTGTGAACTTCAGAGAACAAAATCTAGATCAATAGCTGGGTGAACTTCAAATTTTAGCAATAGTTAATAATATTTAGTACTGTTTGCAGTGTATGAATTGGCATACATATTATTTGTAGATGTTTTGCAACTACAGGCAACTGTAATCAGCTGTCTCAGTTATACCAGGACCTTGGCATGGGAGTAAGTCAGTCAGAAGAGATATGTATAATTTGTTTTTTTGAATATTTAGTAAGCATAAAAGCACAGAAGAAGGACAGGAATTAATGTACTTCCTTTGAGGTTTTGTATTCATACCAGTGCTTCCTGTTGTCTGGTCCTGTAGGCTGTAAAGTGCTCCAGAACTTCCACATAATTTCCATGTGTTGCGTTATTCCCATTAACTTTCAAAATACACTGCCCTGGATGGAGGCCTACAGCTGCAGCCTCAGAACCTGAAAAACCAACAGGATAGGAGTTAGACAGAAATGCCATCTGACTATGGAAGAGAAAATTGGAAAGTTTGCAAAAGGTTTCTCGTTAAGAAGAGTAAGAAGAAAAGCCAGTTGAATGCTGTCATGCTTTTGCTACGAAGTACTTATTCTCAGAGCTTTGCTGTACAAGGAAAACATCATGCATCTATCCTTCATATTTTCAGTAGTGCTGGGAAAAACAGAGACCTCCTAGACCTAAATGCATGCATGCTAGAAATTGAAATTCCTGTGGGAAATCATTAGGGATTCTTACATGACTCTTCTAGCCTTATGATTACATTAGCTGAGGTCTTGCTTAAATGTAAACAGTTATATTTGTTTCAGCTTGTTGCACTTGAAAGATACAGCACACTTGCACATTATGCAATTTGCCATGGTCTAAGAAGAACGCTGTGATGTACTTAAAACTAGAGTAAGTCTAGAGTGCAATAACCAACTTCAGTGGATTTATTCCAGATTCACATGAACAAGACTCAGACCAAATCCAGCTCCTGGAAATCTACAGTTAAGGCGATCAACTTCAGGGCACCATCATTTAAAATTCATACAGTTTTATTCCAAATGCAATTTGTCTTTTGCTAGCAAAATCCTGAAAATGGACTATCTCTCTAGCTGGCACTTCCAGTTTGCACTCTTCAGACTGTTAACAGTCTGTTAAAACAGCATCTGTTAAAGGTGCTGTTATGAAAGAGTGTAATAAACGTGTCTCCCTGAGAACATTGTTGCATTTGGGTGCTGCTTGTTGTCTGTATACTAATTGCACATATTTGGATATATGTATTTGTTCTGAAGGAAGGAAGTGGTACATGTCTGAAAGGTCATATTTTCTGCATCTGATGAAAATAAAGGTTAGAGCTGTGCTTTATTTGCAGCTCAGTTCACATTTCAGTTATAGAAGTAGTAGCTATCTCTGTCAAACTGTGTTTTCTCCTTTTAAAAAGACCAGGGAAAGCAGTTCACCTCTGTCTTATATTGGTAATTTATAACAATATAAGCCAACGTAAAGGGACAAGTAGTCTTCAAGTCTTACATCATACTTTGTGATGTCTGCAAAGAAACATCATCTGTCTACCAACCTGCTGATCCCACAGTGCATTCAGTCCTGCAGTGATCCAAACCGCAGCTGGTCACAGGCAAAAATACTGAGGAAGCAACAGTCAGCCTTACACCTCAAATTTTTCTCAGCCACCTCAGTTTTAAATTTCTGTTCCCTGTGGCTGTAAAACTGCACCTTAGCCGTCTTACAAGAAACAAGGTTAGGATCACTATGCAAGTGCATTTCTAACTTGCAAGAGCCCAAGTGACAATGCTTTCTTAAGAGTCTTTCCACAGTACCGTGGATTGCAGTATCATCAAGTTTCTTCTACTTTAGAATTAAGTTATTCCTTGTTTAGTGTTGATGGGATTAGTGTCCAAACACTCAGTTCATAGTGATGATACCATTTTCTTAGACTGTATTTAAATTATAAGTACTCTGAGGCATGAACTATCTTGTTGTTCTATAGTTTTATATACGAGCGCAATCCTTCTCTATGATAGGGATTCCTAGTCATTATGGTTATTAAAATAAACTGTCAGAACTTGTTTAGAACAATGAAACCCGGATCTTTATATAGGCTTTATATACACATGTATATATATTTAGCTGTACTCCAAGCTTAACTATACCACAGCCTTTCTACTTACCTCTCCCTACTGCATGAACATATGGTGGTGCTGCTCCTCGTATCTGAAAGCAAAGTGCTTCAGGACAATCTGGGATTTTAATAATCCTGCAGGTAAATCAAGGAAAAGAGAAAGCAGCATTTTAAGCTAGGCTGCCAGAGCTCTGGACAGTTCTAACAGCATCTTTCTCTGGCATTCACAACCATGTTTTGGATTAAAGAAAGCACCCACATAGTCTACAAAAAAATAACAAATAAATGGACCTGAAGAAATCATCCACTTCATCTTCATTCTCCAAGGCAGATGGGTGATTCTCTTTGTTAATTAAAAGCTGGCATTAAGTGAATAACACAGTACAGAAACTTTCTATAGTATTTATATTCACTTCCATTTCTAGGCAAACTTCAGTGCAGCTGTGCTGACTTATACCAGCTGAGGATCTTTTCCATTAGAAAAACAATAGACTGGACAAGACATCCAGGAGTAGAATTCAGCATCAAGTGCTCATTGAGACATTCAATTCTACGGCAAATCCTTGGGTCACAGAATCTAATAATTCACAAGACATTAACAGGACCAAGCCTCATTATAAGATACAATAATGGACTGTAAGGGCTGACATCATCGGAGTCATCCGAAAATAAGCCAGACTTTAGTTGGGTGGAAATTCCTTTACCTTGCACATATATTAGAGTCTGAGAAGCTCACACCTGAGACAGAATGATAATCCTTGTGATTCATTTCTGTTTATGCACAAGGAAGCCAACAGTTAACTGCAGTATAAACAGAATACATTGTAACCTGTTCTAGAAGCACCAAGTCAATCACTAAAACCAACCTGTGACTCGTATCTTTCATTTATATAATCTGTTTTCCTATTGAACAGCTTTTGCATAGCAAAGTGTTTACATAGTTTTCACTACAAACTGTAAAAGAAATATTTAGTAATTGACATTTCTAGGTAATCTTCTCTGTCTGCCCATTTTGGCACTTACTCTTTTGATTTGGTAGCTACCAGGAGCCTGAGCGGCCTTCGTGAACAGAAGGACTGGTTTAAGATGGTTTCCACTTCTGAAAATGGGCGTAGGAATATCAAGTCCTCATTGATGGAATAGATTTTTCTTCCCATCTGCAGGCCAGCCATCTGCAAATGAGACAAACACCACTGAAAACTTTGGTTTATTGGCAGCATCTCTGAAAGTTCAGGCTCCAAGGTTCAACTATTCTCTACTTACAGGCGTTCCTACGATTATTGTCATATGGAATACTGTGTATACAGTGTTGGTTCATCAAATCATTTGTCAGTCACCCTTAAAGTTGTCTGCATTTACAGAAAACAAAGAGATTTCACCAATATCTGTATAAATATACCACTCCACAGGTATATCTTACTTTGCAATGGATATATCTTTGTACTTTTCTGCTACGTTTTTTTTAATAGGGGCCTATTAAAGAAAGAGACTATAAAAAAAGAAGGGGGGGGAGGTGCGGTAAAACATAGGGGACTATAATAGACAGGCTGTGATACCCAGTGAGATACAGAAGTGTGACTTCCCAGAGTTTACAGCTCTGTCACAGGGCACCAAGAACATAGTTTTCAACCACTAGCCATGCAAAAGCAATCTATACCTAGTCACATAAGTAAACATAACCTGTTTTTAAGTGGTGGTAAAAACCTGTCTCTGCTTTAAGTGAAGTACTGGCTCTTCATCAGCCTAAAAAGCCACAAGATTTTCATTTCAATTCCTAGCTGTTGCACCTAACTAGTTATTTGGCAATGGTCACATAGGAAGTCAGAGACAGATCCGATGACAGAATCGAGATCCCCTATTCTGCCCCCTGGACAATAACCTAAACATAACTCTTGATGATCTACACCAGTTAAAATGTGACATAGCATTGACCTGAGGTATTAGGATACCAAGGAAATATAAAATTCCCTTTAATGGAGTAAAAAGAAAAAAAAAATTATTAACCCTTCCCAGGTTAGAATTACTTCCTATCACTTCAAGGCCCAGCAGCTGGCCTTTCTTCTACATGTGACAAACCCTTTTCCTATTCTGCCTGCCATTGACAAATTTCTTGACTTGGAAAAAGGAGGTCTAAACAGTACTACTCCCACATATGAAATCTGACCTATTGCAAAAATGAACCTGGAAATGTAGGACTGGAAAACCCTGCTGGCTATGTCTATACATGGCTTGGCATTTCATAAATATATTTTGTGGTCTGAAAGTCAGAGATCAGTTTACCTACAAAAATCGACACTTTTTTTTCTCAAATCAAAGCTATCAAAAGGAAAAACTATGAAGTGCTCTCCTTGATTTAATTCTCAAGCTCTCTACAGTTGACAATATCCTCTTGTATACCTGGAAATAACATTTTTCATCTTTCTTTTTTTGTAAATAATAGGGATAAATAGCAATAGAGATTTTAACAAGACGATTTGACAAACTTTGGTTTATAATTCAATGGACATGTTTCTGCTATTTGCATTTACTTATACTGATGAGTTTACTATAAAGTAATAATTATTATACAAATTTCTAAAGTCATTAATTTTTCGGCCTGATTTTCCCAAAGTACCTCATGCACCTAATATACGTGTGCAATTAGCTAAACTCTTCGCATACCTGCAATCATTCTACCGGTGGATGACCTCTTTATATTCCTAACACATTGCTTGTGCATATGGGACACCTACCTGCACACATAATCATAGCAAATCCATGAAAGTATGAGATACAAAATTGCATATTAAACCCTACAAACTAGCAACTTTTATTCGAAAGTCTGCTACTCTACTGGGGTATAACTAACCAGGCTAAGGAAGATTAGACAGCATATCTCTTTAAGAGTAAAGACCTACAGCGTCACAGAGCTTCTGAATAACGGATGCTCCTTATGACAACTCAATGCAGTTGTCTGGCTATGGGCCACTGTTTTTTCCCAAACGCCAGCAGCTTGCTATTTGCTATTCATCTGCATGGCCACTGGCCAACTGGCTGCTTATTCAACACACTCTGTTCAAACGCTAGACATCTGCTTGTCAGTTGTCTGTTCAGAGTAAGACAGCAATCACACCTCCCAAAAGGATAATTTTTTTTCACTGTTGCTTCCTTCTGATAGAGTATCATTCATAAACCAGGTCCAGGATTAAAACTTGTGGGAATAAGCCCAGCTACGATTAACCTGCAAGTGAGCTGGCTTAGAAAGGAAGGTGAGGTACAAACTGAGGAGACACTGACTTTCTGCATGTCTTTCTGAAGACACATGAACTTGGAACAGGCATGGGATGTGCCACAGTCCACATCAACCAAGCACTGCTGTATGATTTTTTTGTCACCCTCCATTTAAGTGAGCTGAGCAAGTGTTGACAGTCACAGGCAGCTGCTGCCAGGAGCGTGGGGGGGGACAATTCCCACAGGAGCGGCTCTCAGCCCTGGACTCTCACATCGTTCAGGATGAGTAGTGCCCACTCCAGCACTATTCTATCTAATGGCCAAAACTGAGAAGCTGAACCCACGCGTCAGGCAGTTCCCAAACTGCAGTTCAAGTGCCCTATCATACAGGAATTTGATCATAGAATCATAGAATAGTTTGGGTTGGAAAGGACCTTTAAAGGTCATCTAGTCCAACCCTCTGCAGTGAGCAGGGACATCTTCAACTAGATCAGGTTGCTCAGAGCCCCGTCCAACCTGGCCTTGAATGTTTCCAGGGATAGCGCATCTACCACCTCTCTGGGCAACCTGGGCCACTACTTCATCACCCTCGTTGTAAAAAATTTCTTCCTTATATTTAGTCTTAATCTCACCTTTTTTAGTTTCAAGCCATTACCCTTTGTCGTATTGCGACAGGCCCTGCTAAAAAGTTTGTCCCCATCTTTCCTGTAGGCCCCTTTTAAGTACTGAAACACTGTGATAAGGTCTCCCTGGAACCTTCTCTTCTCTAGGCTGAACAACCACAACTCTCTCAACTCTCATAGGAGAGGTGTCCAGCCTTCTCATCATCTTTATGGCCCTCCTCTGGACCGTCTCCAACAGATCCATGTCTTTCCTGTGCTGAGGGCTCCAGAGCTGGATGCAGCACTCCAGGTGGGGTCACACCAGAGGGGAGTAGGGGGGCAGAATCACCTCCCTCACCCTGCTGGCCACGCTGCTTTTGATGCAGCCCAGGATGCGGTTGGCTTTCTGGCCTGCAAGAACACATTGTTGGCTCACGTCCAGCTTTTCATCCACCAGTAACCCCAACTCCTTCTCTGCAGGGCTACTCTCAATCCCTTCATCTCCCAGCCTGTATTGATACCATGGGTTGCTCCAACCCAGGTGCAGGACCCTGCACTTGGCCTTGCTGAAACTCATGAAGTTCACACGGCCCAACTTCTTGAGCCTGTCCGGGTCCCTCTGAATGGCATCCCGTCCCTCAGGCATGTCCGCTTGGTGTCATCCACAAACTTCCTGAAGGTGCACTTGATGCCACTGTCTATGTCACTGATAAAGACATTGAACCATACTGGTCCCAGTAGGGACCCCTGAAGGATACCACTTGTCACTAATCTCCATCTGGACATTGAGCCATTGACTACTACCCTCTGGATGCAATCATCCAACCAATTCCCCATTCATCAAACAGCCCACCCATCAAATCCACATCTCTCCAATTTAGAGAGAGGGATGTTGTGGGGGACCGCGTGAAAGGCCTGTTGCTGATGTTCCAACAACTCTTTTCTTAATAACTTTTAAACACATTTTGGGAACTGCTTCTCGCATAGGCAGCTCTAACAGCTCACAAAACAGTTTCTAAAAATTCTTGAGAAGAAAAAAGACACTATTAATAGAAAGAACAATGCTTGGCAACTCTAATTTTGAATAAAAACCCCAAAGACCTTTATTGCACATGCATGAAGTTAAACGCTGTGTGCCATCACAACCTGTGCAAGACAATTTTTTTCCACGTATACTAGGAAAAAGAGATCACAATCCCAAACACAAACAGACTGTGTTAATCTTGAATGAATCCATGCAAGTAATAGAATTGTTCCCACTTAATTGGTGGACCAGGAATCTTATTCTGGCCTAAAGTCTGACAGTCCTAATGAATGCAATGCACTGTGATGGGCAATGTGAAGCGAAGCTGCATGTCTTAATTTTTGTCCCTAAAGACTGTGACAGCAGGCATAGGGTCTCTAAATGGCCTACAGCTGCTGCGCCACACAGAACCTCGTGCTGGATATCTTTCTAGTATCACAAAGCAATTAAAAAAGCCCAAGAATGTAATGAAATGCACTAATACTGGACCTCAGGTCTTTCCAGAATGAGCTGACAGCCCTCTGGTTCAGAGAAATGCACATTTAGTTCTTTTCTGGAACAGTATTTTAAGATAAAGTTGAAAAGATGGGCTCATGGTCATAGATAGTTTGTCTTGGAAGATCAAGAAAAAGATTCCTTAGAAAACTGTGTGCTTCTGTTGCCTTAAAACACAACAGATTTGCAGGATATTCCACAGGCATCCAGCCAAAGAAAGGGCAGAAGGATTATCTGTCGGGCAATGGTTTACAGCAGAGGTTTAGATTAATAAAATTTTTGGCCAATGTATGTTGACTTTGAGCATGAGGTAGAGCATAGGATTGGTTTCTTTGGTGACCCTAAAACAAATGAGAATTGGGAATATTGAAATAATTTAATTCTAATATTAAACTTCACTTCAAAATTCCTTCCCATCTGACATGCTCAACTTGCTAAAATCAGTCTGTCCACTTCAGCTGTTTGTACTGGGCAAGTCATCCAGGAGTTATCTGTAGCCTAAAGCAGTGAGCAACAAATGAATGTGGACATTAAAAAATTCTGTAATGGTTGTCCTGGACTTTGAATTAGAAGTACTGTCTGTGTGCTGTCACAGTTTACTGCGAAACCCTGGACAAGTCCTTTAGTTGTCTCTTACCTTCATAAGTGCTAAAAGGCACCTAAATAGCTTTTAAAAAAAAGACTTTCAGTCATCTGTGCCTTATTCTGGTAAATGAAGGATCACGTGTTATCAACTCAAGGGGTTTGTATGGATAAACAAATGATTATGGAATACTGAGATCCTATGACATTTGTGCCATCTATGTGCCTCAATGAAATAATGCAAATATATTCTGTAGAGCTCTTAAAAAATACCAGGGAGAGAAATGAGTGCATGCTTTTAAGTAAAAAATAAAAATCTAAGAATATAGCTTTCATTCAAATAAACCTGTTTTCTCATTGAATATCGCTGCTATCCCAAAACAATATTACTTTTCCTCCCTCCTCAAATTTAAGTTGCTAATGAACCTGAGGTATGCTGTTGTCCTGTCACTTATCAAATATATTCAGCAAGTCACCCGAAGATATCAAAACACTTAGCAATTTACAGAAACAGTTTATTACCACAGGAATTGTAGAAGATACCAAATTTTCTGTTATCTGCCTTTAAAATGAAACAGACTTTAAAAGGATGGGTTTGTACCTTTTCAAAGCATTGAAATATTCTCAGGTACCAAAATCAAAATATTTATGAGTGTCAGGTTGTACCTCTGCAGAAGACCCCCGTCGAACTGACTTCACCACGATTGCTTTGTTCTTTTCTTCCATGTCAAATCCATAGTCATCCTCTTCCGGTAAAATCTTAAAAAGAGCACAAGGTAATGCTTCATAAATATGGAGTGAGCTGAAAATCTGAAGGATGGAGATGAGAAATTGGACTTTTCATTGCAAGCCATGATTGACATAGACTTGCAGATCTTAAGGCTGAAATGGACCATTAGGTGATTTGGTCTGATCTACATAACATAAGCCAAAAAATTTAATCTAGTTATTTCTGCATTGAGCCCTTATAGTAAAGCAGGATTTCCCAAGACTTATCCAGTTATGATCTGCAATCTTTAAGAAGTGAAAAATCTATTCCTGCCCTTGAGAGTTTGTTCCAATGGTTAATCAACTCTTCTATGAGAAACTGCATTTCGTTTTAACTTCTAGCCCGTTCTTCATTAAATCTTTCACTTTTAGGTTACACAATTCATCAATATTCAGTATTTTCCATTGATGAATGTACTTACAAATAAAACTGCAGTCATTTATTTACTTTTTAAAATACATGCCACATATCCAATAATGAACAATCTACAAGTCCTTCTTAGCTATCAGTTTCAGATAAATTGGGGATCTCAGGCCTATTTCTTATAGATAATACTACACACTACATAAATGACATCATAATAGTTGGTCTGCTGGCTAAAATACTGGATGACCAGAGACAGAACAATTTCTGACATCTATAGGCCCTTCCTCTAGAGGACAGGCACATGAGCTTTGTATTAGGGAAAAAATACAAGACTCATGTAATGTGCTCAGTTTGCACCTTTTATGGTTGACAGAAGACTTGGTAGTTCTTGCTCCTGAGAATCTGCTTCCTCTTATTTGCACTGAGGTCACACAGACCTGCCTTATAAATATTTTTTAAAATCATATCAATCATGGCAAATATATGTTTCACTCATCCTTTTCTAGTGGTCATTAACAATGAAAAAAAAGCTTAACAATTCACTTCCCATTTGAAAAAAACAAAGCAAGCCTGGCCACTGGTAAATGGACAAGTGGAAATTCTACCAGATAAACATCTACCAGATAAACATGCCAACGGCATCCTGGCTTGTATTAGAAATAGCGTGGCCAGCAGAAGTAGGGAGGTGATTGTGCCCCTGTACTCAGCACTGGTGAGGCCACACCTCGAGTATTGTATCCAGTTTTGGGCACCGCAATACAAGAGAGATATCGAGGTGCTGGAGCGAGTGAAGAGGAGGGCAACGAAACTGGTGAAGGGCCTAGCAGACAAATCATATGAAGAGCGGTTTAAGGAGCTGGGACTGTTTAGTTTGAGGAAGAGAAGGCTGAGGGGAGACCTCATCACACTCTACAACTATTTGAAAGGACACTGTAGAGAGGTTGGTGCTGGTCTCTTCTCACAGGTAATTAATGACAGAACAAGAGGGAATGGCTTCAAGCTCCAACAGGGTAGGTTTAGACTGAACATTAGTAAAGAATTTTTCACAGAAAGGGTGGTTGGGCATTGGAATAGACTGCCCAGGGAGGTCGTTGAGTCACCATCCGTGGATGTGTTTAAGAGACGTTTAGATGTGGTGTTGGCGGAGGCGGATATGGTGTAGGGGAGAACTTGTAGAGTAGGGTAGATGGTTGGACTCGATGATCCCAAGGGTCTCTTCCAACCTAGACAATTCTATGATTCTGTGATTCTATGATCTTGCATTTGAGCAAACACTACACATTTAAGCACCATCTGATAAATCAGAATGGAGTTAAAAGGGAAAATAAAGCTGTCTATAACCTAGCATGCCACTGGGGGGGGGGGGAAACC
>VZSZ01011421.1:240223-250729 GCA_013398815.1 Ibidorhyncha struthersii | reverse complement strand
GTCCCTTCCAACCCTGACTATTCTGTGATTCTGTGAACATGGGTATACAGTAGAACATGTCCCCCCAGCTTCTGCAAGGCCCTCCTGCTAACCGCGAATTCAGTGGGAGGTGCCTTTGTCTTTGAAGAACTGTAGCAGCACAACTTCCTCATACTCTTTCACATGCTGCTGACGCCACAGCAACAAGACTTTAATTGACACTTATTTTGAAAACTTCTGGACAAAGATGTTTAAACTAAGGAGTTAGCGAACTGTTTTAATTTTCTAATTATAGACAAAGCCTTACGACCATCATCCGCATTGAAACAGATTAAGTTGAAAACCATATGCAGACAGCAGTTTCTGACGCAGAACAATAATACTCTTTGAGAACATAGAAAAAACACCCCAAGAGAGATGAACAGTGATCGAGATGTTTAGACATTTTTTTGATTATACCCTGGTTCAGTATATCTGTATGTTAATCCCCTGATGCTCAGTAACTTTTTCTTTGGGGGGAAAAATCTTTTTTATAAGGAAAAAACAAACAAAAAGCCAAACCCAATGCCCCTACTTTTTTCCTTATTTTATCTATTTCTCAAAGATCTCATTTTGGCTCTGGTGCCCCCATACGTAGTTGCTGCTTCAAAGAGCATCAGCTTCCCACAGGTTTATACATTTCTGCACAACTACTTTATAATGAAATTCTGCCTAACTCTCATGTAGCTCCCATAAGATCTTACTGCAAATCAGTGAAGTTTCTGTTACATCTGTGAGTCAACACTGTTTCAGTCATCCAGCAGACACGTCTTAAGTGCTTGCAACTTGGCTAGACTGTCCACACTGTCCTCTAATAAATAACACTTAGCACTGCATTTGAAACACATCAAACAAGATATGAAAACACCTTGTCACTAATAGTAAATATTAAAGATAATGTTTTAAATAAGAATTTTAAAAAGCTGAATGCCATATACTTTCCCAGTTGAAGGAAATCAAGCATAATGCATCAAAACTCGTTACTAATAAACATTTACACCACACACTTATTATTATAGTCAGCTCAGCATGGGGAGGAAACAGAGGTTTTTGGCTGATCTATGCATATATTGTATTCTTCCTCAGAAAGAAAGATTTTTCCATGTTAAAACTAAAAATGGAAAAATTTAAAAATAAAATGGAAAAATAAATTGGAAAAATGACACATATATATGCCTTTGGAATACTACAGCCCTTGACTATAGTCTAGGAAATTCCCCCTGGAAATGGACAGGCTATAAAATGTTGATTAAGCTAATTTACAGTTCTTCACTGCTGAATACTGATGTCACAGCAACAGAGCAGTAAAGTATTGCCTGAAAAAAAATCTAAAAATATTTCCTTAAGCAGAATTTGTTTATTTCATTTGTTTCTATTGATTTTAATGATTTCACTTTCAGCATGGGGGGGAGAGGGGACAAAACCCACAACACAAACACAGGCACAATATTCAAACAACATTGAATATCTCCCAGAGGGACAAAAGTGCATATGCACATTTACCTTCCTTTAAAAACCTAGGTAGCCTGACAGAGGGAAAACCGTAATACATGAGAATAAAAGTCCATGCATTGATGAGACGAGAAAAGTTTCCTAAATAATGGTCACCTCCAAAACACAGGTTATGAATGAGGGATTGAGCTTGGTAGTTTAGGTCCTTCTGGCATGAAGGCTAATGTGTGTGTACCTCCACATATATATTACTGCTGTCAACCTAGGATAAATATACATGGGGTTTTGGGGGAAGAAATAGGATACTTTTCTGATATCAGCAAAGGTACATAGAAAAATTTAGACAAACGTTCGCAGTAACCGTGTTTCCGGATGGCAACCAGAGCATTGATACAATTTTGGAAAGATTCTGCATCTATCCTACAAAGAAACTCCAAGTTCAACTCCAAAGACACAGCAGTATCCAACTAGAGCCAATTCATGGCCATGAAAAAGTTTGGCCTGCATGTTTAATATATACAGGGTTTATTGATTACACTTTAGAACATTTTACACTTTTTGTGTGAAGTTCTTGACTCAGTAACAAAAGCTTAAGTAAATATGCAGCCTCCAGTTGGTTGTGTTGGGAGACGAAGCACGCAGAACTGGCCTTGGTGTAGATGACTTGTCCTGGTGGGGCCTCTTCCACCCAGTCTTTCTGTTCCTGAACAGGTGATCTGTTGCACCCCAAGGACTGTAAAGAGGCTGCGTCCACTACAACCTTTGGCACCAGCACAGAAGCTGAAGCTAGGGCTAGAAGGTAGTCCATGGACCAAACAGCCCCATCCTGCCTGTCCTTCAGTTTGACTGTTAAACAAGCTCCAAGCCCACTGCAGGCTGGAACCAAAATGCTCAAGAGCACCTGGAGCTTTTCATTGCACTGGCTCCCAAACCCACATGGCAACAGATCCCAGTTTCAACCTTTCTGGCTGCCTCTTTTCTAGGTAACATTTCTAAAAGCTTACATGAAAAGAATACATCCATGGAACACTCATTCATTACTTGAATATTGAACTTACATGACTATATTTTGTTTCTGAAATATCCATCAATGTTATTTTAAAAAGACGTTTGTAACTCAAAAAAGAATAAACTATATTATTTTACTGGATTTGAGAAGTCTTGCATTCTACTAAAACAAGACAAGGAACTTTAAAATAGGCCAACCTTACAAATTCATGTAAGGCTTCTGTTTATGTTGCTTATCATTGCAAAACTATCTTTCATTTTAGCAGCATTCTTAATACATAAACAGCATTCTTAATAATTAAAGATTTGGGTTGGAAGCCCATGTGTTTAATTAGTATCAAGGTCATTCACTGGGCTTTATACATAAGCTATAGTGAGGTACAGATCTCAGCCTGGCGTTGTAATAGTGGTGCTCATTGTTTCAAGGAAAGATACTCAATGAAAGCCAGGGGTAAATACTCCGTGTAACAACCATTCTCGGAAATATAATTAACAGAAGATAATAAAGTATGGGCTGAAGTGTACAGAAATTACAGAAATACATGTATAGTAAGGGATGTGAACATATATAATGATTTGAGACTAACATGTTTCATTCTTCCTTAGAATTTCATAAATACTCTAAATCATTATTTTGAATGTTATAAAAAGCCGATCTTCTTTGCCCCTCTTCGTATTTTTCCTATAACGTGTATACTGTGAAGTCAAAAACACTCTACTAAAATTGTGTTCAAGTATGGTTCAGCTTCTTACCTAAAATCATTGTCTATAGACAGCACAGGACACTGTATATACAGAGGACATTTTTTCCACATGTAATCAATTACAGCTATTATGCACTCTGCTGAACTTCAATTAGCAAAAAATCTATCCATTTTAAAGGAAAACAGTAAGAGTGAACACTTTTTGAAGATTGGTGATGGAATTTTTCTAATTTAGCAAGTAGGAACATGACAGCAGCTGCCTGGAAATGCATGAAATACTTCCAATTAAATTACAATAAATACCTCACTTTTACCTGAATGGAAAGTAATTTCATTTATTTTTCGGTAAACGAGAAAGGAATCCACCTAGCTAGCATAATGGGATTCAATTTGTTTACAGATGACTGATCAAAATCCTTGAGAATGTACTGTAACAATTCTGCATTAGCAGAGAATGGTCACAATGACCTAATCGGACACAATGACCTAATGAGGGGTTTATATGTCTATTTAAAAAAAAAAAAACCCTATGATAAACGTGGGTATTAATACAAGTAAGTATAAGAGATTCAGTCAGGTATTAATATAATGCTTGCATTATTTTTAGTTATTTAATTCAACATTTGCATTATTTAGTTCAGGGTAAATCAGAATTTTCTTTAAAACAGGATCATTTGGAACAGTTATTTTATATCAAGCATAGGATGATGTTTCTTTTTCCTTTTTATACACACTTGGTAACAATTATAAAGGTAATATTTTTTTAAGCACACACACATAAGTAGAGCTAAAACAAAGCACAAACGAGGTTTTATATTAAGTGAATTTCAGTTCTGTGTGTTGACAGGCATACTGATTTAATACTTTGGTGCAAAACTTTTCCATAAAAGAGATAAAAGCTTATTTAATTCCGTTTTCTAGCAGTATTGCAGTTTCAAGCTTGTTCAAAGCTGCTCTACATAATAATGTAGATCAATATTAGAAGATGACAATTTCCAGTGTTTTAATCAATAAGCAGTCTCTCTCACAACATGCACAGAGGCTACCAAAAATGCTGCTGGAACATACTGTTGATAATTTCACATTTCTTCAGCTAATAAAACCAGTACGAGTCATGCAGTCACCCATTATCCTCAGCCTCTTTACTCATGCTCTCTCCTATTGTACGGTATCTCAGTTTTGAGGTTTGCTTTTTCTTTTACTGTTTTGTAGCAATCTTTTTCTAAAGGACACAAAACTCTTCTGAATTTCCTTGGCTTTAGGCTTGGTCTGATTATCCACTGAAGCAATGTTATTTTAAAAGTCCCAGCACAGTTCTTAAAAAAGACTGTATACTGTGCAGTTTGTTCTCATTGCTTAACAAGGGCTTGCTTTTCTGATTTTTTACTTTATATTCATATTACTCATAGTCATATCACCCCAAAATACTCATGCTATCCAGTGATCATACAATCATGCACCGCAAATCAAGGTTCTTAAAAGGTAAACCAAAATCCTACCTTTATGTAGCCCCAAGAAACTGAGAGTAAATAGTTTGCCTCAGGCATTTTTGATTTTTTTTCTATACTACCAATCTAAGCTAATCAGTTCTTTACTATCTGATGCTGCAAAAGACTTCCAAGAAGAAAGATTCCTTCTCTCTTAATTCTTTCTGCTGATCTTCAGGTCCTCAGCAACTGTGTGCACAGGAGGCATACTGAAATGAAATCCAACCGCGTGGTCTTCTGATTGTATAAATGCCATTTGTAAAACTCCAAGCATTCAGAGACAACGCTGAAGAGACATATTGTACGAGCTGAAGAAATAGCTGAAGAGCTAGGGATATGCATATTTCCTGAACACCAGGACTTAATGAATAATGTATGTCAAGATGCTCAGCTGCTGGAAAGACTTGCTCTATCAACAGCTACCAAATAAGGACCTGAAGGGGAAGCCGCAAACAGTGCCAGTAATCCCTCCCATAGAGCCTAACTAGCAGCCAATAGTATGTCACCCTAAAAGATATAAATCCGAGGGGCTGGTGACATGATGTACGGTAATTTCTCATTGGCCAGTGCCAGGGACTCTCCTGGGCATAGGGTAATGTTTTTATTTTTTTTTTTTTAACAGCAAATGCCATTTAATAATGGCATCCCTGCCTGCAGCACTCACATGCCATTCAAAAATAATTGGGTTTAGGTCCCCTTATTTCAGCAGCATTTAGCAGCTCTTTTCAATGGACGTGCCATCCAAGCAGTTAAAATTAGTATTGTGTATATTCATGTGGATAGCCTAGCTGTTTTTATTTTTCCTATGTAAGGGAAATATATTGAGTTTTTAGTAAAGGAAAACCAACAGTAATAATCTATGGGGTTTCTTGAGCAGTCCGTGATGTACTCTAACAATGAAAGTGTTTTTGGCTTTTATGCCATCTAGATTAATATCTGATCTACTTATACCACTGGGGGAGTCTGCCAGTTTCTACTGTTTTTTTTTTTCATTTTGATAGTCAAAAGCAGTTATTATTAAGATAAAGCAAGTCATGTGTCTTACAATTCCCAGTAAATGTTAAGTTTCCATGGAGAAGTCAGAAGTGAGATAATAAGAGTCCTCAAATTCTCCCTGAATTTATTCAACTTTCACTCCTTCTGCCTTGGCAGATTAATATAATCAATTAGAGCTATACATCATAGAAAAAAGGGATTAATTGAAAGTGGAGTGTGTCAGTGAGCTGACTCAGAGCATTAAATAAAATATCCCACCATCTGCCATTCAGAGACCAAAACTTAAAAGGTGAATGCATTATCTTGCACCACTCTGTGCAAGGCGTATGCACTAATGTGGCAAATTTCTGAGTCTTTTTTGTACGAAAAGAAGGAAGAGTTTTCCAATATGACAGTGGGCAAATGTCTGAGGATAAGCTGAATGAGGTGCAGCATTCAGCTTAAGCCCGCACTGCTGATTCACTGGAAGATGCTGACCGACAACGGTCATAAGGGAGTTTTTGGCTGAAGCGGTTTCTACTTCTCTGGGTGATGCTACACAGCAATATCAGCAACACTGAGTGCTTGAGAAAGAATCGAACCTGCAAAAATCAATAGGGCAAAATATGATATTAACAAATTTCTTCCTTGCAGGAGAAATGTATAGCCATGTGACAACCAGATACAGTGAACAGATCACCCAGCACTTACATATTTTCATACGGAAAGCATATCGTTTTCCTTAAAATAGGCAGTATAAAAAAAACACATGAATGAACACACTACTGATGCGTTTTCTGTTAATATGCACAGTCATGCCCATCCTGGATCTATACAGTTAGATGAACATAAACCAACTAAGTTTTGAAAACAGACTTGGGTTATTATAGACTCAGAAAGTGATTAAAATAGCCTAAAAAGTATTTATTTCTGGAAAATATTCTCCTGATTCTTCCAGCTCAGCTTTGTAACACTGAATATAAAGCTTGTCTACATCTGTGTTGCATTGTTTTCTGATCACCCACAAGAGAGCACTGCTGCCACCTACCCAGCATCAACAATCAGAGTTAAAAATATGCTGCCTCCCTTTAGAAGGCAGTTTCAGTTAAGACTTAGAAAATGCTAAAATAACAGCCATTATACTACATTATGGCTACTTAAAAAGTGACGCATGTGGGTATGAAAGGTCGCTTGCAATAGGTAGTACAAGCAGACACTGGAAAGACACGTTTTCAAATCACTTCTCTTACTTTGTTATTTCAAAGGCTGGTTCCTCCTTAAATCTTATTAACGACTGACTCCCAAAACAAAGAACTTGTTTCAGGTAAGGAATATTTAAAATGGCTGCTACGTAAATTACACTAGTTGTTTAGCATGTAAAAAAGAAAATAATAATAATAAAAAAAACTTCCTTGACTTTTTTTATTCCCTATCAACATATGAGACAAAGACACATCCATAAGAATTACTGAATTATAGTTTAATGAATTTCTTGAAGGATGGTACTTATAGAGCTATTAGCTAGATAATTTTGATGTAAAACCATAAAAAAAAAAAATTTTCTCCAATGCACATAGATGTTACAGTACAAATTTCAGCTGAATTTTAGCTATACTGATATGAGGAAATTACACCTGCTATTGACAGTTTATTAGTAGTTTGTATATTTTTCTGGGAGCCACAGTCTCAGCCTCCTAAAACTACCAATTGCTGTGATATAATTTACTAGTATGGCTTCACTGACTCAGAAAGCATGCCCTCTGATTTCAGCTACATGTAAAAGCATGACCTTCGAAATTTATAGCTGGGAAATTCACATCAGTGAATTACTGATTTACAGTAATCATTTTGGCTGATTTTCATCCTCAATTCCCAGGTTGGAATGAGTGAATAATTAGCTTTGGAGGAGGTTACAGTGGACAGATGAGTGCACAGCAAATAGCTGCCACACACAACTAAATACCTAAAGTAATTCAAGATAAGAAAAACAGAAGTTAGAGATAACTAGAAATCCAGCGATGTGAAAGGAAAATTCTTATTTTCATACACACATACCTCCATGAAGATAAAACATGGGGGAAGAAATGAATAGTGACATTTTCTACAGTGGTTCCAAACAATCAAAGAATATGGAAATGAGAAAGGTATAATTTGCAAAGGCAGTAAATGAGTCATAAAATACTTCAGGAAAAAAAAAAAAGAATTTTTTAAACTAGCACCATCATGTGTTTTGAAGGAATCAAGACAATGACCTTGAAAGGCAGAAAGATGAAGAAGTCCCTTAATACCCACAGGAAATGTTAGCCATTATTTAATCAACAAGCCTGCACAAGTTTCTCCACAGGAGTCAAAAAGAGGTGGCACAGATCCCAGGAGCTGTGATGTTCAGCTTTAGTAAATTTTGAAAGACTGCAAAAATGTTAATTTTGTGCCAATTAAAATTTGCAAGCAGCATGGCTGGGTAACTTCAGGCCACTTCATAAAACGTCATTCCTGGGTAAAATAATGGAAAAACTGAAATACACACATTCTAGGCATTTGCTTGACAAAGAACTAAGACATAGGAATGTAATTAATGCCAGTCAGTATCATTTGATGTCTTTCAACATGTAATACTCTTGGATTGTTGTAGGGCATTTGATTTAGTACTGTATAGTATTCTGCAACAGCACTCCCAGTGTTGAGGAAAGGACACATTAAATGAGTTAAGAACCTGATTATTGACCCATTTCTAACAACCACCAACAGGCTGTCTTGATCTAATGGAACAGTTTTAAGCCACGTGCAGCAAGACCTGAGGCAGCCCAAACTGCCTCAAACCAACTGAGCTGAAACCAACTCAAACTACAAGCAAGACCTGTGGATTAACAACAAGAATTATTAAAATTAGAATACACCAGCAGTGAAGTGTTAGATTCTCTGCTGCTTGCTATCTTCAAATCAAGAAAAGCAGTCTTTTTGGAAGGTATGCTTTAGCCAAATGCAAGTCATACGATGAGTCAAGCACAAGTCAGTGAGCTCAATACTTCTACAGTTATGTGCAAATTAGGCATCTGAGAGACACATGAGATCCAGTAATCCATTTGGCCCCAGGAGTCTACAAGTCAACCAATCTATTGCAGATGCTCATTCTAGAAATTCTACCTTCTAACTAACTTGTATCACAAAGGCTGTTTATACACATTCTATGAATATGCTCTGCTTGTAAAAAATTAAGAGCTGTACATTCGTGATGAAATCAGGATGTTACCTCAAATGTTTTTCTTATAATTGAAGCAGTAATCTCTACCTCTACCCAAACTTCTGGAGCTGTCAGCACTCGTACTTCCTAAACTATTTCCTGGTTCTCTACAAAGCTCTGTACTATTGCCATAGCCAGCAAAAAATCACTATTAAGCTAAATTTTGTTGTCCTTCAACAAGAATGTGAAGTATTTCTTTATTAGGTTGCTCTTTTTTTTAAATCATTCCAAGTGCGTGCAAAGGCACACAGATTTCACCAATATTAGTGAGGTTTTCATCCTTTTATTTATCTGACCTATTGATGATCACAACTTGCCAGAAGGACCTATTGCCTATACACCATTGTAGAGCATACAGACTGGACCTACGGAATAGAAGACACTCAAGGAAAGCTCATTTTTTCTGAGATTCAGAACAGGGCTCGTGATACAGAAACACATATGGACAAGGAAAAGGACTACATCCTCAGCAGCCTGGGAGAAACCTTAATTCTCTGTAATAAAGTATCTATATTCCCTTCTGGCTCTTGTTAGTAAGCAAAGATTTCTGAATGTTCAGTCAACAGGGAAGTAAGATGGCAACGTTTCAGGCTTGTGGAAAAAGGACAGGAAGAAGACTGAAAGGCCACTTTGTTGATTCAGTTGCAGTGCTTTTCAACTGTCCAACAGGAGACTTAACGATCTTGGTCTTTCCTTCCACAGGTCAGTGATGGGTAATTCAGGAGCTTCAGCAGAAACATGCTTAGCTTCGAGGGCAGGAGAACAGTGCTTTTTAACTCTTAACTGCAATACCTGGATTGACTGTGAAGCGGCACCAAGAACCTTCAGAGAGATGTCTGAGCATCAATCTTGAATACAAGTGTGCTGGATGTAGTACACATTGTCTAGTTACCAAAAAGTAAAATGAAGAGGAAAACAGCTACACGCATCACCGATTTTAGTTTTCAAGGTCATATGCATTACAAACAGCAACAGATAGCCTGAAGATATCCCATAAGCCAAATGAGAAGCCTGTCTGAAAACATCAAAAAACATTTTTAGGCTGACCTCCACACATCAGAGGACAGCAATAATCACCCATGCCAAATCCGACTCCTACCAGTCACAAACACAAGGCTGTTTTCACAGCATTAGCCAACTCCATCTGACATTTATGCTGGTGTGTACCCCAGCAGAAGGCTCCCCACAAAATGGAAGTCTGCTCAGTTCTGGAAGACCACAGGAGAAAAGAATGGTCATTTAATCCAGCAAGCAAGGGCCTCTGGATGGCCTCAACCGAGCCAAAAAAACAGAACTGGTCTGGAGGAAGAAGCAGGACAGCTAGGCACAAGGAAACTGCCAAATCAACAAGCCTCACCAAACTTCTCTGGGTTCCACCTCAGACTCCCTGACTGGAAGGAGAGAAAATGTAGAATTAATTTAAAAAGAAAAAAATAAATTAGGAATTTTACAAATACATGAAGTCATTCCAGCTGCAGCTATCAGCTGTCACACACCAGGTGAGCAGCAGGGGTGGAGACAAAGTTGGGTCTTACGGTGGTATCAAGAAGAGATGAACTCCATTGGTGGCTGAGAACCAATGGCTGTAATTGGAACAAATCTCCAACTCTTCTGAAGGAGC